>JBAWJQ010000208.1:0-600000 GCA_037783105.1 Bactrocera zonata | reverse complement strand
TAGTTGTGCTGGGCTGACGGTTCGCTGCTTCTTTGACAGGTTCATCGTCTACCTCCCAATTCGAACTCTCTGATGAGGATCTGGCTTTTGGTTTTTGAACATTGCGGTTATTTTGATCCCACCGACCGAAATTGTTTCCTCCACCTCGATCACGGGAGTTGTCACGCATTGGAGAGGATGGTCGGCGATCACGTGGAGCTGGACTAAATCTTCGTTCTCTTGACCTTCTTTGGTACTGCATATTTTGGGGAGGAGAGAATCGCCGTTGCGGAGAAAATTTGCGGAATTGATTTTGCATCGGTGACATACGGCGATCGCGATCACGTTCGCGCGAGTATCTGCGCTGTGGTGAGAAACGACGGTCAAAACGTCCACCAGGACCACCCATACCTCCGCCACCGCGACCTCTGCTCGGACTGCGGCGCCAGAAGTTCATACGACCACGATTATTTCCTCCACCTCGACCACGAAAGTGCATCATTGGAGAGCGGCGTCGATTAAAACTGTGATACAAAAAAAAATTCCATAAGCAAATATATTTTTTTCGAAATATACATGCATATATACATATATCAAACAAAATATATTGTTATATTCAAAATATTACTCACCGTCGAGGAGAACGCGAACGTCGCATAGGAGAACGTGATCGATTTCGTGATCTAGAACGATTACGAGACTTTGAACGGCGACGAGATCGAGAACGTTGATTGCGTCCACCGCCGCCACCACCATCATTTCGCGGACTTCGGTTATGTGGTGAGAATCGTCGACCAGGCATGTCCCCTCGTCTGCCTCTATTGTCCGCCATCATTCTTCGCCCTCCGTCTCGGTCGCGCTCCCGGTCACGATCCCTATCTATGGAGCTCGCTGAAGAATCACGATTATGCCGGTATTGCCGCTTCTTTTGAACGCTGTTCTTGTTACGTCGTATCTCGAAGTCCTCTTTACGCTCAGGCGATGGCGAAAGACTGGTGTTTCGTGAGCTAGATCGACGTACAGCTTTTTTATTTAAACGTTCAGAAGCTCTTGATGAACGGGAAGAAGATCTTGAACGTGAACGTGAAGACACAGCACCTCTTACCGATCTTTTACTGGGGGACCTATCAAAATTATAAATTATAGTACATAACTAGAAGCCATTGTATGATATAAATGAAAATGGATGTATATTTAGAATTTATATTAAGAAACATATGTAAATTTAAAACAAGAACCTTAGTTTATTTTTTAAACATTTTTTCTTTTTTTCACATAATATACTTACTTTTAAATATTACTTTATAAATTGTTATATTTTTCAAAATTGTTTTTCCCTTATTTTTGGAAATATAAGAACAATTTGTGTATATATAAAAGCTTCAAATGGTGTATCCCAAAAATGTTTGTTGTCAAAACGTATTATACGTATACACATGTAGTTCAGGATATACCAGATTATTTTGTTTTTCGGTATCAATGTAAAACTAAAAACATATTAACTATAAAATATTGTTCTAACATTTTAAATTAAATATGTGTTGTTACTATATAACAAAGATTTTGTATAAATTACCTTGTACGAGAACGGCCTTTAGATGATTTGCGTGCCGAGGGCCTTTTGTCACCATCAGATACACGAGAGCTTTCACTATGATTCGGGGAGGGAGTACGCTTTTTTGTGTCGCGTTTTTTAGCAGGTCCATTGTCGTCATGTCCATTGACAGGTGTATGTGGATTAGAGTGTCGCGAGCTTGAACGCTTCCGATAGGGAGATAAAGTTGTGTTTTTGGAATTTCTTGCTGCTGGGGATGGCTTTCGGTTTACAGGTGATTTTGAACGTGATCTTGATCTCGATCGTCTATCTTTTGAACGACGACCTTTCGATTTCGGACTTTGACGTTTTTGAGGCGAATTAGAGCGTGAAATCTGACGTTTCTTGCTTGGTGGGCGCCTAACACTACGATCCCTGGAACGACTACGAGTGCTGCGACGACGACGACGATCTCCGCCAGATGATCTTCGCCTCGGTGATCGCGATAGTCGCCTTCTATCTCTGGGAGAATTGCGTCGTCTCTGCGGTGACGAATTGCGCTCACGAGATGATTTTCGCACCACTGATTTATCTCTGGAGCGTTTTCGTGGTGATCGATTGCGTATTTTTGATGCGGCCGCTTCTGCTGCTGCAGATCTTGCACTAGCATTTGGTGACCTGGAACGATCGCGCAGTAAAGCTGCAGCTGCTGCTGCCGCAGCATTCACACCGGCTGAATTACCCCCCTCAAATTGCTTGCTTTGGGAAACATTACCTAAATTAGTTTCTTCAGCCGAATTCGATCTAGATTTAGCTGATAATTGTGACCTAACCTGCTCGATAGCGCTCAATGTACTTGGTGGTAACTGCTGCTCACGTTGACTCATTTCATCACGTTGTCCGTCGTTAGAACGATCTCTACCGGTGCGTCTGTCACGATCGCGATCCCGATCGCGTTCATTATCCCTATCGCGATCCCTGTCTCTATCCCTATCACGTGAACGCGAACGATCATTTTGACGTTGTTGCTCTTCCCTCTTAAGTATCTCATCTTTCTTTTGCTGAATAAACTCGGCAGGGATTCCACTTTCGCTCTCTTGTGCAGATAGTAACAAAGACCATAATTCACCCATAAACTGTCGTGCATTTTTCCCATTTAGAAATCCTGTCATATTTATTTGCATTTTTTTTGGGCAAGGAAATTTTTCTTCCTCCAATTGATTGTAAACAAATTCAACGACAACATCGTCTTCGATGTGTAAAATATCCGTGATTTTTTTGCTGATCCATGGGCGCAACACATCTAGTTTCACCTTTGACATATCCACACGTTTATTTAAGCAGTCTCCAAACTTCATTTGCTTCATTAATTTCTTCTCCTTGTCGCTGAAGCGAGTGTCCTGCTGTTGGGTGGTGCCCTGGAAATATTTATTGTTACCGAATAAGTTAATTTTTTCAAAACAGAATATATGTAGTTTCAAAATTAAAAAAATAATACATATTTCAAAGTCACATCGCTTTACTTTATTCTAGCAAATTTCTTTGACATATTAATAATTGTACTTTTATTACAAAAGAATGATTTTCACCAGTTTACCAAAGTAAATATAAGGGCAAATAAGTGATAATATTAGAAATATTTGGAATAAGTATGTATATTTATTCATTTCAAACTACTAGAAATTTATATGTTAGGACAAGATAGCGTATACAACATTATTGCACGTTTTACTTTGATTTTTAAGTAATCTGATGTTTAAGATAAATATTTGCACATTACTCCATCAAGAGCATGAGCAATTCTTTTCGCTTAACTTAACGTTGCTTGTGTTATTTACTAGAAAGTAATGCACCTTAAGTAATTAAAATTATCTCATGAAATATGAAACTATTACAAAATATTTTTTAACATATATTAAATAATTTATAGTGTTAACTATTTAATAATTTAACTTCACATCCAAAAAATGTCTAAACATGCACTTAGAGACATAACCTAATTTTTTCACATTATTTGTTTATAGTTCTAACAGGCATAGCAATAGGCGGGTAATCAACCTCTGGGATACCTTATTCGCAGAAATATATTTAATATGTCTATGTAAAACATATTAGATTGAAAATACGATAAGGTGTGAGAAGCATTTTTCTCTTAACATAAGTTCGCTCATATTTTCAATTTTCAACGTTTTTTTTTGTGAAATAGATGATGTATTGAGATGACAAAAATCACTTCTAAAAATTTTACATATTTAATTATTTTATTAAACGAAGTGATGTAATATTAATTTCCATCTTATTATATATTTAAAAGCAATCACACTACTTACCGTGAACATCATTTTCAAGCAGTTTTTTTCAATAGTTGCGAGTGGCTTACACTTTTTTTAAGATATCCACAAATGAGCACCTTCACGTCATGACAGTGTTTCAAAATCTTCCTTTAATGGATTTGGTTCAGTTATAGTAGTTATATACCTTGTTCTTAATTACTCTCAATTAGTTGTTTCTGCCACACGGAAAAAGTTGCGCCCGGCAACTGGGGCTTCAGATACGCACACGGCGGCAAGCGTAAAATTCAGCGTTTTGAACAGAAAAACAGGAGGCGGGGGTAAGTAACCACATTCGTTATTTTAGCACACAAACTAACCTCAAACGTTATCAACTCAGAATAATAAACTTATTTAATATATTTCCACAACGTTTATTCTCCTAACTCCACATATTTTTACTTTATTATATCTGTAATAAACTTTTTTCGCACATTAAAAATTTTTCAATGCGGCCTGCTGCACTGCAAAATGGAGACGACGCAACGAAAAATTCAACGAAATCAGAGCTGCCATATTCATGAAGGAAAATTAATACAAAAGTAATGACAAAACGAAAAAATTCACAATAGCTGCTTTTTAAAAATAACTACAGTTTTGTAAAATCCATACAATACCATTGAACTTTAATAAAATGATATATATTTGATATTAATTTAAGTTTATATGCAAAAAATTATTATTTAAAGTATTCTACAATTATTATTATAATTCAAAACATCGGTATTCAGGATCATCTTATAATTAATGCACAAATTTTAAAATCTTGTGTCATATTTTTTCAAATGGACAAATATTAAATGTTGATAAAATTTAAACCATAATTGTGTAAAATCATTTCAATTTTTATTCCCTTAAAGTTATGTGTTGATAGTTTTAAGCTTCCCTGTAAATACATACATATATTTTCAGCCGAAGCTAAAGAAGAATGTCAAATGAATACGTCAAAATTCACAGGAACAGGAAGTTTCAGCGCAATTCTAGTTGAAGATAATACATCGGCTTCAAATAATTTTAAATAAAATTTTAACTATTAAATCAAGTCGATTATTAATTATTTTTCATAATATGATTTTAAAGCGGTATTTTTCTGGGCGCTAAAGTGAATTTATTACAACAATAATATACCAATGTAACATTTGCCTCGTCACAGTAAGTTACTATAATTCTTTACTAAATACAACCTACTACGGAGGTGTTTTAAGCTATTTTAAGTATTAATGCGAATAATAGAATTGAGATAATTTAAATGAAGGGTGAAATTGTTGCCCAGAACTTATCTTATTTAATTAATTTACCTCTATAAATTTCTATTGAACAGTCTATCGTCTTGATAGGAGTACTCCCATTAGACTATAAAAATATATCAAATTGAAATTAATTAAAAACGCGTCAGAAGTAGACTAATGTTTGTTGATATTATGGTTTATTAAAATCATTTATTTGTTACAAATATTCCAGATACATACATACATACGTAAATGCAAAATTCAGTTTTCCTCCTTAATTCTTATACTACATACATTCATAGTTTTTTATTTCATTTGCAAAAAACAAATCCACACTTGCGAGTGCGTTTGGTACGAGTGTACATACAAGAATATTAACGCTAGCTTAATATCTAACATATTATTTTCATTTATGGTAGATATTTGTATATATGTCATTAGCATAAAACATATTAAATATAATTTAATAGAGAAAACTTTTAAGCAATCAATAAATAGGTATTCTTAAACCTAAGCTTTTGTTCATATATTTAATTATTTCTGATATACTGTTACGGAGAGGCGTACATACACTTGACTTATAACGAAACCCCTAATAACAAATCTATGTGATTAAAATATCGTATTTATTTTAGCTTGTATGTACCCTTATTATAGGTCTGTACGTAAATACATTGTTTTGAACCAAAATACCTTTGCAGACAGATATAATGTACATATGAAAATACGATATTTTTAAAAGAACATTTTGAAAAAAAAAAATTTTGTATATCCAAAATTTATTCTATTGCTTTCGTTATTAGCATGGCGCCACTCATATATTTTCTTTAACCACTTACATAATTTTTGATTTTTAACGTTATAATAGATATGCAAAATTTTCTTTAAAACTGTGTATATGAAGAATTGCAAATATTCATTTAACCCCTTTTAACCTTAATATTCAAGTAATTTCTTGTTCACTTAAATTATTTGAAATCAACATACAACTATTCTAGAGAAATATATTTACGCATATTTATCTCAATATGAATTCATAAATATGTATATTTATAATAATAAATATGTTACAACTAAATATGTTTGTATAATAACTGTAAATTCAACAGAGAAAACTTGTTGAATCGATCCTATTTAGAGTAAAAATGGGCATTCGTAGCAAATATAATACAGCGAAAAGTGACATCATTTATGCGTACAAATGTCCATTTTAAACAGTTTACTTTATATGTAGTTGTGTAGCAGTATATCAGATATTAACAAATTAAACTTTTATTTGGTTCTGAAAATAAACTAAGGTATCATATTTGGCTCCTGCGCGGCCCCCGTAGAATATTTGGGTTTGCATACACACCCGCTCTCAACCAATACGTAGTCTTGACCAGTCAGTGTAACTGGACCCAACGGAATTACTAGAAACAGATACGGCACATATGTCTGAGTGCATTCACCACGTACAACGTCACATTCACCCGATCTGGGGAGAATAATAAATGAATTATAAAAGTATTAAAATATATGAATAAGAGTTATGGAGAGTTGCAAAACAAATAAGCTCTGACGCAAGTCAAGTATTTTTCAAAACATCTATTCAGAACACAGCTTTTTTCAGCGTAAGAGCTAAAATCGTTTGAAAGATACTAGAAGTGTAAATCATAAAAATATCTAAGTTACGGAATCTTCTTAAAACACATAATGGATCAAGAGTTAGGAAATTAAGCTTTTAATAAAATATCGTTTCTTATCGAATTTTGCTACATAATATCATCACACAACTTTCTTATTAAGCCGACTTACTCGCAAACTTCGAATACGACTTGTTGTAACAGATCAGGGAACTTTTGAACAATGGTAACCGGCTGTCCAGATGTCAAACTGACTCCATACATTGGCGCCGTCGTATTGTAGCGTGTTTTGCACAGACGAGATGGTGTTTCTCTGCATTGACTGACAGGTGCATTTCCCAAAGAGCGACCTATGTGATTTATAAATGAATTAACAAAGAATTATAAAAGTTGTCAACTATCAAATGGATTGAAATAGCTCACCAAAACGATTGCTGGTAGGAAGATCATTATTGACTTCGTCATAGGCACGTAGCAGAGCATTCGTTGTTATCGCAGGATCTAGCGTTGAGGGGAATTTACTTTGACGCCCACGCCTGGAATTACCGTTCCAATTCGAGAAGGTTCGTGCCACAGCCGCACTGATGAGAAAAAGGAAATTATTAATAATTACTTAATTTTAAGAAAATACTAAAAATTTTGGTGAAAATTTCAACTTCAAAGTTTCACTTTAGAGTCTAAAAGCTTTTTCTATTTTACCTTGGATAGGGCGAGTTGTTCGGCCCCATACAATTGGGAGAATCAACTAACGCATCGCCGGATAAATATTTCAACCCCGCACCGCCACTACATTTCTCCGCCTTTTCAGTATCGTAATTTGACCAAAGTGCCGCACTTGCAACGTGCATACTTAGAGCAATTACAACAATAGCCAATTTCATCTGTAAAGAAAAAAATGTAATATGAATTATGCAGTTAAGTTGAAACCGGAATAAGAAAGTAACTAAAACGATGTTTAAGGAACTAAATCGAAATCTAGTTTCGTTTTTGTGAGGTAGTTTTAGCTGCTGACATTGAGCAATACCAAAAGCTTCGTCAGGATCGGGAAGGACCTCTCCGAGCCGTTCGATACCAGACGAGACTTCAAACAAGGCGATTCCCTATCATGCGACTTCTTCAATCTGCTGCTGGAGAAATTAATTCGAGCTGCAGAACTTAATCGAGCAGGCACAATCTTTTATAAGAGTGTACAGCTGCTGGCGTATGCCGATGATATTGATATCATCGGCGTCAACACCCGCGCCGTTAGTTTTGCTTTCTCCAGACTGAACAAGGAAGCAACGCAAATGGGTCTGGCAGTGAACGAGGGCAAGACGAAATATCTCCTGTCATCAAACAAACAGTGGACGTACTCGCGACTTGGCTCCCACGTCACTGTTGACAGTCACAACTTTGAAGTTGTAGATAACTTCGTCTATTTAGGAACTAGCATTAACACCACCAACAATGTCAGCCTGGAAATCCAACGCAGGATTACTCTTGCCAACAGGTGCTACTTCGGACTGAAAAGTAAAGTCCTCTCTCGACGAACAAAAGCCAAACTCTATAAGTCGCTCATAATTCCCGTCCTGCTATACGGTGCAGAGGCTTGGACGATGACAACAACCGAATAGTCGACCTTAAGAGTTTTCGAGAGAAAGGTTCTGCGAAAGATTTATGGTCTTTTGCGCATTGGCCACGGCGAATATCGCATTCGATGGAACGATGAGCTGTACGAGATATACGACGACATTGACATAGTTCAGCGAATGAAAAGACAGCGGCTACCCTGGCTAGGTCATGTTGTCCGGATGGATGAAAACGCTCCAGCTCTGAAAGTATTCGACGTAGTACCCGCCACGGGAAGCAGAGGAAGAGGAAGACCTCCACTCCGTTGGAAGGACCAAGTGGAGAAGGACCTGGCTTCGCTTGAAATATCCAATTGGCGCCACGAAGCGAAGAGAAGAAACGACTGACGCGCTGTTGTTGACTCGGCTACAATCGCGTAAGCGGTGTCTACGCCAGTAAAGAAGAAGAAGAAGTTATGAGTTTTTTGACTTCTGAAACTCTTAAGTGGCATGAAACGAGCTCCGAGTCATGAATTCACTTTCGTTTGCTTATAACGCTTTGTTGTTCTATAGATACTGTTAACACTTTGCTATAAAACTGTATGCATATGTATATTAAGTATAAATATGTATATAAATTTATTTATTGTAGCTCGTTTTATTAACATTCAATTTTGTTTTATTTTTCGTTAGTGATTTCATTGTCTAAGAAATAGTTGGTGTGAAAGTTAAAACGCGAAATTTTATCCATACATACAAACACACTACAGTACTGCTACATACGTATAAGTGAAGAGAGTGGACTTGTTTCGCGATTTTGATTATATATGGCGATCAATTTGAGACTTCTTTAAACTTTATAGGTCAAGCCAAGTTAGTGAGTGTATAAGCTCATTCACTTTCACTACAAACTTCCTCTTTTAGAAGTTGTTAATTACGATTTTATGCGAAGAGCAAGACATGTGTGCTTGTACATATGTGTGTGTATGGTATAATCATATATTTAAGTTTGTAATTCGCTCGACGTGCTGCTGATGCTCCCACTGATTACACTCTCCTTTTGGATTAAAATCAAGGGAAATAAAATTTTATGTTTTGATTGAAATAAATTTCTTTTTCGCTATATGTATCGAAAATTCTGCATAAGTGGCCGGTCTATGCATAGAGTGTAAAAGTAAAGAGCAAATTAATTACTTTTATAAGCCGAGAACTCAATCAGCGTCGGTAAATATTTGCTGCATGCCGCCCCACTAACCTCCATAAGCTTAGAGTGTTTACAGAATGCAAATGATACGATAATATTCGTTGGTATAATATACCCACACATACATACTTGTACATAGAAACTCTGTGAACTGACAAGTGATCGGCATGCAGTAAGGCTTGGGCATGCGAATACAACGAAAGACTCAAGTGACAAACTTTCTTTTCTTCTCAAAAACGTACGCAGCGGCGGCGAATGTCCATTCATTACTTTTGATTTTATATTTTAAAGTTTTTTCTTACTATTCCAATTTCTCTCAACTGTACATGCTTAGTAAAATAATGAAGGGAAAATCTTATTAATTGCTAAATTTGCTTGAATTTTTATTTGCACTTTATTTGTAGTTGTTTATAGTTTGAGTTTCATTTGCCGCGAGAAACGAAAGCGAAATTCTATTATTCAATTCTTTATATAGCCGAGCCGTCGCCTTAATGAAGAAGACGATCAAGTTTGCTATTACATTCGCCCATCAAACTGCCGCCTATACATACATACAAACACATACATACATATATACATGCAAATGTATGCGAGGCATGCAGAGTCGTTAGTCGGTCGTGTCTATATGATTTAGTGGCTTTAGCACTTGCTACCACACATACACACACATGCTAAGTAAATACTCGTTGGTATGTACATTTGTATGACTTAATGGCCTACCGTGTGAATCACTCTCGCCAACACCCGGCACTTTCATCTCACTGCCCACGGCACGACTCATAACGGCACGTTATTTTTCAATGATTCTCTTCTTCTTCGCCTTTTTACTGTAAATGTACAAGTTTTTCAACTCGATTAAAATGTAAACACTATTTAATGCAGTAGTCTTTTACATGTAATTACTTATGCATATACATATATATATATGCTTATTTGAACGTTGCAGGCAAATACATACTTATGGAGAGCCGCTTAGGTAAATAGCCTGCAATGAAGGGCAATGACATTTGTTGTCATTGAATTAATAGCTTGTCAAGCAAAATTTTTTATTCTTTGCTTTGTTTTTGGTTTTTTAATATATAAGAAACTGGACATAAAATGACCAACCAATGTTACCGTATGTTTTATTGCTCGAATCTACCAAATGGGACTTTCTACTTTAGTCAACCGTCATCGTCATAATTATCAGTTACGAAGTCAAAATCTTTTTTCTTCGGCTATTACATGGTTTAAAGGCATTAAAGTTATACAATGAAATGCCGTTAATGCCACACACTAGCGGCAATGTTAAAAAGAAAATATATGTTTTGAGATTTAATAAAAGAAAAAGCAATAATAAAAACTTTGTTTCACCAAATTCATGTTTATTGAACAACTTTCGAAAACTATCAATGCTCAATAGGGTTTTTTCGTTTTTCATGACAATGCGAATTTCTTGGCGAAAAGCTGCTTTTCATTATGGGTACTGAACCGCTGGTAATTTTATTTTTGAATACCGAGGTAGCTAAATTAGAGCTGATTAGTAAGTTTCAGGATTTTTCAGGCATTTATGTATGTTATTATAACAGTGTATATGCTGCTAAAAGGTTTAAAATAAAATTAAACGATGGAAGCGCCTACTTTGGACAGGATTTCAATTACACATATATGTAGTATGACATAAGTTGTGATTAAAAGCTAAACTATTTGCTTAAAATTTTTCCTGATGCTTTGAATCATAAAAAAGATTGATCGCATAACTTTAAGCCTTTAGGCATCCTGTATGAAGTCAAAACACATTTGGTTGTCAATAAAATTGCCAAAATGACTGTTACCGCAAACTGCGTAGGAAAATAACCTTTGATAAAAAGAACAGTTTCAGCAGAATTTTCAAATGAAAATAAGCCTTAAACTTGAATTTCTGCAAACACCTTACAAAAATTGCTTACTTTTTTTCTTAATTACAATAAAATATCTGAGAGATGTCTGCGTTAGTCTCAGCTCTGATAAACTTTTCGAGTAGATAATCGTCACTGTTTTACTTACTTGAAATTATAATTTCCCTTTCCAACGCAACTGAGTAAATATCGACATCTAAAAAATAAAACGAACAGAATAATCAAAACACGCACTTTCGTTTTTACACACTGACCTGGTATCATATAGCACAATTGGTTAAACCGCAATCAAATTAATTCATTTCTTGGCTTCTTACATATCACCATTATATATACATACAAATTGCTTCGGTCATTTATTTACCATTTAGTAATTTCGTATTGCATATTAATGCTTATCCATAAATGGACTTAACGTTTTCATTGGCTTTCTTTTGATCAGTTTTCTTAAGCAGCGAATGAAAGACTTATGCATTGATCCAAAGAAGGCCTTTCCGTCAACACGGTGGCACATTGTACAAACGTACACCCACACTTGCATATACATACATATACCATACATATATCCGCACGAGCAAAAATAAACACGCGTGCGCGTCTCTTAACAATCACTCTGTTCTATTCGGGCTATCTATTGTTGCCATAGAAAAGTGCGGAGACATTGTTGTACTTCTAAGCTTTTTGCTGGTCACACTCATCTAACATTCCATAGAAAGAAAACACAACAGAAGTGAACTAACTAACACTACAGAGCATAAGAACAAACAAAACAAATAGACAGAACAAAGAACGGCTTAAGCTATTTCTGTAAAACCCGAGAGCTGTGGTTTGTTTAGTTCGGGATTGTTTTCGAGTCTAATGATCAGCTGACTTTTACAGGCTATAAGAAATCTCAGTTAGCAACTATAATTATTTATCTATTCAAATAATTACTATTTTCAAATAAGATTACGGCTTTCAATAAAGTCCTTTACGATATTTCCTATTTCCTGCTTAATATTCAACCCAAATTGTGTGAAATTGGAAGCGTAATTCATTGCAAACATTTTGCAGATTCCTTTATTTTAAGATTTGGTTAAGTAATGATTTGTTTTCATTAATTTGAATAGTATTGGCAATTATTGATAATTTTTTTCCAATTCCTATTACTTATTCGTCTTTATAGGAGCAATTCTCTTAAATGCCAAACCCTTTTGCAGATATACATATATATTTCCTGATTTAAGTTCCTTTTAACAATATAGAAAAAAACTGTTATTGGTCCGATTGTTGTATTTCACCACAGTTAAATGACAACTGATTACCAAAAAAGTATATTTTTCGATTCTTTCGATTCTCAGTTGATTGACAAGTGAGTACCAAAAAAGTATATTTTTTCGATTCTCCAGATTCAAGGCATGCAGTACAATTTGTCTGCCTCTTTGCAAGCTTTCGGGATTGAAGACACCAAGTGGTGACCGCTTGCAGTATGTTTAGAAATATACGCGTACGCACCAATGATACTGGCACAATGTGGTATATAGAAAATGACAAACACCGTTAGATTGAGGTCGATGACCCATATATGGTCAAGTGGAAGTAAAAATTGTATTGGCGATCAAAATTAAATACTCGCCGCTACTGTTCGGTCAGAAATAAATACCCAATAACGATAATAAGTATATATGTATGCAGTATATACACAGTCTAGGGTGTGTTTACATATATACCTGTATTCAGAGGAGTTCTTAATGCTTATGTTGAACAACGGAAGAGCACAGTGATCTCTATTCTACATCCGCGCACAGAAGTGTTTGTGTGTGTGCGTGGGTAATAATGAATGTGTTTGCTTGCAATTAAATCCATTAACAGCTATTAGTATCGTGGCCTCTTGGTGATCAGTTGTCGCTTGTTACGAACTCTACTAAATAAAAATAGTTGTCATGTGTGGCTTTGCAGATGTATGCTTTAGCATTTCCGCAACACATTTCAGTAAGGAAATGTAATTTGGATTGAAAGTAGACTGCTGATAATGAGATTTTTTCTTAGTTTTGCTGCTTTTCCGTTTGACATGTTAAAGTAAAAAAAAATATATTTAATGAGTTGTGCTAGCTTTTTTATGTAAATTTCCTAAGACAGAAAATAAGGTAAACTTAAGATTAAGACTGCATAAGTTATCATTAAAAATTTAACATTATGCTTGCCTTAGGGTCTAGGCTTCCTTCGTTAGCTTCGGAGCTCATTTGAACTATACGAATGATTTCAACGCCGATCAATCGAAAATCTTTACTTTTGTAGTAAAAAATTGAAGGTCACACGCTTATACTCGAGTGCAATTTCTAAGCTCTGGTTAGTTCCAATACAAGCTTTGAAGTAATATTTTAAATTATTATAAACCTATTTTTTGTAAAATCATTTCAGGAGAACTATATATAGTTACATTAAAATTATTATAATTGATTTGAAGATATATCAGCTATAGATTAAATCCTTTTTCCTCATATCATTAGTTGAATACACAATATTTTAAAATAGATAAAGCTTTTCTACTTAATTTAATATAATAATAATTTTATTCCATTTTTTGGCTGAAATGAATATTTCAAGTTACTGTAAACAACACAAAGCGCTCGTATACATATATCAAAACATTCCCAGTATATACACTGTCAAAAGTGTTAAACTTTTTTTTTTGAATTGTCGATCTGCAATTTTGCATACGTTCATTTCTACTTAAAAAGTTACCGTGTTTTCTTGTTTTCGAGTAGACTTCGCTACACCGCTTCAGCTGTCCAGTTCAAGTTCGTTTCTTAAGTCTTTTGATATCTCGCCAGTTAACTTTTTAACCGGCTTATAAAAGCTTATCACAGTAATAATAAACTATTGCAAACAAATTGGACAAGTTAATGTATAAGATGTGGAAAACAGCCAACATTTACTCGATAAGCAATCTTGTAAGTATTCAACATATTTAACATTATATGCATTTATTATTGGAAATAACGCTACTTCTGCTGGCTGCCAAAAGTTTAGCGCAGTTTCATTTATAATACTTTCGAGCAGTTTTAATACCGTTTTGAGTTGTCCCATCTTCTGCAATGGCTTCCGGCTAACAAACAACCCACAAACTTCTTTTTAGTCCACCAGACACTTCAATATGTCTGCACTCACATACATTTTCTAGTCGTTTAGCACTTTTACGCTTGAAATCCATCACAGTACCGGTTTGTGTCGCCTCACGTTTAAAGTGATGGCATCGAAGATGACTGCATAACACTTAAGTAATTTGTAAAACCAGTCAACAGAAATATAAAATTTGCTACTGAAACTATAGAAAAGAAGAAAAGACATATAAAATATACGACCTCATAAATGGTGTAATTTTTCAATACCCGTTGGTGGTCAACTCTCTATTATGGAGAAAGAAGCGAATGCTGATAGGAGCCTCGTGGCATTGATGCTTTAAGAAATCATATCTACGACAGGGTTACAAAATAACGATAGAAGAGAATGGTCGTCAGGTACGAATTAATAAATATGCCCATATTATGGAGAAATAAAACATAATCCTATTTGCTCCAACAACTCCATCAAAGTTTAGATAAAAACTCTATAATGTTGTGTGAAATGAGGCAGTAATTTTTTCTCTACCAAATTCACAGAAATGTTTCTGTTAAAAAATATCCCGTGCAGAAACTGATAAAATGTTTAAATTTCCCGTTTTATGGTTGATTTGAATGAGTGCCTCATACCATTGGTTACGGTTATTAACGGTCGCACACAATATTATAGAAATATGCACAGCGCTTTGAAGACAAAATGTTCAAATATTTGGATGCTTCCATTTACCGTTGACTCCTATGGTCGTGGGAATTCTCCAACCAGTAACCAGTTACTTTTACAAACGCCTTAAGCAGGAATTTCACTTTGTGCATAATAGTTATTCCCTCAAAGCCCCATATACACACACACACACTTACCTGTGAGTATTCTCAAATTATAAGCGTACACAGGTAGTATCTACATTGAGCAGTTTAGATTGATGTTGAATGCTGTTCGTTATGTGTATGATGTGATGACGGAGGAGGCTAATGTTCATTTTCCATCACATTTTCCACAACAACAACAACAACAGCCCGCCAACTTATACGTTCGTATCAAAACGAAAGTCTCAAAGCGGTACCCGACATTGGCACTACGCCAGTAATTACTGCCATTTGACACCAAATTTTCTGAAATCTCTGCAACCGCTTCAGCGCCAAAAATGTTTGACCCAAAATACGTATTTTTTCACCAAAAAACACTCGAAAGACGCTGTTAATGGGTTGGGCTTCACGCCACTACGCTTGAATATTTTAATATTTTTTATAATTTCGTGTGTACTTACAGTAAATGTATGTTTATGTGTATGTGTATGTAAATATGTTAATTCGACTGCTGGCAATGGAAATTACTCTTTCTCCGTGAATATGCTTAACCTAGTTTCTTACTCTCCTCGCAATCAGATTTATTCGAAATGAATCATTCGAATAATTATCTCGCTCATCGTATGGGTGTACGCACAAATATGTATGTGTGATAATATTCTCATTATCCGCGTTAAGATCTTTTCAATAAAGCAGTATATTTTGAGTGAATTCAATTGAAAATAGCAATGTATGAAATTTCGCTTTGTGAAGTTCTTCTTTTATTATAATTATTGCTTAAAATTAAATTGTAATATTCGCATTGGTTCTGTGAAGAGGCTTAGACTCGATATTCTCCCTTATTGACAACATTTTATAATAAACTTATAGTGTATATATGTATAGCTAAGATTGCCCCTTAACATTTGTTTTTAAAAAGCTTTGGCAGCTCATCCTTCAGCAAACAGAGATTGCAATTATTGAATGCGATTTATGTATTCCTCGAATTTCAGCTAAAAATCACGCTTTAAACCTTAAAACCATATTATTGTCGAAGCGGAAAGTATGTTGCGTAATTTGCGTAAATTGATATAATTGATATAATTTCAACAGCGTATGATACGATGAAAATATTTTCCTTTCCAAATATAATCGATAGCTGATTTGCAATGGTTTGGTTGACTTTAAAGCTTCCCTTCGAATACTATATAATCTTCCACACGGCTTTGAAGAAATTGATATTGAAGCGAAAACAAAGTTAACTTCGGTCTTTATAATACCCTTCATATATAAAAAAATTCAGGGCATAATAAACAAATACTCTGGCTGATGCTCTCACTGAACTCTCTATCTTTGTAAATTAAACAAGTAAGGAAAGGCTGATTTCGTCATTAGTCACTTATACTCTTGCAAATAGCAAAAATCAAAACCAGGGAAATACCTTGAGGAGTAAAACGTCAACCAGATGCTCAGAATCCATCAATTTTATATATACATACATACTTGTATGTGTACTTCATATAACTCACGCTCTGTGATTTTCATTGAGATAACTCAAATATTGGCAGATATGCGCAGTATAAAGTCACCGCGAACTTAAAGAATCTTTATACAAGTATTAGGTATATTGTGGCTCAGGGAAGTATTGACCCGATATAACCCATTTTTGATACAAAAAGTTACTATTTTCAGAAAAGGATTCTATCTGACTGGGGCCACATATTCGATACCTAGGAGCTGGAATATTTTTGGTTGGATTCGGGCAATGTTTGGTCATAAGGTAGCAAACTTTAAAGGAGTTATTAGTGCAAAATTTTATCCCGCTATATTAATTACTTCTTGATTTGTTTATTGGAAAGTGGAAAATCAAATGGATTTTAAAATTGTTCCATATGGGAAGTAGGTGTGGTTGTAGTCCGATTTCGCAAATTTTTGCTCTGGACATGACATTGACATAGGACTAAGAGAAGATTGCCATATACTAAATTTAGTCGAAATCGGTTGGTCGGGTCCCAAAATATGGGACTTGCCTATCGTGCAAGTTTCCTACCGATTCTTATAAGGCCTTCTCATGCTATCTCGGTGGTAAAATTTAAAGTTTCATTTAAAGTAGTCATTGATTTACTGCTTTAGTAGTTTTTAACAGTACCGTTAGGGCTGCACTCCTACCTACCGTTATATGGGAAGTGTGTGGTCTTAGCTTCCGATTTAATCCATTTTCACACTGTTGATAGGAGTAATATTTGTGCTAGACGAATTTAGTTATTGTAGCTTTAGTAGTTTATGAGATATGCACATTAAAATTATTAGTGGACGAGACCAAGCCCACTTTTTCCCATTTTTTGCCCACAAAGGCCCATTTCTACTACGATCGTCTGGTCATCCTGATAATTTATATATGTATATATAACACCATATCTATCTCGATTAGTTTTAGGTGAAACGTACAACTGTTAGGTGAACAAAACTATTATACTCTGTAGCAGCATTTAGCAAGAGTATAAAAAGAGCTCTTTAAAGATTAAATTTCTTAATTAATATTTTTATGCGCAAACCGCAAATTGCTCACAGAATTGTTAAGAAAATAAGTGGCCTGGCAACCAAAGAAAAAAAAGCAGAAACCAACTTCACCTGCTTTTAAAGAAAGCGTTGGAAACTGAAATACATGAATCGTGCTAGCATCAATATGAACATATGTATATACAAGTGTGTAAATAAAGTGACTTCTGAGCAGTACTTTAGAGTATATTACTGCGATTTTCCTTATTCATGTAGACAATGTGGATCCTTTGAAGAACTTTTTGTGAAGCTGACTTTTTTAACAGACAAAATCCCGCATAGTTGCTTAAATATGTATTAATCTACAATCATATATTATACATACATATGTAGAGATGCATAATACATAAATAAAACAGTAAGCTGACAAAATTGTACAAGGCGATACTGGTTTGCCACCGAAGAAGAAACCGAAGTCGAGAACAGCAGCAACAGAATTCAAGACGTTCATGGCCATAATACCATAGCCATGCACCAATACAACACCAACATGCTGTTGCAATGAGCAATAAGCAGTGAGCAGAGAATCAACAACATCCATTTTCTACACGATTTTCTCCCTGTTCGTTTTTTAATGGGGTCACTTACATTGGTTATGCTTCTCCAAAAGCACCGGTATGCCATTTTGGGTAAGGCGCGTATTTGTTGTACAGCAGATAGTTATTTCCAAGAAGACTCAACACAACGTCACAACCGAAGGGGCAGCTCTCCACGAATGCTTTTCTCAAATTGCCTTTATATTATAAATATAAACAATTCAAAAAATGTGCACATTTACATAAAAAGAAATCTCAATTCACTTTTCACTTATCGATCACTTAAATCATATGTACGTGTGCATGTGTGTGACTTTTTTGAATTCGTAATTATATGTTTATCTTTATGCATGTAACGTTTCTTTTTTGAGCCAAGGTTTGGGTTAATGGTAAAAATATTAAGCGGAATGCCGTTTGAAACGCGTAAGGAACGGCAGCAGCGATCAACGAATGGCAATAACGAGCGTTTGATTTACAATACACGAACCGAACTAGTCGAGCGCTCACCTTAGACTGACGGTTAAAATATCTTTTACGATTTCTTAAGCGTTCGCCTGTGATTTGGAGCCAGTTCTTGTCCAACAGCTGCTTGGCGTTGCTAGCGAGCAGTCCCCCAGCTTAATGATTTGGTCGCTTGCTTGATTTAGCAGGTTTTTGTGCTTGCGCTCTTTCTCTGCCACAGGAACTGTGTTTTCTTCTTTTACCACACACACCACTGCATCTCACGCTATACGAATTTCTTCGCGGTTATATCCACACGCACACATGCGCTTGTATATACATATGTACAGGTTTATAAATAAGTATGTGTGTGATGAAGCTGAAAATTTCTCGCGCTTCATTTTCCCATTCTGTTTGCCTTGATAGCGCGACCATGCCTTTAAATTAATTTTTGTTATTTTTCCACTAAACTTATCACAAAGCCAGACTTACATACGTAATCGCTGAATAATAGTAATAATAATAATAATGAAATATTTTATTTAAGTAGCCTAATAATGAGACAATGAGTGATATTTAAGTACCTGGAAGATGTAAAAATTGCGAGCACTCCTGACAAATCAATATAAGATTTTCGTAGAAATATGTGAATTTGAAAACCTTCTTTTTAAGCTGACAATCCTAAGTCAACATCTTTTGTATGACAGAAAAAAACTACAAACAGCTTATTGCAAATAATGTTATGTATAAAGTGCGAAATTCATTTCTTAATTAGAAACGAAATGAATTCCTTTATGGAAGCTCTGAGAAACACTGATTCTATGACAAAAACATTTACATAATAAATTCTAATTGGAGCACAGTGATGTGTAAGGATGACTAAAACGGGACTTGTTGGGGGCAGACAACCTTTTACACCCCCTTTCGACCAATAAACGACCTACTGGCCAAGTGTTAATTGTTGCTCCAAAGTTAAATACTCAGTTAACCTGTATAACAATAGTCATTATAATTTTTTCCAAGTATAGCTGGAAGAAGTAGATTTAAAACTAGTTCAGTATACTCGTACTATACTAAAATCGGATCTTCTGATCACCTTTTTAACAACGAACTAATACTTAAAGGTAGTATGAATTAATTGTACACAGAACCCTCTCAGTGTATTTTCCCATATCTCAAAAGTCTTGATATCATGATAAAAGTTTTGAGAATGCTGAAGTTATTTACTTAGGCCCTTAAAGGTTTTATAAAACTTTAATTGAGAGCATGTGAGTTGAAGACAAAGGTTCGTAGGGCTTTGAACTATATACACAATTTCTGAAACCCACACTAAATGCTGTAATGAATTAACTGTCTATCAAAGAAATATTTTTGAAATTACTCTATCCTATGAGAACTGTCTGTCTACATAACTCCACTTTGAAACAAGAAAAAATCTAAAATATTGTAGTATTGAGTTGGAAAATAATTCATGTAAAATTTTATTGAGATATCTTGTCAAATAAAAAAAAAATCCTTACAAGAACTTGATTTTTATCGTTCAGTTTTTATAACAGTTATACAAGGTGCGTTCCAAAGTAAACAAGACTTTTTGAATCTTGCGCCCCTAGTGGCGCCATCTATTATATGTCGACTGTTGTGTGTTAGAGTCTGCTCTTTTTATCGATTGTCCAGTGAAAATTTCATGTAATTTCATTGATTGGAAATGAAGTTATTACGTTTTAAGTGTCAGTATGTTTGTGTTATCGGTACGAAAATGAGCTTCGAACAAAGAGTCATGCCTATCCCGTAGAAGAGTGCACGAGTTGTTTCAAAGTGATCGTGAGGACATAAATGATGATCAACATCGAAACTGTGCGTGAATTCATCAAAAATCAGCCGAAATCATCATTGAAATGCATGGAAATGGAATTGAACATATCCAAAACATCGATTTATCGCATTTTGATCGAACATTTGGGCTTACGAAAGGTGACGACCAAAAATTGCTCAGAATCCAACAATCGAAGGATGGTTATTTGACCAAAAATCACATTTTAACCATTAACCACTCCCCGTATTCACCTCATATGGCACCGTGCGACTTCTTCCTTTTTGGAAAAAACATTTGTTCTTTTTTTATAAGTTCTATTTACTTTGGAACGCACCTTGTATGCTTTAGTGGCCCGATATTGGCGGTTCAGACAAATACACACAGCTGGTTGTGAGGAAAACGACGTGTGCTAAATTTCAGATTGATTGCTCAAAAACTGAGGGACTGGTTCGCGTATATACAGACGGTCATGGGTAAACCAGCTTTGCTCAGGGCGGATCCATGGGAAAATACGAATTTAAGGCTACTTTCTCAATAACTAATTACCAGCCTTTCTGTCCAGCTAATATAGTTGTTCGCTTAATAGATTGCACTTAATAAACATCAACAAATGTTGGGACCGGCCAATATACATGGTTAATGGAGATGTCCGCTTAATAGAGCATTCATTTAATAGAGTTTTCACTGTATTTTTTATTTATGGATGTTTCTTCCTGTTCTATCCTAAGTTGGTTAAAACTGGACACAGTTTACTAAATTTTGCTACAATCGGTTCAATAGTTTAGGAGTCCATCGCGGACAAACAACGTGACACGTAATTTTTATGTATAAAGATATGTATATATTTTATAGAGTCCCGAGTTTTCCTTCTGCGTTTTACGTGGCAAATTTAATACACGGGGTATATTAGGATATAAAAAATTTAAATTTATACAACTTTTTTTTAAAGACGTTGCTATAATTTTAAACTTCAAGTAGATCGTGCCTTGCAAAAGCAATTCTAGATATATAATTCAATTTATTCTTCTCTTAACCCAGAATGGCAACTTAATTTCAAATAGTTTTATTTCCCGATATTGATTTTTTGACATACAGTAAAAACATTTCTTTCCATCAACATCTGCCCTAGGTAATACCTGCCTTAGCCAAGGTCTGTCACTCAAACAGCGGCAGCTTTTATTTCTAGAGAATGTTAACAAGTCACATCCAACATACTCATCCACGACCATCATCCATTAAATTAATTTAAATTATAAGAGGGGTATTCTACTCTAGAAATCAAATTTTGGTCAGTTTTTTGAATTTTATTAAAAAAAAAACCAAAAATATTTTTACCATCCATTTTTTTATGGTGTTTTTATTGATATCTTAAGAATACAGAAAAAAAAAATTTACAAAAAAATATTAAAAATTAAAATAATTAGAGGGCGCATCCTGGTGACATTGATCCTGACTCTCCTGGTGGTCTGAAAAAAAATCAAAAGAAATTCTTAATCAGTAAGGATGCTGTTATAGTCCCTAAATCAGGGAATACGAAAAAAAAAATTTTTGAAAAATGGCGACTGCCTGAAAATTAAAATCATTTTTTACGTTTTTTTTTTTTGAAATTCCTGAATTTTTTTAAAATATTAAAAACAAAAATTTTGACACAATGCTGGTAGGAACGATAAAACATTATATAAAGAAGATTCACACAAAAATTCAAGTAAATCGGTTGAATAGAACTTGAGCTAATGCCGGTACCGTGTGGGAAAAAGTAGTTACGAGAAAAACGCGTTTAAAAAAGTGAGTCTACCTACCTACCGGGCTAGGTACTGAGTCACTAAAGTAACTGTAGCTCTTAAAATTTTAATTTAATTTTAATTTTTAAAAATCCTTTGGAGGATATGTTCTTAAGGGTCTAAACTTTAAATATATTAAAAAAAATCGAATCAAAATTCTAGAGTAGAATACCCCCTTAACCGTTCAGAAAGCGACTTTTAAGAATAGAGGGAGCACAAATATTAGTTAACAGATTACACTCAATCGAAAAATCCTTAATGGTAACGGCTTCTCTCGTAGCGTTGTTGTAATCTTAATTAAATTTACGTCTTCCCTATGACTTTAATTCTCAGGTGCGGTTTGGTGTTTACAATTCGTTTTTCGTAATTGAAATAAAGTTTCTAACTTCTTCTAAATCCAAATTGTTTGCTGGGTAATCCAACGTACTGGCGGGTATGCGTTTTTATTCAAAAAATTTCACCTTGTACGCGACATTTTTAACAATTTCTTATTTAGCGAAAACATTATAAAGCAGAGCATTGAAACGGAAAGCGTTTCTTATTTGACAATTGGGAATTGGACAGGTGTAAGTTAAAGTCAACCACTACGAGTTCCTATATAATAGCCAAAACATGACTCTTTTATGCTAACTATATAATTACTAATTGAATTAATTGTGAAAATGGAAAAAATAATTATTATATGTTATAATGCGGCTGCACACGGTGGGCAAAGAGCGTGTGAAAGAGGTGTAATAAGCACAATGCATGGCGAAATGATTTGTTGACGTTGGGGAGAAAAATAATTTATATCGATTTCGATTTAGACGTAATTTGTTTTCAATTTTACTCGTTTTGGTGGTAGATGCTGGGAATGGAAAGTGAAGATGATTAATAATGGTGTGGGCTGTTACATAACTGTATACAAATTAACAGACAGAAAACGCTTTAACCGATCGTTATAATTGACGCATGCACACGCTGCTAAGTATACGCTATGCGACCGCAGTAGGTGTACGATATATTGTTTAAAATATTGTTATACATATTTGCTATGGAATGTTTTACAAAAGTATATAAATTTTTTTTTATTACCAACTATCCATTCTAATCTATTAACATCGATCTAACAATATCGTTTCGAGACTAAATTCATAAATCCCCTAAATTTAAGTATTAACTTTCTTACCTGAGACAGCTTTACACTTCCGTCATTAAATGTTGCACCTAGATTAATGGAAAATTAATTTTCCAAAATTTTTCTAATTCATTTTTTGATTAGCTTTATCACATATAATACATATAAGCCTATGTTGAATTGAAATAGTATCAAGTTAACATATGAACGCCAATGTTGGATACTTCATACAACATACATAAGTAAGTCACGCTCTATTTAAAAAAGTATATACACAAGTGTAAAGATTATTAATTAACAAAACTATGAAATGTAAATTCAATTATTTAAATATTTTTCGCAAATATTACAAATGTGTGAAGATATACTTATCGTTACAAATACATAAATTGATATATTGTACATATGTATGTGTACCCGTGTGCGCTTGCGAGACACTTAACGTTTGTAATTATTTGTGCTACAATTGTCAACCAGCTGAATGAATGATGAGAAAGTTGCTGTTGTTCCAACGTAATTATACTCCACACTTTTTATATCTTTATTTGCAAGTAAATTGAATAAAATACTTATTAGTACAGCAAATTAACGCAAACGATATGATATTTATGTGTGTGCTACGTACAAGTCTTTATCTATACACGTTAACTGTTATTTCAACACGTTTTACAACTTTTCTTTTGTTATGCTGCACATATTTTGTTGATAGCATTACGAGCGCTTAGTTTCCCTCGCTAAAAGTTAACAGCTAAAATCACTGTTACAAATTTGGCTTAGACCGGTGAGTATGCACGCATCGCATGTATGTATATACAAGCACTTATAAATACAATGGTATATTATACTACTTGCCAGCTCGTACTTTGATGGATGCGACAGCAATTGGCGTCATTAAGCAGTGTCCGATTGTCATCAAGAAATCCACTACACTGAAATTATAACGATTTTCAAACGCTGAAGCAAAACAACGCTTGCATTCAGTACGTACACATTTAGAAAAGTAATAAAAATGAATCCAAATTTTTAAACATCGACAATACACAAAACAAACCATTTGCACAAACAACAACAAATGACATTTTGGAGCAATAAATACAATGCGCATGCGCAGCCAAGTCGTTCAGCGAAAGTAACTGAACAAGTTCCAACGGTTTTATCTTTGGCAAATGACCAAAACCGACCGTACAAATTACCATTTTTTTATATTACACTGCCATATAAGCATATAAGTATTTCTTATAGGGTAGTCAACCATATAAGGGTGAACTAATGATTTTTTTGTTGGCATATATTTCAGTGTACAACCCATCGTTCCTAGTCAAGTGATGGCAACATTTTCTTTAGTTAAATAAAATGTGCAACACGTCCAAACGGTTCAGTCGACTAAATTAGGCGTATCCTTAAAAATCTTCTTTATAAATTTTAAAACTCCAATTGTTATTTAATATTAGTTTTATAAATACCATTCATTCACATTGGTGAAAAAGGATGTTTATGACTTTATTTCTTTTGTTTCAAGAATATTTAGTTCTTACATCGGAAACATACATACATATTGTAAAATTATATACAATGCAGATGTATTCAGATTACTTAAACTACACTATAACTACATATCTTAATCTTTTACATTAATTAGCATTGATACTAATGCAAGTTATATATAGAGCGAATTTTAAAATTGTTATTCAAATTTAATTGAGTTAACACCCATGTCAATTTGACCCCCACGATAACTTCCACGCTTCTTCTTGGTTTTTTCATGTTTAAATGACTTTCCACGTGTATATTTCAAATCTTTGTTCGCTCGTTCACCCCACGAACCAGATGCATTCCTCTGTAAAGCAATAAAATTAAGATTTTCGTAACCATCACAACACACAAATAACACAAGCGTATTTAAAATAGTCGGTGAAATGTAAACGAAATTGTTATGTTGTGTGTTTCTAAAATATTTTGCACTCGTTCTCATAGTCTAATCATCAAAGGTGATCTTTTTGTTAGACCCTGATGAATCAAATGATTTATTAAAGGGTTTATTCGCTCCACCGAAGTTTCCACGACCAAATCCACGGCCACGTCCACCAAAACCACCACGACCGCGATCACCGCCACCAAATCCACCACGACCACGATCGCCGCCACCAAATCCACCGCGACCACGGTCACCACCTCCGAATCCACCACGACCACGACCACGATCACCACCGCCGCCTCGACCACCACGTCCACGACCGCCACCGCCGTTTTCAAAGCCACCAAATGATTTTCTATCTCCAAACTTTTGGAAGCCGCCATTTCCATCACCGCTGGCATCACCACCTCTACCTCCTCTGCCGCCTCCGCGACCACCAAAGCCACCGCCGCCGCCTCTTCTATTATTAAAGTCTCCACCTTCACTCTAATATGATCACATAATTGTTTTGTGAATCGGTTGGCAATAGTTAGGGTAACAGCACATGAAAAAGGAAACACAAATTATTTTATTTTTGAAAAATTTAAAATCAAAATTACTTATTGTAGAACAGATGTTCGAAATAATAACCACCTTATGAAAATTGCTTTCATAAAATGGAAAACAATGTTTTCATAGAGTTTGTGATAAGACCGTTCGAAAAGTGTAGATATTTAGAAAAAGCATTAAGAGCATTATGCCTAAGGCATAAATCCATTACAAATAAGTAAGTGCCTCAAACATTTAATAATTTGTGAATTCCATTTTCAGCTGCGATATTGACATATTGTAACAATTTCATCGTACATTTCACCCACTTAATAAACACCATTTGAGGCACTTACCTTGGCTTCGAATGACATATCTTTTACCCGTGCATCTATTTCTACTTCCTCTTCACGCACTCTTCTAAAGGGCGTATTTTTCCTCACTTGACCATTCGATTTTCTTTGATCATTAAACTTTGCGTTACCATTAAAATTTGGTGTAGAGACAAAACCTTTTTGTTGTGGCTTTAGAAATTTTAAATGATATGTATTAAAAAGCATCTACAAGTTTTTTAATATATTTTAAATAGCTTTGGTAAAATTGAATACTTTATATTCTATTTGTAGAAAAAAAAGTTTTTTTTGCCGAGGTTTGGAACTTAATGACTTACATTTTCCGTCCTTAATCATTTTTGTTGTTAACTTTACCTAACTTATGTTCAATTAATTTATATTTTTTTACGTACCTTGCCTTCGCCGCTTTTAACGAAATTATTATATTTATTGTTAGACTGATTTTTTCCAGCAGCAGAATTATCAAATTTTCGCTTTTCTCCAACTTTTGGTTTGGGCTTCTCTTCTTCGTTATCGTCCTCGTCGTCGTCATCGTCAGAGCTGCTTTCTTCTTTCTTTTGTGCCTTTGCTGGTGCTAAAACTTTTGGCTTATGCTTCGCTTTCTCATCTTCGCTGTCATCAGAATCACTGTCACTGGATGATTCAGCTTTTTTGCTTACAGCGACAGCCTTACCAGCCCCTACAGCTTGTTTTTTTGCTGGTGGTTCATCATCAGAGGATGAATCGTCAGAGCTAGAATCTTTCTTTTTAGTTGGTGCAGCAGCTTTTGCAGGCGCTGCTTTCTTCGCTGGAGGCTCTTCATCATCGGATGAACTGTCTTCGGAACCACTTGAATCTTTCTTAGTTTTGGTCGGAACGACATTCTTTTTTACAGCCGGTAAAATAGCGGGAGTTTCTTCATCACTGGAGCTGTCTTCTGAACTGGATTCCTTCTTTGCTGCTACCTTCTTGGCAGCTGGTTTGGAATCTTCGTCGGAGCTGTCCTCACTAGATGAGTCAGCTTTCTTTGTAACCGCAGCTTTAACTACGGTCTTCTTTGCAGCGGCAACTTTAGGTTTTTCGTCTTCACTGTCCGAATCTGAGTCAGAAGAAGTTGCTGCTTTAACACCTGTCTTGGCTTTAGCAGGGACAACCTTGGTGGGTTTGTCGTCTTCTTCACTTTCCTCGGAGGAGCTGTCAGAGTCATCTTTTTTCTGTGCAGCAACAGCTTTGGCAGGTACCGGCTTCTGTGCGGGTTTAGCCTTTTCTTCTTCACTATCACTGTCATCCGAACTGTCTTCAGTGTCATCTTTCTTTGCAACATTTTTAACTACAGGTGGTTTTGATGGTTTAGTTTCTTCTTCACTATCAGATTCTTCACTGCTTGATTCTTGCTTTTGTTTCTGTTGCACTTTATTGGTGGTAACGGGTTTGGCAGGTGCTTTGACTTGTGGTTCGTCATCAGAACTATCTTCACTAGAAGAACTCTGTAAAGTAAAACCTTAAAAATCAAATACTAATACCAAATTATAATTTTTTTACCTCTTTCGTCTGTTGTGTCACCGGTTTGCTTACATTATTTTTTACTGCGGGTTTCTCGTCGTCCTCAGAACTGTCTTCACTTGAAGATTCATCCTTCTTTGCTTTGGATTCTGGTTTTTTAACTACTGGAGCAGCTTCTTCTTCGGAACTACTATCATCGGAGCTCGATTCTTTCGCTTTACCTTTCGATGCAACAGCCTTACCATTGGTTAAAGCAGCGTTAGGTTTTTTAGTCTGTGGGGCTGCTGTTTCTTCTTCTGAAGAACTGTCCTCATCACTCGAGTCGCCTGCAATCGATTTGATCACGGGCACCTTCTTCTTGTTACTTTGTTGATAGCTTTCAATAATTTGCTCCAACTTTGGAAAACCTTTACCGACGGTACCCTGAAAATAATTCAGCTTTACTTAAAAACCGTCCTACGATAAAAAATACTGTACCAAATACATACCGCATTTGTTTTCTGTTGAAATACTTTAGCTAAATTCTTATCTCTTTTCTTTAAATACTCTAGCACGAGTGCGGATATTAATTGCTCATTTGTAGCCATTATTTTAATCACTTATATTTCAATTAATTATAGAAAAGCTATATGAAAATAAACGTGGAACTACAACCAACACGTGCTAGCACAGTCGAAATAGCAAAGGGGCAGAATATGAGAATACCAGAAGAACGTTTATCGAATATATCGGAAAGAAAAATTACAATCGCAGAGATGCATTTAAAAAAAAATGTGGTTCATAGCGGTGCCACACTATAAAAACGAAACACATGACAGAGAATGTATACCATAATTTCCGTTCTTTGCAAGAGATTTTATTTAAATAAAATTATGAAAAAAAATGTTTCATGTATTGAAAATATGTTTATATGCAGATTAATTCGGAAAAGTCCAGAACTGGAGAAAAAAATTATTATTTTAAATTTTTATAGAAATGGATAGCACAATTGCTAATTTTTGTATAATTTTATATAATCATTAATAACATTTCGCTATATACTTTCAATTTTCAAATCAATATAACATTCATATACCAACCAAGTTTGATATTCTATCCTTGATTTTCTGAGATTTAGAATAGGTAGCGCTTAAATTAAAGTGACGCTAGTAACACCTATAAAAGACACAAAATGGTTTTCATGCGGGACGTTAAGGTGTGTGATATGTTTTAGAATGGCTTTAGCAAATCTTTCATGAATGTTCCACATTGAAATTTGTTTTTATTCTAATGTGCAACTGCTCGTCTAATCCCAAATAACTTATATAATTTTTCAGTTCACCTTGCATTTCCTTTAAACGTAGACATATGAAAGTAAAAATTACTACTTTTGACAAAGCATAATTAATCTAATATAAAAAATCCTAATACAAAGTCATTCCATATTTTGGTTTTGTTTTAAGTTTTATTTTAAATGTTTTTTTTTTTTTATAAACTTAAGACTTAAAATTATAAATTATTTGTGTTTTATTTTCAGTTTCACAAAAAGTCCAAACATTTGACGTCTTCTTTTTAAGGATTAGTGTTTGCATTGTTAGGTTTTATTGGTGGTAGCAGTGTTGTAGATGGTGTTGTTGTTCTTCTCCAGGAAGGCATTTCATATGAACGCAGCAAAGACAGCTTCCCAATAGGATCTATTGAAAATGCCGGGACCTGTCACTGTTGCACCCTCTTTCACTTAGTACATACTAAACTTCACAACACCTGCTTTGCTTGACTACAAATAAACGTTCGCTACACTTAAATTGTAGCAATTTACATGCTCTTTTCGATCTTGATGAGTTCAGTGATGCCATCGTACATTTCCTTGACGGCCTGGTATTCGGTCAGACCCATACGGCGTTTGTTGGAGATATCATAGATACCACCCTCAGCTTCAGTGTGTTCACCACGAGTACCGCGTACCTGCAAGTTATATTTGCCAGCAACTTCCTCCAATTTAGCAAGGTTGGCAGCCAATTTTGGCAATTTAATGTGCACAGACGCACGGATGGTGGTACCCAAGTTGGTGGGGCAGAATGTCAAGAAGCCCAAACGGTCATCATGGCTGAATGGAATACGCTTCTCAATTTCATTTACGGCGTTTGTTAGACGACGGAAAACTTCACCCAAATCACCGCCCATTTGCATGGAAATGATACGCAAATGATCTTCCTCATTGCACCACACCAGGAAAGTCTTGTTGTCGTTGTGGTAGATACCACGTCCAGTTGGCCAGTAACGGCAAGCATTGGCGGCTTGCAAGAAACGATCACCTTCCTTGAACAAGAAGTGATCATCAATCAATTGCTGTTGAACTGATTTCTCCATGCCGGTCAATGGGTAGAATTTGCCCTTCAATTCGCCTTCCAAACCAGACAAAGTAGATGAAACCTTCTCTTCCATTTCCTTGTACTGGGCTTCGGTGAGACATGGGTTGAAAGGATAGCCTTCAAGAGAGCGACCGCAACGCACACGGGTGGAAATAACGAATTCATTGTTGGGATCCAAATTTCCGAAAGTGCTTACATCACCAAAGTCCTTTGGTGGATGTTTATCGGTCTTCTTGAAACCACCATGGTAATCCTCAATGATTGGGTCGAACAAGTCAGCGAAGACAGTGTAGGCCTCAGCATCGGGAGCATAAATACCAACACCAGAATCGTGATTGGCCAAGCCGGATTGAATAACATCCAATAAAGATGAGCCGAAAGTTGGGGTCTTCTTGTTCTTCAAGCTGTCGAACACTTCCTTAGTCAAGTATTTCTTCAGCAATGACTTGGAGTCAGAGGCAGCCAACTTGGCGTAGCCCTCTTCCAATTTAGCAAGAACTGCAGCGTCAACCATGATGTTTAATTTTCTGGAATTAAATAGAACATTGAAAGAAATTAATATTTTTGTAAGAAATTGCATTAATTTAAATTAAAATTATGTCAATTACTTGCACCAGTCCGTATAGCAAGCATGAGAAACTTGCTCAACACGCACTCCGCGGAGTATTAAGGGTCGAAGATTGATGAGCAAGCGCATTTTCTCAGCTTTTATATAAAATTTTGTTAACGATATAATCAAAAATAAATATTTTAAATGAATCAATCATTTATTGAAAAAAAAAATTTTCAAAATATTGATATTAACATTTCTAATGAATTTCTTTAGATATTTCATTTGTTATAGTGGCTCCATTTACTAAAATCCACTACAAACTAAACAAAAAGTGCTCGACCGCTGCACTATGTAAAAAAACATTAAACGAGACCGGCTTTTGTCCTGCCTCAAACCGACTTAATGACATGAGTAGTTGTCACGCATGCGATCCAAATTAAGGGCGGTTAAGAGGAAAATGCGATGTGTATCTATTTTCTCTACTATTTTATTTTAAGTTACCCCAATTCGGTATGTTGTACAAACATGCAAAATACATACATATGTACATACAGTATGACAGTTCTGGAATTCACATTGTTTCCACCCAAAAAAACTTTAAAAATTTTGAGACCTGAAATGTGTGACTCATTTTACTGTGGCATCCAACAGATGTATTAATTTAATAGATCCTTTTTAGCGGGCGTTGTTTCCGCGACGACACCACGGCAGCAAGCCTATGTGTATATACACACACATATGTATGTACTGATGTACACATCCTCGTAGATACCATGAACGTATGCCAATTATATTTTGAGAAATATTTTATTTTAAGCTTAAAACCATTTTTACTCTAAACTAAACTATTAGACCATTTGCAACTTAAATTAAAATAAGGACAACCATAGAGACACAATTCAAATATGGAGCTAAAATTAAACTTATAAACAAATGGCTGCAAAACAGCAAAACAAATATGTATATTTCAAATATAAATTACTTTCAAATAATATATTACATATACATATAAATTACTGTCAACTTTTGTTGCTTTTGTTCCATTTGCTAAAATCACGCATATTTGCAAATATTAAGCAATACACACCCTTCGTTGTTGATCGCGTCGCCATTCGCAGTAGTGGCCGAAGGGTCTGCAGTTGTGTTAGTTGCACCGTCCTCTACATTTTCGGCGGTGCCCGCCTTGTCTGCGGCAGCCGCATCCCCGTCGACCACTGTGTCCTTTTTATCTTTTGAAGCACAACCACCCATATCGCAGACTGTCTTTTTGTTTGATTTGTTAATACTTTGTACAGCAGTGGGATTTTTCGTCTATTTGTTTTTCTATATCTTCTCTACTTTGACTCTAGGCGTATAGATAATCCTTAATTTTTGACGTGCAGAATTCAATAAATATCCTACAATACTGGGTACTTATTTTGCCTCCCTCCTACTCTACTTTTGAGGGGCCTTTATCTTAATGTTAAATCACACAGTTTTCGTTTGTTTCAATATGATTCACTTTGGTCCAAAATGCAAAATGTTGGTATATCAGCGTTATTTTGAGGTTAGTAATTTGCTCAAAAACTTACAAAGTGGGCGTTTGATTATACTTATCTACTTTATGTAGTTTTGATATACTTCGTATATGTGTATGTATGTATATTTTGTACATAAAAATTTGTTAAGAGAATTCGTTTTACTTTAACTATTGCTTAAGTTTGCATATTAACGCTTGAAAAACTAAATAAATGATTTCATTAGAGCAAAAAAAGGTGTAACCCCTTTGAAGTAAATATGTATGTATATGTGTACACAATTTTTTAATTTTCGCAATTGTCGTTGTTGATTGAAATTTCTATAGCTGATTTTCCACTATCCACTTGTCGACTTCTTTTAGTTACTTGCTTGTGAGATGATGGTGGGTTAGTTGTGGAGTTTTAGTATATATTATATTGTGTAAAAGAAGATATTTTATTTTGAGTGTCTTTGATTTCGTTGCTTATTGGCAAAAGGACGTCTGACTTAGATATTCATTAAAAATCGTATTAACTTTGTAAAACTTCTAAAATTCCTCGAAATTTCTTCCACAAGATTTTGATTTCACAAAGTTTGTGCGTATTTGTTGATTTTTGATGTTTGTTAATTAATTCTGGTATATTTTCACCAGTTGTTTAGCAATACTAGCAAGTTAGTTTATCCGTCATATGCTCAATAGAATTTCTTTTGAGTTTGCACGTTTTCCACGCTGTACAATGTAAGTTAATCTATTTTTTATATTTCTATTTTTTCTATGGGAAACTTTTTTCAAAATGCATTTAATACATTTGATTGTTATTTGAAATGTACAAATATTTTAGACAAAACTATTTTTATTACAAAAAACTACACGTTCGCGTTCGTACTAAGCTAAACGTCGTCGCTTAATGAAAAATTCGTTTATTTGTGGCCGCCGCGCCCAAAAGTATACTTCAGTTATCCTGTGTACAGCTATGATTTTGGTAATTTGATTTGGTAGCTTTGCAAGCATACGCGAGAAGCTGACCGCTAGCTACCTAGTGATTTGCCGACAACAAACGAACGCAATCGGAAATTTTAAAGGAACTAAATTTTAGATTCAGGAATCAGCTATGCAGAGGTGGACTTTTTGAATGGCACTTCTACCCGGTGAACGGTGGATATTTTGTGGTTAACGGCACCAGAAGTGTGTTGTTGTTGTTCAACAGGCAGACGATGCATGCATGTCAGCTATTTGACTAAAAGCTGAATGAAGAGTAACCGGAGAGATTGGAGAGCGAAGTGGTATATACGCGTGTACATGTGTGCATTTTTTGACGGGGGATGGAAAAGGATATTGTTGTTCAAATAATGGCAATTGAATGCATAAAATTGTGATTTTATGAAATCAATGGAACAATATAATATTATTTATCAATTACACAATTAAGTGTTTAGTAATATTTCTACGACAAACATTTAGTTAAATAGTGTTGCGTATGTTGACGCTTGCGCATTCAAAAGTGTGAAAGAATGTGCTCATTCTAGGATTTAATACTCCCGACAGGCCCATAATTATAGTTTGTATTGCCATAACGTAAACGTGCTCAATTTGATATGTATTTACATTGACATACAACATACATGTGTATATTATTATAGCGTTTGTTGTAAAAATGGTAATTCCAAGCTGACTTGTAATAGAATTTGATAGTCTTATAAAATCACCATTAATTATGTTGACATAAATAATCACTTGTGACTTCATAAATTATTTAAATGCAATACCTATTTTTATCGTTAGGTCCCTTTCCATGCCTGATGATTCTATGAGATATATTTCGGACAGAAGTAAGGATGAAATTCATCCCGGACCCGGAATTCTAAGGGAAGCCCGTTGTTATGTATATTCCAGTATCCCGCTCTTAATCCCTGATTTTGGAACTTTTCATTAAAAATTATGGCCTACTGGACGACTATCCTTGTCAATTGTCCTTTCCTCTTGATCATATTAATTGAAATTACATTTTCGGTTAAAACTGTTATATCGTCGTAACAAAACCCTGAGGATATATGTATGTATGTACATTTACAGGTAAGCACGTGTAAATGTCTTTACTCAAACTGTTTTTATTTTTGCTAATTTTCGGGCTTGCGGTTTATTTTCACACACACATGGGTATACAGATGCGGGTGAAATTTGCATGCATTGAATTTGCTAATATGGAATATGGCTATCTAAATAAGTCCCACAAATAGGTGAAGCAAAATATAATATAATGGAATTTGATAAAGAAATATAATTGCTATCAGCGGCAATAGAAACTAAATGCTGATAAGGTACGGAAATTTTTGCTTTGGCAGTCTTCACAAGCAATGGGAAATGTTAGTGTTGTAATAATTAAAAGGTGCATATAAATGGACTCACAGAAGCACATACATATGTACACATTTTCACTTGTGTTTAATTAATGTCCAACATCTTGATTGTTGGAAAATTTACCAAAATGATAACAATGAGTGAAGTGTATTAGCTCATGGAGTCAGACCTCAACGAGGGGTATTTTCCGAAAAGTACAAGAGAGGCCCTATGTTCCACCTAGGAACTAAGGGAAAATATATACAAGTACATACAATATAGTATTTACATACATATTTTCTTAAAATATAGAATTTCATTAAGATATACATATGTACATAGATATCAAAACTACTTTTAAAGTAAAAACATATGTCTTACATAAATAAATACGTATACGGTCAGTATATTTCAAAAAATACAAAGCAAAGACTTGCGCTCTAATCATATTTAAAACTCGTGATCAGTTTTCAATCTCCTTCCTGTAAAGGAGGTCTTTCTCTTTCGTAGACTATGTTATCAGTTCGTTATTTTACACTTGACATCCCTAATGAGAATTACAAGTGCAGTCAACTGTGGGAAATAATATTGAAAATGCACATCAAAAATTAAAATAACTGGAAACGTTTAAACCAGTCAAGGTTATTTGTATTATCTATAAATGTATGTAGATGTATATGAACATTAATTTATATCACATTTTACAAATTATTAATTAACAACCGAATTAAATATTCATTAAAAACTGTTTTTGTTTCTTTCACAACTGCTCTTTAAAATTTTACATTACGTAGGTTCAACACATTTGAAAATAATGATTAAAATCACTCGGTGATATTTCAAATACTTGAGAATTTTCCTATTAGTCAACAACAGGTTCATATGTACTAAATTAATTAACCGCCGACTATTATAAACGTTGTTACGCGATCGCTTTATTAACAACGAATGCTGGTGAAAAGGTAAAGGTGTGTTTGCTCATTTCAAATTGTACAGATTTAATTATAAACTCAACCGTAAAAGTTATCTGAGTAGATATGAATTTTTGTTTGACTCTGAATCACCCACTAATATTTCGCCCGTTATTTGATAAGTAACTTTCAAGAGTGCACTTAAAAGTGTCGCCCAGCATACACACATGTACAAATATGCATAGTTAAATATACCTACACTATTACTAAGTGAATAATTAGTGAAATAAATATGTAAAATAAAAGTTAAAACAGTAATCAAGTTGTAGCTTTGTACATAAATACATATGTATGTATGCAATACAATTTCGTGAAATTATTTAGCTTTCAAGAAATTATTAATTTTAACAATAATTGTCAGCAGTGGTGTACGGTGTGCCAAAGGAACTCATGAGGAAATGATATTAAAAAATAAAAAGGAAAGTATATGGTATCTTATAAAGATGAGTTCAATTTTTTTTAGTGAATTTAATGATACTTATTCTCCTACACATACAAATGTACGATACATTTATTAAATCTAATTTTTTTGAATTTTTTATGAATGTATTGAAGTATTTTTCTTAAAAATATTGTATAACTCGCTTTAGTCATATATAACAAAAAAAAAAACGGATGTTGGCAATTTAAGATTGTCTGGAGCAGCAATAAAGCTTGTCATTATCTCATATAAAGTTCGCAATTTAAAAAGGGGTTGCATGTAGATATGTACATATGTATGTACAAGTGTACAAACAAATTCAAGGGTACAGAAAAATTAATAAAGATTGAGAAATTGCACTAATGTATATAAATATTATATACATATGGAAGTGTAATCTCTCTATACCTGAGACTTCCATTTATCATCACAATTCATCCAATTCATCACAATCAAATTATAAATTAAAATTATTAATAAATGTTAAGAAATTAGAATAACTATAATAGGAAAAAGTTAAATAATCGTTTAAAATGTAACAAAATTTCTCTAATGCAATTCCACTTGTTATATAATGCACCACACCTACATATCTATATAAAGGATATTAAAAAGTAAATAAGCTGTTAAAATTCCCTGCAAAAAAAGAAAGTAGACTGTTGTTGAGTACAGAGAAATTAAAAGTTCACTGTTAATCGTAGCATTGCTGTTAAAAGCTTCCAGTCTCATTTCCCCTGTAACGAAAGCTCAACTTTCGTGCTTTTAACTAACGCTAACTGGGTCAACGTTGCATAACCTAAGTACGGTTATATAATATGCACGTACTACCTACACACATACAAATATCACTTTTATTTACATTAACTGCAGTTTCGCAACATCTGTATTTACACCCATACGTACATAGAAAGTTACAAAGTTGCCTGCTAACACCCTCGATTTTTTTTACTATCCGGGTTAAATGTTGATTACACAAACATCTACTACTGTAACGATTTATACATGCATGTGTATAAGAATGTGTCCACTGACAGTTAGTTTGTTGTGGCTCTGATTGGATTCAATAGGATTCTTTTTGTTTTTAGTATAATTAAAGGAATAACTTTTAAATGATAACTTGTATGGATTTTTGCATTTCATTGTGCCAAACACCACATAGTACTTAAAGAAAATGTTATATATGTACATATGTATGTAGAATGGTTACTTTCTACTTTTTTATACTTACGCTTGTAACTACAAATCTATTTTCATTTTTTCTCCCAAATACATTTCCTAAAATATAAAACGCTCGTAAAAGAAATTCTCGATTTCTAGTTATACTTCGAGTAATATACATACATATGTACATATTTACATACATTTCCTCAATCTATGAATTTACTATCCAAACAATACAAAAAATTGCACTAGATATGTATATTGCTTCTGTGCGCGTTAGATCGTCACAATTGAATGAGCAACATCATTAACGAAAGTCCAGAATATAAGGAAAAGTGGAAGTGAGGGGCAATAATTGTGGTCGTGATGCTGCCCAGACAATTCACATAAATTTAATAGACTTAATTGAACAATTGTCAAACTTTGCAATGTTTTTCATTCAACTGTGAGTAATTTCTAAAATATGTAGCTCATTATATACAGTAGCTATGGACTTACATATGTGCCTATCGTAGTTACTCATAGCGCGAGTTAATGAAAGGAAAGTGAACAAGTAAACATTAACCAGAACGCCGGCTGTTATTTACATAAATACATACATATGTATGTATTGATGAATGATCGTATGTGTTCGTACTGAAAATATTGAAATACATATGAACGTAAGCACACCACAATACAAATGAACATACAGCCATATTTAGTTTGTACAATTAAATTGTGGACATAAGTCTTTTGATTAAGTCATCACCAGCGATTGCTTAGCTAGTTATTCAGTTTTTAAGCAAATTTTACTTATAGTATGTACTTTTGTTTGCTTCATTCCAGGTATTAGTTTCGGATATTTATATGCATATGTGACAATATTAACTTTTCATAAATCAAACAATCTTAAAATAATACCAATTATATTGAATAAAAAATACCCCCCAGTTAAAATTGCAAAATAATATATAAAGAATACTGTCTATACATTTTCATCAGGAAGAGGCGTTAATATGGAAAGGATGTGGCGTACTTACTCAACTAATCTAAAATTGGGCATTGCCACGCCTTATACTTTTATTTTAAGGGTGTATATTTGATTCTAATTTAAGTGTTTTATGGAGTTATGGAGAGATTGCTCGAGAAGTTCCCATACAATTTTCAAGAACAAGATATTTTTGAGAAGCTACATATGTAGATGTAATATTAGGTAGGGACAAAAATGTTTGCAGAAAGTTAAAAGAAAAAACTATATACAACAGAAACTCTTACCCAAAAATAAAACAAACCATATCTATAATAATTGCTTCATTTCAAGTGCGCTGAAATCCTGTGTTTATTTAATATCTATAGTAATCGTGAAAAATTTCAATCTAAACCATGCATTACAACAATTTTCTCCCTTTTACTTTTGTTTGTTTTAAAATTGATCTTTTTATATTTTTTACAAATTACGAAAGAAGGGAGAGTAAAGGCAGCGCAAATGTTCGAGTTATTGTACACTACTCAATTAAATTTTTGTATCATATGATCAAGAATAATAAACAAGTTATCGACTTTCAGGTGAATAAGCAGTCAGTAACTTTCAAAAAATTAAGGAACATAATACATACACCTATTTATATACATATGTATGTACATATGTATAAGCAATGACGTTCACATCTAAGGACATTGTAGAAGTTCGTTCGTACATACACATGTATGTATACGAATAAACAAATTAATAGAAGGCTTTTCTTTCCAAAAAATCAATTAAATCTTTAATTGTATACTCTACAATTAACGACCTTAAAATACACACAATAAATTAAATATTTAACTACTTGTATTTAGTGTCACGATCACTTCGGCTAAGTATTTGTGTGTATTTACTCAAATTATTTTCACAGCCCTAAGGTAAAATTCGCCTACGTGACCAACGAGCAGTAATTTATGAGAACAAAATTTGAAAGTAAAGAAAACAAACAATCTAACGAACATTTTCATGTCATATTTTTGGATTCAACCGCAAGCAAAATAAAGGGTGATTTTTTAAGAGCTTGATAACTTTTTTAAAAAAAAAAACGCATAAAATTTGCAAATTCTCATCGGTTCTTTATTTGAAACGTTAGATTGGTTCATGACATTTACTTTTTGAAGATAATTTCATTTAAATGTTGACCGCGGCTGCGTCTTAGGTGGTCCATTCGGAAAGTCCAATTTTGGGCAACTTTTTCGAGCATTTCGGCCGGAATAGCCCGAATTTCTTCGGAAATGTTGTCTTCCAAAGCTGGAATAGTTGCTGGCTTATTTCTGTAGACTTTAGACTTGACGTAGCCCCACAAAAAATAGTCTAAAGGCGTTAAATCGCATGATCTTGGTGGCCAACTTACGGGTCCATTTCTTGAGATGAATTGTTGTCCGAAGTTTTCCCTCAAAATGGCCATAGAATCGCGAGCTGTGTGGCATGTAGCGCCATCTTGTTGAAACCACATGTCAACCAAGTTCAGTTCTTCCATTTTTGGCAACAAAAAGTTTGTTAGCATCGAACGATAGCGATCGCCATTCACCGTAACGTTGCGTCCAACAGCATCTTTGAAAAAATACGGTCCAATGATTCCACCAGCGTACAAACCACACCAAACAGTGCATTTTTCGGGATGCATGGGCAGTTCTTGAACGGCTTCTGGTTGCTCTTCACCCCAAATGCGGCAATTTTGCTTATTTACGTAGCCATTCAACCAGAAATGAGCCTCATCGCTCATCGGACACGGACGCGAAACACATTTCGAACCGAACACTGATTTTGGTAATAAAATTCAATGATTTGCAAGCGTTGCTCGTTAGTAAGTCTATTCATGATGAAATGTCAAAGCATACTGAGCATCTTTCTCTTTGACACCATGTCTGACATCCCACGTGATATGTCAAATACTACTGCATGAAAATCCTAACCTCAAAAAAATCACCCGTTAGTAGTTAATTTAGCGCACTTCACTTTGTTATATTCGTTGAACGAAAGAAATAAAAAATGAAGTATTTTACCACGAATGCTTCATCAAACACAAAGGATGATAAATAATAACGTCAAAAATGCCGGTAACCGGTTTGGTAGAAATGAAGCAAAAAGTAATGAAGGCACAAAACAACTAAATGCTGACTCACACTCATTTGCGAACTTTTTGCAAGTTTTAACCAAATATTTCAACACAATTTACCATCCAACTATAAAAATTTATATCCCAAAAATTAAGGGAAAAATTTGAAGTGTTGCGTAACGTAGAAACGTTAAGCAAATTTTCACATTTCCGAAATAAACACTACCAAAACTTTTCATTTTTCCTCTGAACATTTGAAATGCATGAAGCTTAATTTACTTCATAGTTTATCAAAGCACTTGAATATATTTCCTATATTTTCACAAATTTTTTACGATTTGGGAAGAGCGCTCACCTTTTTCAACCGTAGTATCCAACGACCAACTTAACAATGATCAAAATTATTTTGCTATCCGCAACTGTAGCACTTCTTCAGCTTTTTATTCAATTCGTTTTTGTTCAATTGAAAACGCGCACTTTCCCATAATATCCCCGCTAGCGTTGCTTTCGCGCGCTGCCTAGTCAAATCGTGTTACCAGAGAATTTGCAAGAACAACAACAATTGCCACCGGCAAACATTCGTCTGCTTTCAAGCTAACGTCGGAGCGTCACTCACACATTTTTACGGCTTCGTTAATATATAACGGTGCAACGAAAAACGAAACTCATACGTATGCACATCGGCGTACACAAGCGAGCCGTCACAGCGCCAAGCGGCAATGATCAACTCCACACATACAAATAAATATATCTACATATACTTTTTTATATATAAGAATATATGAAAATGTAAAAGCTTTATATACAAACATATGTACATATGTGTTTAGCATATTTATCCATGCAATGCAACTATTGTTGGGGGCTCGTACGTTCCTCGACATTCTCTGCCACAAGGGTACATTGAGTGAGCTGTTACGTACATACAAACATACATAACTGAAATGTAGTCGAGTCATAGAGAGGCGGCACAATAATTAAAGTACATACAAATGTATATACATATATACAGTATATGGCAGAACACAACATACATACCTATAATATAATATATATATGTAAGTAATATACAGGTTTAACATGCGCTCCTCCTATATAACCCAGTAAGCTATATTGTAACAACTAAAACACAAAATGAATAAGTACGAGTTGGAGCTTTAAATTCAAAGTTTTTGAGCAATTAAAATTTCTGCACTGATATGTTAACGAAGTATTTTCAAAATATTTAATAAGTTGTACAAATATATAGAACTACAGTTGAATTTCTTTGTTACGAACTTCTGTAGAATTAAGTTTTCTTTACAGCGAAATAATTTTTAGAACACTGCAATTTCGTTAAGCTTTTACAATTTTTTTCTCTCTTTATTTATCTATATTACAATTTTTATACTCATAAATCTTATTTTCATTCGTTTTTAATCTCCTTTATTGAATTTCGCTACGAAAAATATAAAGACAAAAATATATTTAGAGGAAGTCTCTAATTTCTAATTTGATAAAGAGTTTCTGTACTGGCTTTTCCAACAGTATAACCTTATTTTTAATAATTTAATGAGGCTTTTACGTTTTCGATTTGGCTTGTTGGGATGTGATTTGTACCCAAGTTCACAACTATGTCTGCGCCTTGCACAATGCGCCTGCCAATAGACGGGTCCTACGTATGTGTGTACATATGCATGTTGCTGACAAGCGCAAATGCACTATATATGACATACATACATACATAAATGCATGCAAACTTAGCCTCCCACATAAAAATCTTTCCTCGGATTTGTTAGATTAAGATATATGTATGTACTTACTTGTATGTAAGTATGTCTGCTCTCACTTGCATAATATCTGTATATACATACATATATATGTACATGGTATGTGTATACGAGTATGTATGTATATAGCGAAGAGCCTTAAAGCTTTTCTTGACGTGCAGTTAATAAATATATACATATGTATGTATGTATAAAACCACTGCTCCTGTTAAATTTTCCCCTATTTGATAATATATACATACATATATGCGCATACATACATACATATGTATGTATAACTATTGTATGTGTGCAAGGGTATTTTGTGTGTGCAATATTACTTCAGAACTGTCACTCTTTCTGGAAAACTTGCAGCTGTTAATTAAAATTAAGTAAGTAATTTGGTTAGTAAATATAAATACAAATATTATTAATTAAAAAATTATGGGATCTTAACAAGCTTTTTAATTTTAATTATAATTCGAAGGCGTTCCGTTTCAGCATCTATTTTTTAAGGATAAGATTTCGTGTGTTATTAATCAGTTAAACTTTTGTAAATGAAAAAAATACATATGTATGTATGTAACTAAATACCATTTAGCTATAATTGTTGGCACCGATGTACATATGTACATTCCTATGTATGTATGTGTATCCACATACTTCAATGTAGAATCTTGAACTTGAAATTTTTACTTTTTCCAAATTGTGGAAAACAACAGCCAAGATGTTATAAAATTCATTTGTATGCGTATATATAAGTATGTACATACATACTTATACAAATATTTCACTTTCTAGTTGACATTTGAAGTTCTTGAACTTGAAGTCTTCTGCTTGTTTTTATTTGTCCCTAAAAATTGAAACGATGCCAAATAAGTAATATAATGTACATATGTATGTATATGTAAGTACATGTACATATGTATGTAGGTATGTATGTATGAATTTATATACATATGTATGGACATAGTAACATACATACGTATGATCATAATTATAAATGAATGTTACATACATTGTAGTGTGTAAGTATATGTATACAATTATAAAAAAATTATAAATTATGAATAATTTTTGTTGCAAAATGTTATTAGGAAAGGTGGGAAAAATCAAACACGTAAGTACATACATACATACATACGAACATAAGTAATACCTCAGTTGAATTCTTTTCTTCTGTGATGTCATCCTTTGTTCGGATAGCATACTGTTTGGCCTACCCGAACCTAACCTACCTTACTCTTCACGATAACTGTTTGTATACCGTTCATATCTAAGTACACATATTATTACGATTTATTATATCTTTGTACACAGATTGGTATATAAATACATATGTACATATCTACATATAACTATTTCTTTAAGAAATTGTAACAGATGGTTCGTGCAATAATCAATAATAGTCTGTTAGATTAATAATAGTACAATCGTGCGTATGAGTAAAATAAATAATTGGCATATTCTTTCTTTCACTTATTATATTGTAATACCTACATATGTACATACATACATACATACATACATATGTATTTAATTCCTTATACACAAATAATTTTAGTGCAAGTAACATCTGCTAAAAATACAACATACTAATTATAGATATTTCAAAGGCAGTTATGTAAATGGTTTCAGGAAAATATTATGAATAGGTATTTATATATGTATGTGTTTTGAGCCTATATCCTCATCCCCTGTAATATTGTAGACCCTTATTCGATTGTGGATGGTGAAGATTACGCAACCTGCTACCTTAACTTTTGTCCGTTAAAACAGTGATTGTCCAAATGGTGAATTGTAAGCCGCCCGATTTTCTTCAGTGAATCATTATTGTTGTAAACACGCCATCGTGTCACCAAAAAGCCGGTGGATAGAAGATCTTAAGTTATTCTAGTAAGCGTGGATTCATGAGTAAGTGTGTATGTAAAACAATGGAAAATTTCACCCAACACAGCTTCTCGGTGAATACTATTTAAGATATACCTAAGTGTGTATGTGTGTAAATTTATTGAAAAAAAACATATGCTTGTATGAATTTGTATCTTCACGTTTGTCACTTTTCGTTCATTTACCCACAGTAACTTCTTACAGAAGCGAACCATCTAGCCAGCCTGTCCGGAGTCAAGTCACATGATCTCCCCCACAAAGTTTATATTTGGATCCAGCGCACGTATGTATGTATATCTATAATATACACACATATGTACATAAGTATCTCAACACGACTATGGTATAAGAGTCTGAATGTGTTTTCATTTCATTTTCATCTAAACAGAACGGTGCTGAGCTATTTTTATTGTTGTTTCGGGCTTTCGTTTTCAGATATAGTATTTTTCCTACTTTTTTTCATTTCACTGCCTTGTTTTTGTTGCTGTCACTGTTCAAAAAGCACATCTATACATAAATAGATGGGAATGTATTGAGTAATAAATATGTATGTATGTACATATGTACGTACATATATGTATATGCATGTATGATGTGTTATGTGTCAAAAAGTGTCGTCCGATTCGTTTTGAATTTTTCTACAAAAGCGACGTTCTAACATACATAAATTAAATGTAGATTTGTGGCTTACACAGCTATTATAGAAAAAAACAGTTAAGGAGGAGCTGAGTTCGGGTGCAACCAAACACTCTATACTCTCTTTATTATGAAAAATTTGAATGTAAAAACAATTTTTGAATTGTGAATCCATTTTCAGACCCTCATTTTTCGTTCAAAACAGCTTACTTAGACCACGCTCTTACCCGAACGCTACACGATCAAGGAATTGCTTTCTAGTTGTAATACACTCGTCGTCGTCCAGACATCAAATTTTTCATTCAAGTCTTGAGGCAAGTTGACTATCAAGTTAAACAGTTTTGCAAACAAATAAACGCAATTGTCGAAAATGAGAATATTTTATTATATTCACGACTTTCAATTTTCATCGATTTCAGTAGTCTTGAGCATTGTTATTTTCGTTTTTCCTCCACTCCAATTTACAGTGGCATTGTGATAATTTTCACATTTAAGATTTTATATCTAACCTGAATAGTTTTAGTGTCGATGAACAAAACAATTATACCCCGTGCTACAAGTTGTGTCAGTATAATAATACCGTGAAAAAAGCTAAAGTACAATTTATTGTACCAAGATAGTTTTATTATTTTAAGAATGTTTTAATATTTAATTTTTTTTTTGGTATTTTTTAACATTATATTTGTTTAAGAATATTAATATTTGTTCTTAGTTAGTTAATCCTTTAAGAAGAACAAATAACTAAAATCATGTTGACTTGTGTATTAAATAAAATGCTAGGTACAACAAATAATTGTAGTAAATTAGTATGTATATAAGGATCTATGTATATACATACATACATACATACATACATATGTATATACAATGTATCGTCCTGCTTAACCAATTTCGCAGAGACTACCGCTTGGTTGGAAACTTTTTCTACTTGTGTCTGGTCATGAATTACTTGAACATTGTTGAGTAATTGATTTTTAATCGTAATCAACAGTTCGTATTTTTATTTTGTTTCAGTAAATTAGTTTCCGGTTTGAACATTTTGTCTTAGTACCTACATATGTATGTATGTATATATTTTTGAATATAATACTTTGTACTTTTCCCTAATGAGTTATGACTTAAGCTCGTATATTGGAGTTAAGATATTTTAAATACATATGTATGTATGTATGTATGAATTCTTTCAAGGTTCCTTTCAAAAGGCTACACAGACTAGATCACATAACATAAAATTCTTAGCGAGCCATAGAAAATTAGTATTGTTGTTGTGAGAATTATTTATTTCGGTCCAATTAAATGAATAAAAGGCTTGGTGTACGGTAGTTTAGTTCAGAAAAGCATAATAATGAAAGTTTTGCACATATCATTAGGAAATCCAACGATTTCTTAATAAATTCTCTTTGCATTCTTCGCCTGACAACACGTAATACATGTGCATGCATCTGAGATGCACTGGTGCCGCTGCTCTATACGTACATATGTATATGTATATGTACATATATGTATACATACATATGTACGTATGCATGTGCAGGTTCGTAGGCTGCCCGGTCGTGTGTAAGCTGTTCGGGATAAATATCGTGTAAAAGTTCCCAGATTTTCTTACATTTACCACGTCATTTAAGTTTCAAAATGAATTTTAGTCTATCATTTTTCTTTTGAAATAAATTAAATATATTATGATGGCAAAAACTCGTTGAACACATACACACATACGCACGCAGATTTATGTAGGTGCAACTGCAGAACGCGCCTTTTGCTTAAAATTTTTGACTTGATGCCAAATTATTGTTGAACAAACAAGTGGCCAGTTTTTGGCAATATTCACACAAAACTTTTACGTAATTTTGCACAGGAAACGGTAAAAATATATGTGAGGCAAAAATATATTACACTTTTTAGCTTAATAATTTCTTTTTTGTCACGGCGACAAATTCTATGCTTGGTAAATTTAATTTCTTTTAAATTATGAGATAATAGACTTTAATTGGAAAATCTTTAGAGACTGGGTTCTTACCTCAAGCATACAAAGTGTACATATGTATGTATGTATGCATATGTATGTGGATACTATACTCATAATTATGTCCATAATGTTTACAAAGTTTGAATAATAATTTATTTATAATTGAGAACATGACCAACAGACATGCATTTATTTACTGATTAACTGTACAACTTGAAAACCTGAGAATTTAATCAGCGTTTAACGCTCTCCGCCTACTATGTTTGCGACTTCAGCTTCTTCTTAAACTTTTATTTTTATGTAATAAATATTAAACAACGGAGAATTTATAAGGTATTGTTCATAAAATATACATTATGACACAAAATGTTCATCACTTCCTTAGAAAGTGCCGTTGTTAATAGGCGTTGAGGCCATGGACATATTTTAAAACGTTCTTGGAAACCGCATGAACCACTTTTGTAAGATTACGAAAATATGTACATACCTATATACATATGTACATATATGTAGGTAAATTATATACTCATGATTCGGAGCTGCTTAATAATTGTTGTTAAAGGATGTTCCCAATTTAAGTCGTGAAATAAGGTCGGACACTTTTGCAATTCTGGTATTTCAAAATTCAACTAAGACAATGCCCAGGGATAGCTCTAGTCAAATGCCAAATTTTTTGCATTAACAACCTGTTCAGGATATAAACTTGAAAAGAATGTTAGCCGAAATGGCAACCGAAAATACTTGTAACCTAGGCAATTCCCTAACTGGCCTATATGGATGGGCCGGCACCGACAATTTCTTTATGACAATTAGACAAAGAGATCTCATTCATTTAAAAGTAGATAACTAAGTAGTACGTAACTCTATATCGGGCACATGACTATTCAATTTTTCTTAACCATTTATTGTATACCTTTCTGGTTCCTTTTGTGACTCGTTTACTAAGAATCCAGTTGTGGCATCCTTCAGATTAGCTTTAAGTTTTTCATTTCCATTTTCGAAAGGCTTGCTAGCTTCTTTTAGCTTTTTATCTAAGGCATCAGGTACTACTTCTTTTCTGAAAGTAGTAGGACTTGGAGTTGGTTTTATGGATGGACTTGTTGTTGGCGTCGTTGGAGGTGTTGCTGGCGCCGGTTTTTCAATTGCCTTCGGTGGACTTGGTGCTGGTGTGGGAGCGACAATGGGTTTTGGTGCCGGTGGCGCTGGTTTTGGAGCAGGCGCCGGTTTAGTTTCTGCAATTTTTGGGGTTACAGCTGGAGTTGGTTGTGGCTGAGGCGCAGGCGGCTGCTTATTCTCTATAGCTTTATTAGCACCCTTTATTTTTATATTAGCGAAAAACCAACCAAAGTGTTTTCTAAAACAATAAAAGTGGAGAAAGAAAAGAAAACAAAAACGTAATATAAGATAAAGAAAATTAATAATAAATTAAAAAAATAAAATTTAAAATATTTAAATGTAGGAATAACAAAAAATCTGACGCATAATAGAAGATAGAGTAAACTTAGGCGTTTCTAAACAAATTTAAATTTGTTTTAAATGCCTCCTAGTAATTAATAGTGCTAAGTTGTTGGTTATTTTTAATATTTTAAGCGGCACATGTGGAGAAGTGTGCTAATATGTGAATTATCTGTAGTCTCGCGTTAAACGTTTATTTTAACAAATTTTTCTTTCACAAAATGTAAACAAATTTGCAAACAAATAAGCACTGCCATTTTTATTTTAAATAACAAAATGTGCATAAATTAAAGAAAATGCATACATACGTATATACATACATACATATAAAATGATAATGATAAGAAGAAGCATTCGCAAATAATAGAAAATTTACATTACCGAAAAATAAAAAAATAGAGAGCTCCTAATTCCATTAAGTTTGTTGAAATATTCATATACCCAAAGCTAAATACGTACATATGTACATGTGTGTAAGTCCATTGTAAATAATTGAAATTTAACGAAAAACTCAAACGGCTAGTAATTCATAAATCGGTAATTATTTCGCCTTTTGGAAAGCAACGGAAATTAATCGATTTCGTTCAAGTGCATGTAACTCTATATGTATGTATGGACATATGTACGTATCTACAAATATGCATACATGGGCATACATATGTAAGTATGTACACATACAGACTTAAACATAAATATGTATTTTCGCTTTCAGAAGTCGATTATATAAAAGTGAATGGAAAATGGGCACAAGCATCTGCCGTAGTCACACCTTTTTCCTGTTGCTTTCAGACAAAATTAGTTAAATACACGAATAAAGGAAACAAAAACAAAATTGCATTCAAATGGGTAGACAAACGTTAGATTAAAGAAAAGTACTGTTCGGATGATGTTGTTTCCAACCTGTTGCAAAAATGCAAAGCTCATTTTGTCACATGATACAGCAAACCGATTCTTTATACCTTTTTACCGCTGGGCAATTAACCACTTGTTAGCGATCTACATTTTTCTATATACTTTCAGTCTTATTATGGTAAGTATATATTCATGTTTGCAGAAATCTATTGTATGCTATAAGCAATGCAAATAAAAGTATGTACATATGTACATATATATGCGCTGATGGACTGGCAATACACAGAATTGCAATCACTCACCATGACAGTTAATCGGACAGATTGTGCCCGCACACACACACACACACACACACATAAAAAACAATCAGCAACTGACGATAAACACAGTTTGATATGAATATATCATGTGCCTAGCTATGTATTATGCCGGTTTGACGATTAATAACGAGCACCTGGTAAACACTCAAGCTTTCGCAGCAGCACCAAGCAGTTTCGAGAGTTCGATAACCACGAACAAAATTACGTTTAATAGTTCTAATTATGGAAAACCATAATATGAAGAAATAGGTAATAGTTAAGAATGAAAATATATAGCTGTCACAAATTAAAGGTTAATCCTTGAATGGATCTTGCACCAACTTACCAAAGGAGATGCGAAATGTGATCGCTGCCTTGGGCAATAATCTATGCCAAATTTCGTGAAGATATTTTTTAAATAAAAAAGTTTTCCATTGACGAACTTGATTTTGATCAGCATGACAGCAGACAGATGGATAACTTATGTACATACATATATGATAAAAGGGTTGGAAATTGGCGGTTCCGACAAATGAGCCGCATCTTGGTTTAAGCTAATGTTTCATTTCAAGTCGATCAATAACTGAGAATGTAGTTCACGTACATATATACGGACAGATGGACATGGTTAAATTGAGTCAGGTCGTCATGCTGATCATTTGTATATACTGTATGTATGTACATGTATGTATTTTATAGGGTTTTCAAGTTTCCTTTTCGGTATAATAAATATACAAATCAATACAATACCGTCATCTTTCGAGTTCGGAATTATCTTCAATTCCAGCAAAAATCGGGACTCTTCAACCGATTGATAATCGTTTTGCTAATTGGGTTGCACTAGGTATATGCAGAGTTCTTTATTCGTTTACACATGCATGCTACATACAAGCGCATTGAGTGATTGTTGACTATAACAAATTAGCACAGTAACAAAATTCGTTTAAAATTAGTTTAGTAATCATTTGTGATTAATAAAAGTGTTAATTGAATTGAAGATAGCGGCGATGACAAGGGAATAATGAAGGAAAGAGATTTCACGTCAAAAAGGAACTTCTGGAAATATAAAACAAAGTTATTTTTGCTTCTTTTCTTCTACTTCGCTTCTTTGGAAAGAATCGCGTACGTGACAACGGTGGTGTACAGGGGAATTTTTCCTGCTCAGGCCGGGCCTATCAACTCTGCAAATCGGCGATCGGCGTAGGTGGTTGTATACGTACATACAATAATGTTTGTATGTATGTATGTACATATACTTATATATATATGTGTGTGCAATCAAAAATTGCAAACGTTTGCACTTATTTGTGTTTATCTAGCTTTGTGGATTTAAATACACAATAATGTATAAACACACATACATACATACACTAGCTATTGCAAACAATTGTGCCGGTTAAGCCATTGGGGCAGGTTGCATAACGGTTTCATCATTCTATGGATAATAGTGCAATCTGTTAGTTTGGAGAGTAGGTGTGTTTATGTAACGATTTGCTTTGGTGCAAATATGAAGATTTAAAAAAATCTGAATAATCGGTTGTATGCGAGATATGTAACATATGTACATAGTTGTCCGATCTGACCAATTCCGACAAATGATCAATAGAATATTGAAGTTTACCTGCGTATTAAATTTCATTCGCATATCTCATAAATTGACGAACAAAGTTTATAATCGCTAACAAACTTCACTGTAAAAATCACTGGTTCGAAGCCGGTTTCAGGCCCATAGTCTCTTAGACAAAGTTGCTCAGAACAATCCATAATACTTTCCGGCATACGCAATTTTCGGTGCTCTCTGTAAATTTGCCCACCCCCACCTTCATCACACATACATATGTATGAGTGGCCATAACTCGATGTTAATATAAACTCTTTAAGATAATCCGAAACCAAACCTTTCAAAAGTTCAAGTATTCTTTTTCTTTTGATTTTGAAGGGTCAGTTTGTATGACAGCTAGAAGCTATAGTGGTCTTCAGTGTATAGGTATATAGTTCTTCGGAGATTGTATTGTTGACTTGGGGTTGCAATCAAGCAATAGTCCATGTAAAATTTTGTAAAGATATCTCTTCAAATAAAAAAGTTTTCCATACAACAACTTGATTTTGTTCGTTCTGTTCCAACAAACAGACATAGCCAAAGCGACTCAGCTTGTCGTGATGTTCATTTACCATATACTATAAAAATTCCCTAAATCTAATTACCATAATGTAGAAACAAACTTCCAGTTAGCGAAACTTCGAGTTATGGAACGAAATTTGTATGAAATTTGACTTATTCAAGAGTTCGAGTTATGGGGAATTAGGGAAGTTCAACTGTATACATATGTATATATATTGAAGGGTCTCTGGTCCTTCGGGGTGTTATATGCATCGTGAGAAATTAATATATTCTTTACAGGGTTTGAAAGGTGACTGGAATCACATAGTTTTATGAGAGGACGTCAATGATATTGACCAGATTTTAATTAATTTTGCATCCAGTTTCTTTGAAGTATGGTAATTAACTTTTTATTATTTTTGCACAGAGTTCACATAACGGTCGTACGCGACACGACACAAATCGAGATATATGTATGTATGTATATATATCAGTTTTATACTTCTAAATCATTAAGATCACTCTTCAAATTTACTTTTGTGTGTCTGTCTGTTGTTTAGAATCATTGTTCCTATCTTCCCCTCTCGATTATAACAGAAACCCGGCACTCTTTTTATTTCACATTAATATGTTTTGTACTTTAAAAATTTGGTGAAACGAAATAAATAATAAAAAATAAAAATATCTTTTAAAACAAAGTGTAATTTTCAATTAATAAGAAATATTATTTTCAATTAATTATATTTTTTAAGAAATACAAATTGAAATAATATGGCAACATAATGACACATTCAAAGCTCCAAAGCTTATTCACAAAAGCGCAACGTAAACTTTTTCAATGGCGAACAAATGAGAATGGGAGCGAACGACCACTTAGTTATACACTGCCTAAAAGTATGCAATTAATACATAAAAGCTATCAAATCTATATCTACATACTCATGTTTGTACCTTATGCACGAATATTGTTATTTTAGTTAAATAAAATTCACGCCAAATCATTTTTGAATGCGCAGTACATTTTAATAGACAAAAAACTTTTGTGTCAACAATTTTTTCTCGATACAAAAATCAAAGTCGGCCTTTCTTGCAAGTGCATGCAGGAACTAAAATATTTCAAGAAATTAGCTGCTTCGGATTCGTACTTGATGCGTCTTTAGTCTTAGATTATAAGTATATAAGTATGTATATATTTCCGTTACTCACCTTATTTCATCGATGGCGAACGATAAATACCACAAAGCAAACATTTTTTCTGAAAAATAAAAGTAAATTGTTTAAATAGTAATAACGAAAGAGCGAATAAGAAGCCAACTTTTTAGATATGACACCTTTGCAGTTATTTATTATCCTGTAGATTAGAAAGGTACTGTAAATTAATCGGCCGGTATTTTCGATAAAATAAAAAATCGTAACATTTTTTTGTCGTTAGCAGCTATAACTCGGAGACTCATCCCGTGAGTCATTCAAGAAAAATTCGTGTGCATATTAGACAAAATTTCTCATTCTTTCCATTACAATGAACATTTTAAATATTTACAATGAAACTGATCAGTCACTTGACAAAACAAAAACAAAAAATTTAAATGGAACTCAACACCGATTTTTCGAAATTTTACTAATTTTACCAGAACTTTGGACCGCATCGGTGGATAATGAATTCCTCCATTGCCAGCATGACTATTCCATTGTGTGTACAGAAGTGGGGTAGTCATGCGGACACCTTATATTTGCTCATACTGTGTATTTATAGCTCACGTACGAGTGCAGGAAATCTAAAAGATTTGTGTAGTACAAAGCTACCGGTGCGACAGCTTTGCTAACTCAGCCACAGTCACATGCATATACATATATATGTATTTATATAAACACATTTCTCTGATAAAATTTTAAATAAAGCCGCCGAAAGCAATTTTCGTTGAGCGGTCTTAGAAAGTCTATAGCGAAATAGACAGGTGAATGCACGTAATTGCCTTTGCGCATTATACATATAGGGACACATTTTTATATAAATTACAATTAGACACTAACGAATGTATTAAGGGGTATTCTGATCTAGAATTTTGAAAAAATCGATTTTTTTTGCATATTTTGAAAGTTTAGTCTTTCAAAAATATGACCTTGGAAGGATTTTTCAAAATTCGACTTATTTTCGGAGATACAGCCGATTTTGTGACGTGGCGTCCGTGTTCACTAGAATTGTCTCCTAAACTTTAAACGCGTTTTTCTCGAAACTACTTTTTTTGAGGTGGTTGACATGATATCTCAAGTTCTACTGAACCGATTCCTTTGAAATTTGGTATATATCTTCTTTATACAATGCGCTATCGTGTCTGCCTTGGATTTCCAAAAATTTTTATTTGAAGTATTTTTAAAAAATTCGAAAAAGTTGAAAAAATCGGGTAAATATTTTTTTTCAAGTCGACGCCATTTTGTTATTATTATTATTTTTTTTTTAAATGGTTAACCCGATAAAGACATCCTTACCAATAAAGAATCTTCTTGTTTCTTGTGTTTTAGATTTTTTTTTGAAGCCCCACTCCACCGGCCCGTATCTCGACGAATTTTGGTTTTTTTTCTTGCAATTTTTTTTATATTATTGAAATAATGTCAATAAAAAACATATAAAAAAATGGATGGTAAAAATGATTTTCATTTTTTTATCTTAGCTTAAAAAATACCTAAAATTCATGCGTCTAGACCAGAATACCGCCTTAAAAAAGCCATAAAACAAATTTCAAGTTATGAAAAAATTGTTGTATTATTTAAATTATCTTTTTAATATTGAATGCATATTTATTAGAATTTTCAACAGCGGCTATAAATTTCATCTGACGTAAGGCCTAAAGCCCTTAATTTTCTCAAACACTACTCAATTAGAAGAAGTACCTCCGACAAGGTATAAATATATTTACGTAAATATAAATAATATTTGAACATCTAGAAAATCTGTCTAGCTTTAGTATTTTACGATTTTAGAGAGGTAATAGAAGAGAACTAGCAATTAGAAAATAAGCAGTATGTGTGTATATGATTCTTATGCTTTAAGTTAAGTTAGAATAAACTACTTTGACTAAAAAATGATTTTCGAAGCTGCTGTTATTGTAATATATTGAATCGTTTTTGATTTATGTACTGGAAAGTGAAAGCTTTATTTAGTTTTAATTTAGTTGAAACCGGTCGGACGGGTCTCGAGATATGTGAACTTACGTAAAAGTGGGCGGTGCCACGCCCACCGTCCAATTTTTACCCCGGCTCCTTTAAAGCTCCCTTATACCATCGCGGAGGTAAACTTTAATGTCTCTGGCGTTTTTAGTTATTGATTTACAACTAACAACTAAATTCACCTAGTGCAAATACTATAAAAACTTCTACCGATGGTGTGAAAATGGAAGAAATCGGATGATCTCTCCATATAACGGTACTGCTAAAAACTGTTTTGTAGCTTAGGAGATATATTTACATTAAACTTTTTAGAAATTTTAAAAATTTTCCCCACAGGTGCTCCTTGTTACTGCAATATCCCGTGCCAATCTACAGTTCTATATCTTATTTTAGTGTTTAGTTATAGTCCTTTGACGTCATTACTTATGCACGTGAGGACTTTTCATGAGCAGAACTTGGTCCCATGAGTCACCTAATAACAGCCAGCAGTATGGAGTTTTTGTTAGAAAAATAAAATATTGGGCAATCACTGTTTCGAATTTCTCGCAGGGTACTTATGTCGAGAATTAGCTAGAGCTTCACATTTAGCCTGAACCGCATATTCATCATGGCATGAATATACCCAAATGCAGACATTTATGTATGTAAATATATACAATTTTTTCGATTTTTCAACAATTTCATTCACAAATGCCAATCAGATGAATTAGACTGACTTGTGCACGTTATACAAGCGACAATTTATTGCCGACAAAGTATGACTGTCCCGTCCCATTAGTTAAACTTTCGGCGTTTGTTATCAAAAAACATTGTGCACTGTTACGTCATCAAAGCATGGGAAAAAGCGTGAGTAATTCTGCCCAAAGCATAATGCTCACAGCGGTACATATGTATATATATATAATAATGTGTGTGGATATGTATTAAGCACTAACTGTCATGTGTATCCAAATTGCACTCACCTGTTTTCTCTCAACAAATTTTACTACAATCAAATATTTTTGTATGTAGACTCTTAAAATCTAGCGCTCTTTATTATTATTATTGTTTTCCTTTTGCTTATTTGGGTTCTATATTGACTTTTTTCATTAGCAGAAATAACGTTTATTAGAAATTCTTCGGTTTTTCGTTGCGTTTGACGCTCCTTGTAACTTTTATCTTTTAAGGCGTTAATTGATATAACACGATACTTCTTTAACACTTTACCAACACAAATCGCAGTAAATTATATACATACGTATGTACATACATACATATGTACATATACTGTTCGAGTGCAATATTTAACGATTAGTGGAAATGCTTTCTATTGATCACCGAATTGCATGTGATGTATTCTTATGTACATACATAGGTATATACATACATACATACATATATCAATTGTACATTAGATATTAGCACTAAACACAATAATTTGCTCAATTCCACATGCAGTAGGGAGATGACTTGCAGCTATTTACGTTTCACACCGATTGTCGTTTAAAATAAATAAAAAACTTGCGATAAAATTTTTACGAATAATTTACCTGCTTCACTTGTCCAATTTTCAAGATTTCAATTTATCACAAAATTTCGTGCTCGCGTTTTCTTCGTTCAACGGCAGCCAAATGAGACGTACAGATTTTCAGTTTCAATTATTCACCGGTTACTTAAGAGCTCACCAACTCACTGATTCGCGGTTTCACTACTCAGAGGAAACATACTGACTATTTGTATCTACAAGCATATACATATCTATACACATAACCGTATATCGTGCTCAGGAAGAATGTGCAGCATTTGTACGTGAATTCGTTCACATTTCGGATGACATAACCCAAACAAAATGAGTTCAAAGAAGAATTTTTCTCTTTACAACAATTGCTGCAGAATTGAGCATGAGTGACGAATAATAAACTGTTTATGCGAATATCTACATATGTGTTCACTTATGTGCTATCCAATGTATTTTTGTTAAAAGACTCTTTTCGCTTGGCGGTAATGTAAACATTGGCGTTAATTTAAGCTGTCACCGCGAGTGCAGGGTGCGTATGAGTAACTGTCTTTTATCGATGAGAGTAAAAGCAAGTAAGAAACGAAGAAGGTGTGAGCAAGCATACCTTTAGGCAAAAGAGATAAATAGTGGGAGAGGACAATGGCATAAACCCCTTTTCCTTGCTCTTAATCAATACGCACGTTTTCTACTGACTTTCTTATCAGAACGATTTTGGAGGGTGAGGTAACCAATGAGAGGTCATTGTTACGGGTTTGATCCGAGTAACCACGGTGAAATTATACTGAAATACGGTTACGCTAATGAGATCCCAAAACTAAACTCCTTTCTCTGTTAAGTGCTTAGTCATATCCATCCAACAGATTACGAAAATAATTACGGTACAAAATCTATAAATTTATATTTCTCTCATAAATTGCTTTTAAAAGTTAAACTTTATTTAGCTTCTTTTCCATATAAAAAATATTTAGTAAGAAGTTAGCAAAAAATCCCACCGTTAATAAGATCTCATTTGTGTAAGGGGACTGACAAAACAACTTATTTATAGATTATTACAGTTCGTTTTGAATTCGTTTAGGAATAATTCCATTTATGGCTTAATAGAATAGGACTCGAATGACTCATTTTATCAAGCTTTCAGAAATATATAATACTATAAAAATACTTACTGAGTTAACTACCAACTCCGATCAATAACAGTAAACGAGTATAATTGGTTTTATGCATTTTTATATTAAAGGAAAACGAGGTTTTTTAAATGGAAATAAAACAAAATTTTTATTTACATAAAATTACATAGTTAAAGGAAACACTTTATAATTATTATCGCAAATTACATTTTAATTAAATTCATATGGGCAATGCACAGAACACAGGTCGATCTTGGAATAAGCTGCTCTGAACGCAGTTAGAGAAATCGAATATTGAAATAATTAATAAAAATTAAAATTTAAAAATTTTCAGTAGGTGTTTTTAGGTTATTACGATTTTCAGATAATCGTAAAATATTACAGCAAATTATTATAAAAATGGCGGTGTCGTTTAATCCTAAGCACTAGCGACCGTAAAGCTAGAGTTAGCAGTATCTTAAATCCTTTAATGCGATTTTCACATTAACTTCTCCAGATTTTTGTGAAAATTAGTTTTTCAAAAATAATTATTTTCGTAATGATAACAAATTACTTAAATATTTTATAGATATCATATTTGTTGGTGATTTCGTTTAAAGTTTTTATGATATAATGCAAAATTTTGACAATCCGTAAAGGAGAAAACATAAATTAGATAGATGCGTAATTGAATGTGGGACAAAAAGCCTCTTTTAATGAACTAATACATACAGAAGTACTTGGAGTAATCAAGTAAAAGGCATATGGATTTGCTACATATTCGCATTTCACGCAAATCAAAATGAATATTTACGGCCGCTAGTAGGTAAATATTTGCTTAAAATTTCCATTTGACTAAATTTTGTTTACTTTATCTCTACAATTTTTGACAATTCTTGTTTCTTATACAATAATAGTTATAAATAATAAATAACGATTTATTGTGATTTTCTTTTAATTTTCACTTTTTAAATTGCACGTAATGTGATTATTTCTTTCTCTAATACTCAACTATCGCCATTTTATGTATGTATGTATGTAATTGCGATTAACAGTTAAGGTGTATGGTAATTCGAGCTGAGCATTTGTAACGTTCATATATTGCATAGTTCACGCTAATGCTCCCGTATAATTCAGTTTTTTTCTGGGGTCTTTTGCTTATTTTTATTTCAAATCTTAATTTTTCGGATGTTGTTTATCATTTCTCCGTTTAATTTGATTATCACAGCTCCACTTAATGATTTTATCATTTCTTATCATTCATGTTGTTGTTATAACAATTTTATATGTACCTACATTAAGTATATATATATATATATGTATATATAAGGATGTAAGTGTTTGTGTATATACATACATAGTATATCGGTGTCGTTAATATTTGTTGTTAATATTTTTACTTGCTTAAATTGATTTTCTTATAAGCGTATGTTGTATGTCTTAACGACCTTCGCTACTAATATTCACATTTAATTTCAGAAGTACATAGCTCTCCATTGAAATGATGTATTTAAACGATATCTTTCCACAGAAATCTAAAATCATGAAAAAAAATCTTTTGGTTTTCCTTACAATAATCTAGCTGCACGACTATAACCAAAAGTCTATAACCTCCTCTCACTGGAGTATGATTTCGAATAAGAATGAAATATGGATTATTAAAAAAAAACTGTTATCTTGCTTTTACTCTACAGCTATCGTAACGGCTTTGTAATTAATATTTTAAACAACTTTTTCATATGTCTTCTTGCCGCTTTTGAATTAGAACTGCAATTCCTATTGTAGGGTTCTATGGCTTCGCCCACAGAACAGCTTCGCCATTGTTTCACTACAAAATTCTGGACATATTATCAAATATGTATTAACCAGGTCAACAAGATAGCGTTAATTTAACCTAAACTTCTGATATCGACAAAAAAAAGAAAAAAAGGCTAAAAAAAAAGTAAAAAGGTAATAAAATTCCGAACGTATGTACATATGTATATTAATTCAGAAATTTATTTAATAATTTTTTAAGTATAAAATCATATCATGTTTAATTCATATTATAAAATAATTCATTAAATAGAGAATGGCAAAACATAACACTAAATAAAAAAGTTATTATAACCTGTAAAAAAAAAAAAACTTTTTTGTAAATATTCATAATTTTTCCATGGAAAGATATCGTTTTAGTACACATTTATATAGTATTGAACAGTTTTCTAATAATACCAAAAATTTTAACCTAAACATTGAAATCAAACGTTGACCAAAATATTGAAAACATATGTATATATAAAAGTTTCACAAAATATTTGTGCAGCTCGCTCAACTTTTAAAACCAAAAATATTGTGAATCTATAATCTTTTTATTTTCTATTAATTTTATAGAAAATTTTACGTATGTCCTGCTCCAACAATGTTTCAACTGAAGAATGGTGATATATAGCTGTCAACCGATTTATTTGTTGAATGTAATGAGTCAATCATATAAAGTGGTATTGCTAGAAAATGTGTTTCTTCTTTCTTTTTAATCTTTACTGTCAAATTATCTTTTTATTTTATTCTCAAGTCTTTTTTGTTTACATTTTGATGATTTTGGATCTGTTATAACATGTTCGTATTCAACGCGAATGGATGGAATATTTAATTTCGACATTATGAGTGTTAGCCAGACGTTAAATTGTTGTTTTTGTGCTAACGGTACAACCTTATACATATATATTGTTGAATCATTTAGAATGTAATACTGACTTCTTGAAATGGAACGAAATCTTACGCAATCACTATGTACAAGAATATCAACATCAAATATTTTGTAAAGATAATCCCGTAAGTTCTTAACAAGTTGCTATGGCACAGAAAACTGTTAAAGAAATTTATTTATTTTTAGGGGTAGTCAAGGGTTAATGCTTCCAAAAAAAATAAGAATACAGATTCACAAATCTTTTTGGCTGCGCAGTTTCAGTTTTTGTTTGTGGAACACTAGTAATTGAAATGCTCTTTTCTTATGTCTTAAGCAGTTTGATTTCAAGTTATAATCATTAAGGATCACATTGATTTATTGATTGCTGCTTCTCTTAACACTTTCTATAGCACAATGTTGTTTAGTTATCGATTTGGCAAACTTTACATACTGCCTTTCTGTTTGTTTTCTGTTCTTCTGTTCTTCTTTAAAAGCTATATTAAAAGCTCTTTTGCCATTTTACAATTTACAATGCTATTACTATAATTGTTGTTGTTGTTGTTCACGTTGTTTTTTTATTAAATAGTTAATATCACTTAAAACACTCTTTGTTTAGATGTTGCGTTTGCTTGTTTTTGTAGTAGGTTGTTGCTTGCCGCTAACTTATTGTTGTTATGGCGGACGCATATCACATATCAATTAAATTGCATAATACATATGTATGTACATTTGTTTGCCCATACATACATATACGAGTACATTGGTACAATTTTGTTGTGTACGTACTATAATATACATATAATATTTACCATTTGCCCTGGCTGCATTTGTTCTTATTTTATTGACATACAGAAGCTGTTAATAAATTTGTTGTTTGTCTTTCAATTCTCTCCTCGCTAAATTACTTGGTTGATATATTCATAATTATACTTTGCATCACAATTTGTTGGTTGTTTATGTTTTGTTTTTTGCTTTTCATAATGCATACTCTGCTTTTGTGTGTGTGTGTGTGTTTTTTATTCGTGCATTTTGGTACTGAGTAGTTGGAATTTTTTCTAAGTTTGTACCGCATAAGGTTCTTAAAAACAGGTTCATGCTGTTAAATTTGGTTTTATATACACTTCTAACACTTTATGTGGTCTACTTTCAAACAAATATGCACACTTTACCAGCATCTTTTGAGCATTGTTGACATTTGAGCTTATTATGTAAAGGTAACTAACATATTTTCTGCTTGATTGAGCAGAGAGCTTCAATTAAAATAAATTATATTTGTAATAATACTAATTTAGATGATCTTATTTTGTAAATGGTAAATAACAGCGCACAGGTAAATGTGACATTTGTAAGTTACATATAAAAAAGACATATGTTCTTTGTTGTGCCATTTAAAGATATTTTTATAATCATAAAACAAAAAACAATTATAATTTGGTAATGACAAGATCGGCCTATATAATCCGAACAGCACGTATTTATAATCATCCAAAATTGTAGTATTCAAGATTTTTTTTCTAATTCTGGCTAATATAAAAATGTATATGTATATAGTTTTTGTAAAATGCTCTCAGGCTTATAAAAAGATTTGGAATGCTATAAAATTAACATATAAGTCAAATAAATATAATTTGAAAATTTATCAGGCACACTATATGTACTTAGAAGTTGTTCGAAACACATGAATATACATATAATCGGTGCTGAGCTTAAAGTTGACTGTTATAATTAAATGTTTTCCTTTCTAAAGATATGTTTTGGATTATTCGAACATTATTCATGACCATTTCATTCTTTATTTGTAAAAGTGTATTCTGTTTGCGGTATGAGACTTTTGTTCTATTAGGCTTTAAAATTGTTTAACACATGTTGTTGTAAAAGTCAGCTCTCTGCCCTCTGTACGCACATACATATCGATATTTGTTTATTAATTGCTGTCAACAAATTTTTACTTAACTAATCTAAACATTTTAATTATAATATTTGTTCTTCATCTTACAATGGATTTGTTGTTGTTGTTGTTTGTCGTTTTTTTGTTGTTGTTGCATTCTTAACGTATGCTGGCTTGCATAAAATCACAGCTTTGTTTCACATTAAACAAAATATTAATGTTGTTGTTGTTTGTTTTTCAATATTTGTTCAGTTTGTTTTTCTTAGAGATTTCCATTCACTTCAATTCGAATTCCACGAATTTCGTCATATTAACTTTAAATTAATGTTCGCTTGTTCTTCATCATAACATTCATAATGATCTTAAGTCTTTTGAATCTCGTTTACACTTGTAGAATGGTTACACACAGTTACATAAATATACAGTTTTCTTAAAACAAAAGTTTAACACCCATTTGTCGCTGAACAAATTACATACAAATAAGCGTTTAATTTCAAACAAATTTTTCATGTGTAAAATATTCTTTTGAATGCGTTTAGTTGTTATCAAATGCACATGCTTATTTTGTTGTTTACACTGCAGTGTTCTATTAAATTATGTCTATAATAATTGTAGCAGTAGTATGTGCAATGTATTGTGAACAAAAATGCGGTTATGAAATATTATGCATTTGCATTAATTATATAAAGATTCACAAAAATATAAATACATATTATAAATTTTATTTTTCTACGGGTGCCTTTGGGAGTTGTAAGCCGGCACCTTTGCCTAATTGTTGCTACTTTTTTGATTTCTTTTTATATATTCGATGTTATTTATATATTTACATTCCATCATTTTTCATGTTTATCGCTTGCAAAATTTACATTTTCGAAATAACTAAATTTAACTAGCACAGCTTTATATTTTTTTAGTTTTGAAATCAAAATTTTTGAATGTAATTGTAATTATTCCTGCAGCTAATAAGCTCTAAATTATGAGGATGAACATAAATATAAGTATTAAATAATTCCGTTATTGGCAATAAATTAACGTCAATTTTAGGTTATGTGCAACTGTTGTTCTTTTCTGTTATTTAGTGACCCAATTATAGAAACGTACAAGTCATGTTATAGTTACTTTTTTATAAAACAAAGAAATAAAATAATATGGAATATATGTGAGCTTTTCATATATAACACAATGCTTATTAGTTTATGTGTGTATATGTAGGTCTATATAAAAATTATGAAATAATTACTTTCGCTGCTTTAGTGAAATCTACAATACATTCTTGTTTTTGTTGTTACGATATTCCGGTGTAATATTCGTACTATAAATAAACAATTAGAATGCTTTGAATAATATGGAGTAATAACATCTGAGGATAAGTCCGGCTTGTAGTTAAACTTCCGTGGCTCTTATTAGATGTTGTGGCATTCCGACACCGTTATTGGTCGATTTTTTCTTTGTGGTTTCCATTGCCAATAAATTGTTTTCTCCGGGAGCGATTTGTGATTTTATAAGGATCTTTACCTTTGTTAGGTTTGTGTTTCATTTGAGTCAATGTCAATGTCATATATTTAATTACAAATTAATTTGTCCCTCTTTTAGTACAAGAGTGGTTGTTATTGTTTTTTCTTAAACTATAATCGCCTAAAGATACATATTTATATAGTAATGAATATATAGGTAATTGAGTTTTGATGCTTCCACATTTTTCGTATTTTGTGAGTTTTTACACTAAATCTTGCTTTTCAATACGGGTTTTCAAATGATAGTTGATTGAATTTACCAATATTCTCTCTTTCGCATTAACATACTATATGTGATTTAAAGTTATTGAAAAAAGTATCACTGCAATGCTTTTATATTTCAACTTTTACTTTTACTTTGGTTGTGGTTTTTGTCTCTGTGGAGCTACATTGCTAAGGTATTTTCGCTTTTCACGTCGTTTTTGCGCTCATATATGTTGTTTCAAATGAATATGTATTATTACTTTACATACTTTTTCTGCTCGTTATAAATCTATAGTTAACCTAAAATGATTATTATGCTTTTACTTGCTATGTATAACGGGAAACAAAAGATGAACTCACCTAAATTCGCTTAAGTTGTTGCAATTAAACTTAATAGCCCATATCACTGCGCATGAGATCGAAGACGTATTTATCACGTACATCATCTGTCACTGGCATATAACCGAGTGCTGGATGTAATTTATTTGGGGGTATGGGTTCCCATTTGTGGCCAAGCAATGTATTGATTTCCTTTAAAATAAATCGAAATGTATAATTTATTGCTTTTAAAATAAAAATAATAGATTTACATCTATGAACGAGTCCATGCTTGCTTCTGTTGGAGTTTGGTCAATCATTGATATTTCTAGGCGCTTAAGGGATTTGCCGCGTAGACGTGACATACCAACGATATTATGAGGATCTATTACATAGCCATGTATTACGATTTCCTCCAAATTTTTGCAACGCCAAGCCATCATAACGAAGGGATCTTGACCGGATCGTATAAACAAGTCCATCACATTTTTATTGGAATGTTTGTATGCCTATTTTTTTAAATAAAATTTTACAAAATAAATTTATTATTTTTATTAATTTCTTACTGAATCTATCCACTGTATACTCTTCAGCGTGCTGCTATTATTGATAGACATCCAATCTAAGGCCTCTGCGTTCATCTGAAAAAATATATGAACTTGTTTTATGTTTTACATCAAAAACAGTTTGAAACCATCATTATCTTACAATGTCACAAAATAGCACGCGCAAATGTGTTATAGGCATACTGCGTCGCAGTATGCGTACTTGCAGCACTTCAACCGCTTCAAATGCGTATACCAATGACACAATTAAATCGATTTTGGGAAAAGTAGCTCCAAATTGAGCCCAAGATTTATTGGATATACCAGGATGTTGACGATTTACATTGTGAACACAGATTAAAAGCTTTTTCAATGGTAGTATTTCCATGGCATGCAATAGATCCTCGTTTAAACAATCGTAATCAAGCGATAACGCCTACAAAGTAAATATATAACACGATTTCAATATTGATTAAATAATTTAGATAACTTCTCTAAAAAAAAATCACCTGCAGTGAAGAACATTTTTGTAACAACGAAGGCTCTATGGTAGGTATGGCATAATTACAGGAGTCGAACTTAATTGAAGCCAGAGTTAACTGGAGCAATGCGTCAGGTTTGCCTAAGGATTTTAGTATTTCAAAGCCATAGTAGGTTAAAGCTTCAATCGCACCTAAGTCCAATATTTTACATGGATAATTTCTACGATTTAAAAACATTTTCAGAGGCTCTATGAAACATCTGTAAATATAAATAAAACATTGTTACCAAATTCAATCACTGAAATATGTTATATGTTTTCCTACTGTTCAATATCGATAAGTTTTTCCTTATTTTTAATCCCAGGGGCGATTATGCCCATATTACTTGTGGAGAAATGTAAACCTCGCAGATTATTACAACGTGCGATCCTATAAATATATTTAAAGAAAATATTTGTTAGAGAAACAATATCATCGATCGAACATCGATTTTATATTGGTACGTACCGGTATAGGATTTTTCTTACTTTCTCGATATGGAAAACGTTCATAAAGTCAAAATTAATGGTAACTTCAGTTGCCAAATTACAAAGGGTTTGCCGAAAAAACGTGTATTGTCGTTCATTGTTTATTTGTAATGTGAACTTAAAGTTGTTAAAAAATCTGAAAATGCATTTACGTGTATAAAAAATTAGTCTCAAAAACTTTTGTTTATGAAATGGTATAGTAGAAAAAACTTTTACGAATAAGCTTTAAGTACATATGTACAATAAAGTGTATACGATTACATACTAATTAATTTGCAGGTAGGGTAACTTGTATCTTATTTTTGCCAACTTTGTAAACAAGTTTTACAAATCTTTGATATCTATCGTTTGCTTATATTTGCGATACACACCTCTTTTGGAAAAGCACCCCACGCCAGAGACGGCACGTTTGCGACGCGTTTAATCGATCTTGTGGTTCCAGGTAGTTATATATTTTACCCAACACGACAAAGGGTAACTGATCCCATGCTGGTAAGACACAGCGGTTCATGACTAGGACCAAACACAGCACTAATTGAGTGTATTGTAGTCTCACTTTTGCCTTTAACTGCGTAGCTGTCGCTTCAATTTCTACACGTCTGTTTTCGCAACTCCAACTACAACAAAAAAGGGGTTCAATATTTCGTCACATCTGCCAACTAACTACCGTTGATTGAAAATAATTTTATTAAACGTTATTTTTCTATGCAACGGATTTAAATTGTTCTTTGTGTTTTATATTTTCAATAGTTTTGTATTTTTTTTTTGCAAAACGACACACAAATAACGACGCAAAAATGAATTGCTCAAAAATTGAAAACTAAAAATTTTGATAATCAATAAATATTTCGAGTTTCAATCTTCTTTTTTTACTTCATTTGAATTGTATTCAATTGAAGAAAGTTAGCTTACCGTTTGTATTTCAACCTTTTTCGCCTTTCAAAATTTTTCTTATTAAATTTGTGCTGAAACGACTTTCCTAATGCGTCTTTTGCGAAATACCTTTTTATTTTTCTGCATTAGATTTGCTTATGAGCTATTTTTCATTTTACATCAACTCATATTCAACAAAATAAACACAATATTGCCAGGCTATTTATAAAATAATGCTTTTTCTACTCCATGATTCAAATATATGGTAGAAGGTTATGTCTATACCGAGCGTGCTTCCTCTTACAAAGAAGTACTTGTATTCATAATCCCGAAATCAGTAATTTTTTGTTTTTCTCATCAATTTTCTGAATTCATTTTGTTATTTTTGCCATAATTACAATCTATTTATATTCAGTTGTCACTCAAAAAACGCAATTTCAATAGTTGAAATCTTTGAAAAAATTATTTTGAATCATTTCGATATCATGATTCTAATTACTTTTGACACATTTTGGTTTTTGGTCTGTGGACTCAACCTTATATAATTGAATAATGGCCTACACACAGGAAAAATATATGAACGATTAAACTTGCCATTAGGAAAGAACGTTTTCATTTTGCCTCCATCTACAAATGGGTTTAATAGTAATGCCGCATCTCCACAGGCAATGGTCTTTCTAGCAATATGTCAAATACATTGCCATCGAGGTTGGCAATGTTCTTTTGTAGGCATTTTATATCAATAAATAGTGTTTCAATATAAATCATTGATATAGTGTTTGTGGAAAATAAATAAGTAGAAATATATTTTTTTCTACGAATGTATATCCGGAAAACTATTACATATTTATTATTTAGAACTTAAATTATTGTTCCATAATGATTATTTACCAATTAAATTAATAAAATTAATATGAGCAATGATATTTACACAAATATTACACAATCCAGATTTTTAGCAATCTTAAATTGCCTGTCAAGTGACTCTTTAAGGGTTTAGCAATATTGCGAATGGAGTAAGTAGGTTTAGCAATTGATATCTAAATATATTTCATGCCATTCAGTGCTAGCAATATAACTGTTATTTTGATTGATTGGCAGCGCGATTTTCATTTCAACCTATCGTTGCCAACGTCAATGGCAATGTATCGCACAGATTGCCAGCAATAAACATTGTTTCTTGAGATGAACTGTTAAGGTTGTTAGAGTGTCAATTTAATTTATTTAAGATAATTTATAACAGTGATGTACTTTTTATGAATTTTACAATGATATCATATAAACTAGTTTTTGCCGATATATTTAAAATTATTAACTTGGATTTACAGTTTAAGGTACATTCACAATTAAGCGACGTTTTCTAATACTTTTTTCATTGTCATCTGTGCCCCCAACCTATCAGCTGTTTTATGTTTTGATTCTACTTTCGTATTTTATAGTATATTAGTAAACTGTTTAATTATAATAAAATATGTTACCCTTTAGAAGTTTGCAAAGGAAAATAATACCATGTCTTCAGCACAACCGTCAATATTCTATATGCGGGCGTACATTATCGTATTTTGGATCAAGCAGTAGTTTTTCAAAAAATTTGTTCAGGGACACAAATAGCATTTCACCAAGTACATGTTTGGTGTCTGCTACAACACCGCAGTCTCTCGGAAGTTACAAGTGCGCATAACATAGCTGCGACACAAGTGCATTCACCGTTTACCGGAATTTGGCATACACTTTCACAAAGTACACCAGTAGCATATATACAGGATACACTGACAACGATACATGATTACAGCGGATTGACCTGGTGGGCCTCCATTGTTGTATCCACAATACTATTTCGCACCTTAATAACACTTCCATTGGCAATATATCAACATAAAATTATGGCACGATTAGAGCTGTTGGCTTTGGAAATGCCGGCAATTGTGGCCGAACTAAAAAAAGAGGCGGCAGTAGCCATGAAAAAATTCAATTGGACTGAGAAACAAACCAGACTTGTTTATAATCGGTCGGTGCGTAAGTTGAACAGCATGCATGAATTTATAATTTGAATTACATTTTTTCAGTTAAAAAAACAGTGGAATGCATTGGTAGTGCGGGACAATTGCCATCCAGCAAAAACATTTATCGTGCTTTGGGGTCAAATACCATTATGGATATGTCAATCCGTAGCATTAAGAAATCTTGTTCATATGATGCCTGATCCAACAACATTGCAGGCACAAATTATTTATACAGAGATGACTATCGGAGGTTTTGGTTGGATACCTAATTTAACAGAAGTCGACAGCTCATATATTTTGCCCGTCACGTTAGGTGTAATAAATTTGGCCATAATAGAAGTAAGTGATTTTAGTGCTTCATCCATATAAAGGTCTTAAAACTGAAATTTTATTTCAGATGCAAACTGTTCTACGAAACCGTCCCACTACCCGCTTGCAAAAATATGCAACTAATGTTTTTCGAGTATTGACCGTAGCAATGGTTCCTGTGGCCTGTTCTGTACCATCGGTAAAATATTGCGATTTCGGAATTTAATTTAAATATCAACTGTGCCAATTTTATTTTAGGCTCTTTGCTTATACTGGGTTGCTTCAAGTAGTTATAGTTTAGCGCAAAACCTGCTGCTTGCTGCACCTGTTGTACGACGTTCAGTTGGTATTCCACTTACAAATTCAGAAATAGTGAATCCGTATGAAAGAATATGGCTAAGGATGAAAGCAGTAACAACAAAAAACGAACAAAAAGCTGAGGAAAAAAGTACCAATGTAACACAAAATGATACTAAGTCGAGATAGATTTATTTGGTTAACAAAAGGGAAATTTTCCGCAGTGTTGGTTTTACTTTTAATTATTTGTGTAAGTAAAAAATTATTGGACGATGTAAAACAAATCCTAGATTGTGAGTTTCATGGAAATAAACATCATAAAATGTACAAATCTTGAAAATAACTTTAATGTATTTGAATTATATCAAGAATGTATAGAGATTTCAGTTGACCCACATACATACAAATGTACGCTAATAAATATTTGAAAAGGTATAAGAAAATAAATGCTTAGATAGTATGTATATTCTTTTAAATGATAACATCTGATTTGCTTATTTGTTTTTTTTTGCAACAATGGTGAAAATATAATTTGTTTGTTAGTTAATTAAATATAAATTCACTACTGGTATAACACTCAAACAAATCTAAGCAGATGTATAAATAAATGATACATACGTACATACTAGTATCTTGCTATTGGAAATATGAAAGAAGCGACTTATTTAGCTCTATGCATTTACATAAATCTTCAATGTCTCTGATAAGAACATTTATGTATGTATATTCGTATGTATAGCAGAAAGGTCTAGAGATTGCCACTGGCGATAATCGATGCTGATTAGTTGAAGTCAAAACATTGTAGCTTATACAAAAGGTTTTTGTTTATTTGTCTACATATATAAAATTTTCTAAATTTCGCATATAAGATGAGCAACATTCCCAACAAACTTTATTTCTTTATAGGCAGAAGAGTATCATGCTTTTATGCGCTCCTGCCTTGCGATCCCGAACACATAATTATATGCACACTCACACATACAATCAAAATATATTCTTGTATCGATGCATATACATACATACACACATTCATAACACTCATTCTCTACGAATCCATTGGACATCCAGATGATTCAAAATTTGCTCTCATTTCGCTGGCGCAGTCTTAATTGTCTCTACCACGAGATACTGGCAGCGGAAGCTTAATTGAAATTGAAACCGTTTGTTTGCTTTTAAAACGCAAATACTGTCGGCTGGGAAAACACGAACTTAATTGCCTAAAAGTACATGGGATTTTTCGTGTTTCTGTTTTGAAAAATATTGTGCGATTTTACCAAAAGTTACTTGGAAAATATACTATATAAATATATTATATGTACATATATGATATACATATGTGCGTGGCTAAGTGCTGTGTCAGCTTAATTTAATTAATAAAGGAATAGTGGAGCAACTTTTTGCGTATAAGTGCCCTTAAAGACACTTATATAAGTGTCTTTGTGAATAATTAGAAAAAATCGTGAATTAATTCAGTTTCTTATCGAAAAGAAGTGCGAAATATTTGTGAAAATTCATGGAATAATATGAAGCAGTGTTCATAAGAGAAATAAAAATAAATTTGGAGAAGAAAGTCTTTATGATTGAAGTGAAAATGATTTTGAAGCTGTGGATTCTTATTTGCGCGACTCACATCGTTATCATTAATGGTGTAAGTACTTGTTTTTATATATAGTATATCGTCATTTAAAGTGCAAAATAACGTATCAACAAAAAAATCGAAATTGAGTTTTATATTGATGAGGATCCACCATAATATATTACATACATATGTACATCTAGAAAATTTTCAGTCTACTGCCAACATATATATGTATACATATGTATATAACCAAGTAATAACAAAATTTAAATTTTTTTTAATATGAAGATTCCGTATAGAAGTCTTTTTCTGCTACTGAAAACTTTTGAAAAGTGATATTACGTTATTTTACATTTTAGTTGTTGATATGCATCGATCTGCATATATACATATATAAATCCAATATGTGTATGTACATATGTATATTTGTGATTGTAGTTTTTAAATAAATATGTGCTGAACATATTCGCAGTTAACAAAAAATTAAACATTAATTACTTCAAATATATATACGTTGTATATGTAGATTTGGGTTTAAGAAGTGTACATAATATTCCTATTACTTGTTATGGTTATATACATCAATTATATTGAATTTTAGGCAATCCTGAGATAAATTGCATGAATTTGTCTATGTTGCCTGCACAAGGTTAGATTTGGGTCAAGTGAAATCTCTTATCACCAATTCTAACCGATTTGATTTTGTACGTTCAGTGTCTACACCAAACAGTGCATTGGTTGGATGCAAAGCGGCTTGTAGCAGAACGGCAGTTCTATTACCTCATATATGTGGTAATTGGACTAATTACTGTTAAATCTCTTGCCAAATTTATGCAAGTTCTCGTCACATTAAGCGAAGCCTTAATGTATGCTTTGATTTTTGCTTCTAATTTGATTGCGATGGATGTGTTTACATGTGTTTAGTATATATGTACATATATGTATGTATTATTGGCATTTAGAGCCTAAAAATGCAAAACACTTCCTTTCTTTGGAATGCTAATGTCATCTAAGCTCTTTTATCATGAAGTGCATATGATGAGTCAATAAAACGAGTAGCGTGGGAGTTTCAAGGACCGAGAGATTAAATTACTTTTCAAATGCCTACTCAATCCATAGCGTTTGCACGCATTAATATCGGTTTTTGGATTCTAAGTATTTGAGTCACAGCAAGCGGCAGAGATATGCTGTGTTCTTAATTCTTCGCCGGCATGATTCAATTGGTTTTCCTTTACTGCTTTATTCACTAACTAAATACATATGTATGTATGTATGTCCATAAGTGGGGCTTAGAAAATATTTTATTGAAGATCATTCGAAGTTCTAAAAAGTTAAGTGCGATTTTCAGCTCTATTTCAGTATCCCGGTTCTGAAATTCGTAAATTACAGGCGAAAGCATTGATTTTATTTTTACATTTTGTACACGTTATTGTAATATATTTCTTTAACTATTTGTAATTTTATAAATAAATTATAAATTTTATTTTACAGACATACGACCCAGCTCTTAATGGTATAAAGACAAGAAACTACCATCGAACTTATCCAAATGCTGAGCAAGAGCCATATACCAATGCGCAGGCTTATGAACCCAGACCCACTTCCAACAACAATTACGGTGCCGGTTCAGTAAGGTTATCACCAACTAATTCATACCCACACTATGATGGGCCTCGCACTGAACAACAGCCCTCACACAGTCACCAACACCAACATGCTGTCGGTCAGCAGCAACAACAGCAACATCAAAAACAAACCGCACAACAAACGGCCTCTTATCAGCAACGCGAATTACCGCTATTTAATCGCAATGCACACGTGCGTCACTCAACGCCAACACAGCGCTCGGAGCGCAGAGAGAGCGTTTTGAGCAGCGGCGTAGAGAGCACAATACCAGACTTGGGCACTGGTTGTCCGCCGCAGCATACAGGGCCGGTGCCGTACGCTTATGATTGCCGGCGTTTTGTCAACTGCTGGCATGGACGCGGTCACATACAGAGCTGTGGTCCCGGTACGGTCTTTAATCCAGAAACTCTTGAATGCGACCGACCTGACAAAGTTGTTTGTGGTGGTGCGCTTACAAATGGTGAGCGTAGAGAGCAGCAAGCAACTTTGCAAAGCGCACCGCAGCAAAACAAATATCGCGCTGGGCGTTTAATAGACGCCAGCACAGATAGCGTGAGAGATCTTTGCCCCAACGGCTTCAGTGGATTGGCGCCACATCCAAATGATTGCACGAAATTCTTGAATTGCGCTAATGGCAATACCCACGTACAGAACTGTGGTCCCGGTACTGCGTTCAGCGCTTCGAAGAAGGTGTGCGATTTTAAAGAAAAGGTTGATTGCGGTGATCGCGAGAATTCGGCTAATGGAGCAGTGAACAACCGTGATAGCCGTCAGTATGGTATGTACTTGCATGTTTTCGAGTTTTACATTCAATATAGTAGAATTAATACACATAGAAAGTATACTATTGTAGTACAATCCCCGAAGTTCAGCGATTTTAGCTCGCACATGAAAATTACTTTCCTTTCATACTTTTAACTGGTAGACATTACGAGGAGACTACAAGTCCGCAAGTTTTGCCTCTTAAATCATATATACCATCTGAGCGAATAAGACCTGGACTCACCAAAAAAAAATCAATATTTTCACGTATTTTAATACAAATATATATTATCGCTTTCAAAAAAGGTACATGTAACATAATTGTCAACGATTAATCCAGCTTTCCACACACTTGTTACATAGTAAGTGTCGGTTAGGTTGGCCTTTGGTGCCTTCAGCGAATTTTAGTTTTTTGGGTTTCGGTACGTTTTTGGTTTCGTCTTCAGTGGCTATGCGTTTGATAAATGTAGGGCCCTCAGCTGCGTTGTCAAGCATCTCTTTTACGACCTCTACGTTACATCGTTTTTATAAAAGATTCAGGTCTTTTCGTATACCTTTTGACATGCTTCAGATTACCAAAAATGTGTTGTGTTGATCCAGAAAAGGTATTGAGATCTTCTGCTATCTTTCTGAAGCCAAAACGACGATTTTCTTTAACTTTTTCGATTTAATTAAAGCCAGTTTTCGATGGCTTTAAGACTTTCACTGAGCTTTATGCCACTCAAATAGAGACTGCTGCCAAACACTCACTAACTGACAAGTCCGGACCAATCAGATGATCTGGTGGTATTATATATTGACTTCTTGACATCACTTTTAATGAAATTTAGAATATTGTGACCTTTTTCGAGATAAAATGAAACCTAAAATGTATGTGTAGATAGGTTAAGGGTATTTAAAAGTAAGTTCAAAAAAATAATGTAAGAATATGCAGATGAAGTGTTTTGTCCTTCGGGCGCGAGTGGTTTATACCCACATCCTTACGATTGCACTCGATTCCTGAATTGTGCACACGGTCAGATGGTGGTACAATCCTGTGGACCTGGTACAGCATTTGATCGAGTAAAGTTGATATGCGACTACGTGCAAAATGTTGACTGTACAACAACAATTAAAGCCAAATGTGAGTTTAAATGCATGGTGCTCGCTTATCCATCGTTGCAACTGAACGCATTATGCTGCTGCATTACTAACAACAACAAAAAAGCAAACATATAAACGTTTCGAATGCATGCCATCAAAAACAATTTCCATATGAGTCACTTAAATATTTTTTTTTAAGAAATGAAACAATCATTGCTTATGATCCATTTACGCTGGCTTTTGCTTCCTCTTAGAAATAAAATATTTACATATTTACTTATTACATAATATATATTTAAGCATAATAAAATATTCATGAATTACAATCGATTGCCTTTTAAGCCAATTTAAACTATTTGGACACAAATGTTCAGCAGAACGCATTGGGAAGAGGTGAGGAAAAAGAAGAAGGTGATATATTCTGTCCACCCGGCGTGTCTGGCCACTTTCCATATCCCTTCGATTACACCAAATTCATAAACTGTAAAAACGGCAACACGGCGATACAAAACTGTGTGCCGAACACTGCGTACAGCATATCGAGGAATTACTGCGAATCCAAGGAGAAAGTGCCGCGCACAGATCACGTTGCTTACATAGTGTCCGAAGTACGTTATGAATATTGTAAGTGCCAGTAGAAGCTCTCCTATACAAATTTTCTGCTTAAACTCACAAATCTCGTAATTTAAACAGCTCTGACGATTGTCAGTTGTCCACCATCCACTGATGGCCTACATTTATACCCTTATGATTTCACTAAATACATAAGCTGCCAACAAGAACACATGAGCATCGTCGCCTGTGCACCGAAATATGTATTTAGTATATCGCGCAGAGGATGTCTGCCCGAAACTCAAGTGAATATCGCCGATCGCGTACGAAATGCTTGGGAGCTTCGCCACAACGTCGAGTCAACTGATTGTAAGTTTAGAATAATGAAAATTATCATTTTCTTTAAAATGCACGTCCAATTCGACTTTAGCCAGGAAAGCAGCACTAAACTACATGAATGAGTTGCGTGAATGCCCTCAAGGCCACTCTAGCCTCTATCCATACCCTTTTGATTGTAAAAAATATCTGCAATGCCTTGACGGTAGGCTGTCTATAGAGACCTGCGATTCGGGCTATGTTTTCAGTTTGTCCTCAAAACACTGTGATCCAAAAGATTTGGTTGGCAATACGGAACAGGTTCCACTATCGTTTGATGTTGGCCAGATTAGTACATCTGAATCGGATTACGATTATTGTGAGTGGTTGAACTAATTGGGTATATGTGTTTGTATGCACGGTTCCCGAATCTTTGCTCCTTAAACTATACATATTGTAATGCGAACAATAAAATTGTTAAACCTATACTATTTCCAAAGTAGTTGTCGAGACCTCGTTTTAAACTTGTAGACTACGCTATCCAACAAATCTTTCTTATGTATTCTACTAAGTAATTCGTTTTTTAACTTCAAATATAGGTTAGGTTTTAATAGCTGATTATTGATCCGGAGATTGCACTCGGCAATTTGAGATATTTCTCTCACAAAAGCATAGTGGCTCTCCCTTGTAATGTTCCAGAAAATTTCGACAGCGTATGTAGATTAAATATTCATAGTTTTTTCTGCAGAAGTATCTTTCGGGTTAACTGGTCGTTGCCTCAATAACTAGAAAGAGGCGTACCATACTGAGCCCCAGTCCTCTAGGAGTTGACAATGTTGATGAGCGATGATCGTTAAAATCGGCTGGTGTGAAATAAAACAGGTTAGTGGGCGAGAAAATAGGGAAAGAAAGTTACCCATAATATATTTGACTTCTAATATCAATAAACCGGGTTCATGTTTACAAACACATATATTCAGATAAGATTTTGGTAAAGATTCAACTTATACATGCCCTTTCGCAAACAGTTAATAATAATCTAGTGGGCATACACTTACTTTGTCCGCAAAATGTTAGAGGCTTCTTTTTATATCCCTTCGATTGCACTAAATACTTGTATTGTCGCGATGGTCAAGGGCAAATAGAGAACTGCATTTCTGACAAAGTCTTCAGTATATCAGCTAGGGAATGTATAAATCGTAATCTGGTAGAGGCATATGATCGCGTGGAATATTTCAGTGAGGTTCCTAATGAATTCTCAACAGAACTGGAGGCTAACAAAAGTGAGTTCACAAATATTTTGGGGAAATCAAGAGAAATAAAAATATCTTGATCTTCTTAGATCAATTGTATGTGCCAAACTGTTCTTTGGGTGCTGACGGACTCTATCCATATCCTAATGATAATACGAAGTATATAAAATGTGTAAATGGGCAAGCAACCGTTGAGAATTGCATAAGTGGAATGATTTTCAGTAAAGCCAGGAAGTACTGCGACTATGAGCGGAAAGTTTACGAATATGATAGTGGAAAAAATGATTATGATACATTCAATAAAGACCACTGGGTTCAAGGCACCACACATGTAATAAGGGAGGGTAAAAGTAAGTTTGTCTCTTTCTTTGAAGTGTCGTCCAAATATTCAAAGCAAACATTTTATTAGCTGTGGACGAGAACGAGGGCGCGCAAATTGCATGTCCACCGAATTCGGTGGGAATGTATCCGCATCCACAAGATTGCAGAAAATTTCTTTCGTGTGCCAATGGTATAGTTGATGTCAAAGACTGTGGTCTAGGTACTGCGTGGAGTGTTGAGATGGAAGTGTGTGACTTTGAGAAAAATGTAAATTGCACAGGACGCACGAAGCTACATACAACCGCTCAGAGTGCATTTACAGAGGACAAGGTGGCATGCCCATCTAATGTAAATGGTTTATTCTTACAGCCATTTAATGCTTATCAATACATTGAGTGTAGAAACGGCGAAACAAACTTACAGAGCTGTCCACCAGGACGTGTGTTCAGTATTTCAAAGAGATTATGTCTGTCCGAAGAGCAAGTCAATACCTTGGATCATGTAATGTGCGTTCAAGAGTATATGACGGATATAAGTGAGTACTTCTACAGAAAACAAATATCACAGTTGAGCTAAAGCTTGTTGAACTTACAGCCCTGCACTATAATTACGTCGTCTGTCCGGCACAGGCACTTGGTTACTTCATTTATCCTTTTGACGGCTTACTATTTATTGAATGCAAGGCTGGTCATACAAACATACAGAGCTGTGCACCGAATACGTTCTTCAGCTTATCAAATAAGATTTGTATACCCTCTACCGAAGCAAGAGACACCGATCATTTGTGGTTAAGTACAGTTGGTCAGGTTTCTGATAATAGTTTTGGCGCCTACGATCACAACCGTGAGTGGGGAACTGTAGCTATGACAGGTGCTGGTACTCACACGCTCAGCCTCGAAGATACCGCAGCATGTCCATCTGGCGCTTCAGGTCTTTACCCTCATCCAACAGACTGCACGAAATATTTGCGATGTGCCAACGGCATCAATTTTGTAATGGACTGTGGTCCCGGTACAGCTTTTAATGCTGCGCTCGAGGTGTGTGATTTTAAAGACAAAGTTGACTGCTTGTATAATGTGGACTTTAACAATGTAGCTTTGGGCCATGACAGAGGTGAAATTTGACCTATGAAAGATACCTTCGCTATGTAATGTAATGCTTTTCGAAAACCTCATACAGATCCCAGCATTCACCCCATTACATGTCCTGAGGGAGCCACTGGTACATATCCCCATCCATTGGATTGCAGAAAGTTTCTTAATTGCGATAATGGCATAACTAATATACAAGATTGCAGCCCCGGTACTGCCTGGAATGCAAAACTGGAAACTTGCGACTTCATAAAGAATGTCGATTGTTCAGATAGTAAGTGCCACGAGCAAGGTCCCTCAAAACGTTCGAAAATATTGTTATAATGTCAATGTGTTATAATTTCCTTGGAAGAAAATTATTTGCATTTGAAATATAAAGAAATAAATTTGTTATGTTTTTGGACTTATTGCCCTAATTTTTTCTAAATCTGTCAGAATTTCCAACCTTTTATTTAATTTGCATTGATTTTGAAAAATTCTTTTGGAATCAAAAATAGTTCTCATTTACATCCACTCATACTAAAAAGCCGAATTATTTCGTTTCAGCTCACAACGTTCATGAGAATAATCCTAACGCAAACTATCAGCCTGCGCCAACACAATCGAACTACCGGGACTCAACACAAAACGGCTGGAGGCAGCAACACCATGAGCATGGTACTTCTTCTCAAAGAACTGCTAACGATAGACAAGCTTATGGCAACGGTGTGCCAACGACATCTACTCAAACGGGCAGCTATGGAGATCGTTGGTCCAACATGGATGTGCAGCGGCCTGTAGCTAGTGACAGAACTTACGGCGGTGCATATAGTGGAGATCGACAACAACGTCTACCTCCGCACGGTAGAGAATTACATCAGCATGGTAGTTCAAATAATTGGATTGCTTCCGGCTCTGCAATTGATCGACAAACACCCACACAAAGCGTCATCTACGAAGAAGGCTCGCTGCAACCAAATCGTAATTATAATACTTTCAGCACATATACAACTCCTCTAGCATCTTTCAAACCTGAGTCCGTACCTGCTACATCACTTAATAGTAATACATTTACAAATGAGACAACAAACATTTACTATGCACAACCTGTTGGGTCTGAAGAAAACACTGAGGAAGTATTTGACGATTCCAGAATACCTACACAATCTTCAAACCGTTTGCCATTTAATAAAAATGATTTTAATGTTGCACCAACTTCGAACAAATGGATTCCAATACCTAATCAAGAGCTTTTGCCACCGAAGCGCACTCCTGAGCCGCAAACTGAAGCACAAGATTTCCCACCACAAAATATGTTTACTCCAGCATCTTACATTACACCTCCAACTGGACATGGTCATAGTTCTAAGGCGGACAGTTCGACAATTGTACCGCAAAACAAATTTGACTCTTCTAATCTCTATGGCGGCTTGCAACCACCACCGCCACCGCCACCAGCTCCCACTATCCCTCAAAGTCCTTTGTCCCTTGCTTCAAATCCTATTCACAAGTTTGAACCATCAAATCCAACCAAAGGTGGCCCCTCGGGTAGATCCCTAGACGAAATCGAACCTATCAGAGCTTTCAGCACGAATGCTCACGGAAAACCGCATTTGCTTTCTCCTCCTTCAAGCATGAATGCTTACAAAACTGACATTGACACGAGTACACCTGCGACTTACCTTCAGCCGCCTGCATTGCCCACACCTGCAGCTGCAACTGCAACAAGGTCATATTCGACGGCTTCGACTCGTTTAAAGCCTGTACATAACGTGCTAGAGAATACAACAATAGCAATGTTCCCTAAAGATCCCCACTATAGTGGTTCATATTCAAATGTTGCGCATGCAAGTCCACCAAAGTCTGTCGATTTTGAAGACGTACAAGCTTCTGAAGATTTACTTATGGCTGATGCCTTGCGTCTACTTTTGCGTCCCTATTTTAATCGTAGCGGCACAATTTCGGAAGAAAATGCCGATAATGTCGAGGGTCATATAATGAAACTCTCACCCAAACTTACTTCACACACATCCGTCATAACTTCATCAACCGATAAAACTATCAAAAACTCGCCAGTTGGTGCTGAAAATGAAAAGGAGGTTGAACTTATACTTGCAGGTGAACAACATAGTTTGACCACAGTCCCAACCCAGAATAGCACTCACGAAACACGTACTGAATTTTATTCGAAAAATACAAGACAAGAGTCGAAGACTAATTCCAATTGGCACAACCACGGACATAGTCGCGAATTTCACCGTAAACATCCAAATTTGCTTGACCCCTTTAATGAGGACGACCACACAAGTACTCATACACATCATCAACACAATCATAATAGGGCGTATCACCAGAGACACCCCGAAATACCAAATCCGTTTATAACACCCGAAGCACCACAGACCACAACCAATTTTGATTTGGGTAATAATAACCTACCAAATCCATATGCAGAGAACACGACTCCATTCAGTGTGAGACCCAGGATAGATGTGAGGGGAGAAGATATTAATTGTCAGTTTGATTGTGGAAATGGCAATTGCGTAAAGTCTCATGAGGTGAGTATCAGTAATGATGGGTTTAATTTTTCCGTTAAGGATGAACAATATTTTGCTTTAGGTATGTAACGGTATTAATAATTGTGGCAATCGAAAGGATGAAGAGGATTGCAAGCATTTGGGTTACGAAGTGCGTCTGACTGGTGGCGAAAGTTCAAACATGGGGCGTATTGAGGTTAAAGGTAAGTATACTTTGCAAACAACAATTTGGTGTCGTTATGTTCCTTTAGATGTTACGACAATGACTAAGCACCCTAACCACATTCAGATGGTTGGAACTCTCATTCTAGGTCAACTGATTTTTGATACAGTTTTGTCTAAATTTCTTACATTGTCATATTCGATCGTCAGTTCGTTGCTAAAGTTTCGAACTATGCAGACATCAATAGCTTTACCAGGAATTTACTTTCGATTTTTAAAAAAATATATGCAGTGTCCTTACCTTGGTACATGTGTTTGCTATAAATTTCGGATGTTTGTTGATCCTTTCGAAAGGTAAAGAGTGGATCTATGTCAAATAACGTTGGAGAGTAAAAGAAAAAATAGGTTAAAAAAACTTGAATCCTGTCTTAGGTTCTGCCTAGTTTTAAACCGGTTCTGCTTAAGCAAATAGAACAGGACTAGCATAAGCTCCTTATCATATTTTCAATTATTCATTTCGGATATTACGTTACATAGTCTTTTACTTTTGGCAGTTCTTGGAAAATGGGGATACGTATGTGACGACAAGTTTGGTCTAAGTGATGCTGAAGTGGTCTGCCGAGAACTAGGCTTCAAATTGGGAGCAAGTGAAGTGCGTGGCTTTTCATATTACCCACCAACAACGGCGGATGTATCATTTGCGATGGACGAAGTCGAATGTCGCGGCAATGAAACATCCCTAAAAGAATGCAACTTTAAAGGTTGGGGAGTTAGCAATTGTGGACCGGACGAAGTAGTCGGTGTAGTTTGTAAGGTGCCGCAACTTAAATGTCCCAACAACTATTGGTTGTGCAGCACCTCACAAGAGTGCATACCACCGGCATTCGTGTGTGACAATACACCAGATTGTGCTGATAAATCCGATGAAAGTGAGACTGTTTGCAATGTACGAAATCTGTGGGAACCACGTTTTATAAAACTCTATGTTCAAATAATTTGTATTTGCATTTGTATTTGTTTTGCAGTCTCCCATAAAATATCGGCTGGAGGGTGGGCGTAGCCCGAATGAGGGACGGCTGGAAGTAAGATATCGTGGTGAGTGGGGTACGGTATGCGATGATGATTTCGGTTTGAAGGAGGCTCGAGTTATGTGCAACTCTATGGGTTTCTACGGAACACCGGTGTGAATAATATTTTATTGTTGTATTCAATGAATAATGAATGAACTTTTTTATTTTCCAGGCTATTGTTAAGAACAAATATGGACCTGGCAGCGGACCCATTTGGTTGGATCAGGTATCTTGCTATGGCAATGAGACTACACTCGACCAGTGTGGTCATTTTACATGGGGCGAACATAATTGCAATCACACTGAGGATGTTGGCTTAAAGTGTACACTGGGTGCGCCGCCACAAAAGGAGAACTCGTCGCCACAGTTGAATGATTTTGAAAACACACAGAGAGAGTTGGATGACACACAACAACAGTTAGAAGATATTGGCTTATACTCCGAACAATGGGAACGTAAGAGCAAGGCGGTGGGCGATCAAAGACGCTGCGGCCAATTCAAAAACAACCTACTCGATGAATTTGCACATCCGGAGGAGCGTGTTGTGAACGGTAGCATTGCGAAGCGTGGTCATCATCCTTGGCAGGCCACGATACGCACACGAGGCAGGGGTGGCATATCAAGCCATTGGTGTGGCGCCGTACTAATTTCCTCCAGGCATTTGTTAACTGCTGCACATTGTCTTGCTGGCTATCCAAAAGGCGCTTACCTTGTGCGCATGGGCGATCACTATGCAAACATAGCAGAATCTTCGGAAGTTGATTCGTTCATTGAGAACTGGTATGTACACGAGAAGTTTCGTGATGGCTCCCATATGAACAATGATATTGCCGTGATTGTGCTGAAGACGCCGGTGAGATTCAACGATTACATTCAACCGGTATGTCTGCCGAACAAGGGCGCGGCGCTGACAGAGAATCGTTTGTGCACAATATCCGGTTGGGGCTCTATAAAGTCCGGTGTTTCGAGTACGTTGCATTTTAAAAATAAGTGTAAAAAAATATTAAAAACAATATTTAATTTTTCCTCCAAAAACTCATATTTAGCGCCCTCAAATATCCTTCGTGCCGCGGAACTGCCAATTTTGTCCGATGAAGTTTGTAAGCAAAAACATGTCTACGGCGCATCTCTCACAGAGGGTATGTTTTGCGCCGGTTATATGGACGAGAGCTCGGATGCCTGCGATGGTGACTCTGGAGGTCCGCTGATTTGTCACGATGAAGGCATGTGGTGCAATTGCACAACACATGAAATTTTTTAACGGAAATATTAAATTTTTACTCTTCTAGATGGTGAAACATTGTATGGTATAATCTCATGGGGGCAACACTGTGGTTATGCAAATAAGCCGGGCGTTTATGTGCGTGTGGAGAAATACGTTGATTGGATATTGGAAAAAATTAATATTTCCATTCAAAATAAATTGTAAAATAGAGAAATTTTAAATTTTTATATCGTTATATATACTTATTAGCTTAGAAATGCTTGAATTTATTTGTATGTCATACCAATTAGTAAAATAAAGAGGAATGTATAGTTTTTTCAACATTTATTTATCTGTAGATTTCATCAAAATGTTGTTGTTGTTATTGTCGCGACAGAATTATGTCGAGTTGACAGTCCTTGGCCGGATAAAAATCCGAGTCGGTTCCGATTACGTAGACTCGACTGTCGTGGGAACGGATTTCATCGAAATAACAGCCCTTGGCTGGACTAAGTCCGGTCCAATTCCGGAGGACTTCGCACTGGTTGTTTTATGGAATCTCGTTATGAAATTTGTAAGAGCACAGGCTCCACAGAACAAAATTCGTGATTTTTGGACATCCGAGTCCAGACCTTGCTCATTTCGATCGTATGAGTTTTTTTAAACGTCTTTAGTATTCTTTTCACTGGTATAAATAAGGGACCCCTGAAATGATGTCATGACTCTTCATATATTATTCTGCGCCAAAGTAAATAATAATATCATACTCGCACAAAAATACATTGGGTACAAGAGTGATTGCTCGTTGCCTCGGCATGATTCATACCATAATCTTCAACAAATTGGACCATATGAGTAGAGCATTTACGGTCAACGCCATTTATAGCGGTATAAAGGGCAAACATCAGGCCCCCTTGGCGAACTCACAGCATTAATTGATAAATTTCAATTCAGTGGAGGCGTTCAAGAATTCTCTCTTCACTCACCATTTGCGACGCTGCAAATTTACTATATTGGTATGCAGTTTTCATAACATTTCGACCCACTCAAACCAACCACACACACATACACACACTTTATACTGCAAAAAGCTACATACATATGTATATACTTATACCATTCATGCAACGATCTGCTAATACGTATGTATGTGTTCGTAAATAAATACAACTGTGAAAAGCGAATTGTGCTTCTAAATTGATCCATGCTTTCCGAAAGCGAGCTGTGAGAGCGTGTGCACGTACCGTTGTTGGAATGGAATAACAGTAGCTCCCATCCTCTTTATTAATGTCAATAGCTAGTAAAATTAAGAAGAATGAGCATTGCAACAACAATGAATAGCAACAAATCGGCAATAATGTTGAGTGCGACTGGAGAAAATATCGCTTATCGCTCCTGATCTGCTTAATGGTGTTGAGCCGCCCTCTCCAGTTGAAAACTGTGCTGCGAGCTTTGACGTTGTGCGCGCTGTGTTATGTTCGAATAACACGTACTCGGAATAACTACAAAATATTACGTTAATAAAGTGTTAAAATTGAATTTATTTTTGAAAATATTTATATGAATTTTTAAAATGCAGTTGCAAATTTGTATGCGTTTTCTTGTGTTTCAATTCAGTATACTTGGCTGTTTCGCCATAAACCAATATCAAAGCTACGATGATGTGCCCTCAAGCACGGATCGAAATTTCTACACAAATTCACTATTGTGCATGGATATTAAGCCTCAACATTCTGTAGATATAGGACAGGTGGGTCAATGAAAAGATAAATATAAATTAATTACTTTGAATTAACTTTCTGTGAGTAGATACTCTGTAATGGAATTATGAATATTATATTCTACAAATTTTAAGCTTGTGTGTCATCTAAAAAGTTCACTGACGATCATCTATTATAAATATATTTTCAAACTAATCAATATATTTGCAATAATATCAACAAACCCATTTGTACTAAGTTAATTCGCATTAAATGAAATTAGAAATGAAAGCATCTGATAACATCTACAGTAGCTCCCGGCCCAAATGGTACCATATTACCTAAATAGTTCCTAGACCGAAATAAAAAATACATATATATTCAAATATTCTATTGCATAAAATTATTGTAACTTTTTGTAATTTTACAAATCATCTAAAGTTTACTTTGTTTTGATACACTCCAAGAATTATCACTTAAACGCTACTTACTACATTATATTACTACTAAACGAATTGAAATTGTTTGGATCTGAAAATTTTAAAGTGTATTATTCAATTAGAGGAGCGATGTAATATTTATATGAGTATAAAATTACGTATTCAAAATTCGTATATGTATTTATAGTACACTATGTCCATATTCCCCTTGGTGATGGTACCGCCTTCAAAAATTTTACTCTTTTCTCTTTTATTTTTTTATATATATCGATTACCTCAGTTTTTTAAAAGTTTCATTTGCTGGAATAATATTTATACTATTGCGACCTGTTGCTACAGAGTATTATAGTTTTGTTCACCTATCAGTTGTACGTTTCACTTAAAACTAAGCGAGGTAGATATTGGGTTATATACATATAAATAACTGGAGTAAAAATTTGCTAAGCTCGAATATTATAAGAACTTCTACCGACAGTGTGAAAATTGATGAAATCGGAAGATAATCCCTCTCACTGCCAATATAACGGTACTGTTAAAAATTACTAAAAGCGCAATAAATATTGACTAATTACGTCAGCCACATTAAATTTCACCTCCAAGATAGGATGACGAGGCTTTATCCTCCCCTGAGCCCCCATATTCTTAATTAAAAGATTTTCGAACTTCTTGGTGACTTTATGCTGGATATTTGAATTATCTCAATGAAAATTTCAGAACATATTTAACTCCTAACATTATATCATTATGTCTAAAATGGATACAATTGGGCGAAAACTTGACCTAGCCCCCATGTAATAGGGCTGAATTTGTACAAAGACTACGTATGTATAATGATTTTGGATTTTCTAAAAAATCGTATGTCGAATAAATAGGTCAGTGTATAAGTCGCAAAAGAAACAGGACTGTTAAAAAAAAAAAAAACAACAAAAAATTAATATTTTTCAAAAGTTATATTTTTTATTCATGTAGTTTCCTTGTGCTTCGATACAGCGTTTAGCCCGGTCAATTAGCATTTGAAATGAGTGTTTAAGGTCATTTTTCGGAATGCTCTTGAGAATATCGGTCGTCGCCTTTTGGATAGCTGAAATGTCCTGAAACCAGTGTCCTTTCATGGGCAAATGAAGTTTTCCAAATAGGTAAAAATCATAGGGTGCCAGATCAGGTGAGTAGGGTGAGTGATTGATGGTTAATATGGACCTTTTGGATAGCTGAAATTTCCTGAAACCAGTGTCCTTTCATGGGCAAATGAAGTTTTCCAAATAGGTAAAAATCACAGGGTGCCAGATCAGGTGAGTAGGGTGAGTGATTAATGGTTAATATGGAGTTTTTTGTCAAAAAATGACAAGCGTCGACCGATGACACGACGCATTATCGTGCAACAGGCGCCAGGACCCTGCCTCACGGTATTGTGGTCGAGCACGACGAATGCGTGACAAAAGACGCTTCATAACACCAAGGTAAAACACAGCATTAATCGTTTGGACAGGTGGACGAACTCTCGGTGTACAATACCCTCGGAATCGTAAAAACAAATCAGTATTATCTTTATATGCATTTATATGCAATTTACGACCGATGACCAAAAGCTGCTGTCACTTTTTGATCGATAACATCGATTGTAGTTATCCAATTGTCTTAAAATTTCTACGAAATGTCAACAAGAGATCAAACTCTTTATTTCCTATACTCATCAATAGGTGGCCGCACCAGAAACAGTTATATTTGAAAAGTTCTGTTTCTTTTGCGACAGACCTTGTATATAGTGTATGTATATATAAAATCGCTTAAGTCCCGATCCTTTGGTTGACTGTTTTACATCTTAAGGTATTTTTCTGGCTTTGATTCCTATTGCAAGAGTATAAAATGTTCGGTTGCACAAGAACTTAGCCCTTTCTTACTTGTTTTTAGATTGTTTTTGCTGTTAGAATAGATAATTAACTAATGATTTGTTATGCATACTATATTATATACGGCATTATATTCATTGCAGAGACTGTATTATAATCAGGTTGAAAATTATTTAAATTTTGCGAATTATAAATCACTTTTCTACTAGGGCATATTCTACAACGACGTGCTTGTAAGCTACAAGGTGTAGCAGAGTTGTGTCGATAAGAATTCAGCGTACGTGGAAAAATACGGAATCAATTGTAATTAGGGTAATTACTCTTTCGGTGGAACGACAACTTGAATATATAAAGAACGATTCTGTTCTCAAATAATAGGGCATGCATTATGCAGTTATCAAGCTAAATTTTATTTATCTGTCCCACAATACAGGGTTTGTCCGGAATGTATTAGGACTGAGTCGATTTAAAAAAATTTATTGAACCAATCGTTACAATTCTTCAAAAAATTTCAAAATAGGCTTGTTCTACGTCGATGCAGCCCTGCCAGCGGGATTTCCAAGTATTAGGTGTCACGGAAGACAGTTTCCGGAACAGCCTTGAGAGCCGAGGTGCATGCTGCTTGGATCCCTTCTGTCGTCTTAAAATGCCTTTTCAGGCAAGGAAACAAAAAAAGTTCGGGTGAGCCAAATAACACATTGGGGATCACTTTCACACATGTTCAAATTTTCTTGGCACACTTCCACTCGCCGCAATTTCTGGTCGTTCGTGAACACTTTTGTGACCATCTTCGAGAGCACCTTGCAATTATTTAAGTCCTCCGTTACAATGTCATGAACGATAGATTTTGATAAATTTAACATCTGGACAATTAAACGAATATTTAGTCGATGGTCTGAGTAAGCCTGCTTTATCATATCAAACGTCTTAGTCGCAGATTTACCGAGTTTCACATAGAATTTAATTTCGCACGAATGCAGCATTTTCGGCCTGCAGAAACACGTCGCACGAAAATGTTTGTCCTGACTCTCCAGGTGCTCGGAGACAACTTACCATCCGCTCGTTCACTAGCTAGGAACGCCCTCTATCGAACCTAGTCGATGCGCGCACGCTCCTAAGTACAGTCGTGGCGAATAAAATCAGTCCTATTACTTTCCGGACAAACCCTGTAAATATATTAAATACATAGTCATTGTGGGTGTTGTGATTTAATATGACGTGGTTAACCTACAGAGAGGTAGGAGTGCCGCCCTTTCGAGCTCAATTAGCACTGGAAGCGATAGTTTGATACATTATCGTAAGACCTTATATCTTGATATTACGTTTTATTGTTGTGCGCATACCATTTGGTGCCCTCAATGAAACTACTTATTTCTGTTATGTTTTTTGTAGATAGACATTCAAGGTTTGGCGTCTGATGGATTCCAAAAGTTCGATGTCAGATTTGTGATAGACTTGAACACTCACAAAGGAAGTGCTATTATAGGTCATATCCCATTTTCAATGCATTTCCCTACATAGCCAATTTGGCCATATTTGATTCTTTATCTTGCATTTGGTCGTAGATTTGTTCAAATTGCGTATTGAGCTCCCTCTTGATCGTTTGTAGCTACTGACTTAACCAACTCGTCTGCTTTTTCGTTGCCGAAAATGTTCTTGTTGCCGGGAACTCAAATTATGGACATGTCGAGTTGATCTGCCAGTGAGCTTGAAACCTTCCTCGCTTTGTTTAATAATGCGGAGTTTATCTTTGAGGACGACAAGGCTAACTGAGAAAATTGCCGCTTTCTTTATCCTTCCTTAGTTTTTCAGTAGAACTCCACAGGCCTTTTCTATGCATAATATTTCCGCTTGAAATATGATAGCTGAGTTTGGTAGATAGAAAAATAGAAAGATATCAAGACATTCGGAGTCTACTAGATAGTATTCTCACCTGGAATAGTTCAGAACATCGCTATATCCATAACTCGTCCTGCTCCAACTACCAATCTCCTTATTTCTATAGCAGTGAGTGATGCCATTTTCCGTATGTTGAGTAAATATACATCATTTTAGAAAAGCCTAAAGTTTAGAACAAATATTTTAAAAAAGAAAATAGTTAAAAGTTCTTAATTGACAACTAGAGTTGTCTTTCAGAGCTTCTTGCTCTCAGTGAACTAAATGTGCATTTTGTTAAATCCGAAATGTAACTGCATCAAATTTTAAATTTAAGTACATATGTACATATATGTTACAATGCGTGAAAAGTTATTTGAGTAAATACATACATATCTACAGATAATTATACCAATTACATACGATACATATGGTATGTACATATATTATATACACACATGTTTGACATTTGGTTTCTTTTCTGGCGCTCATACGAGTATGCTCAAATGCTCTGGCAGAAGTCAACAAAAGGTTACACAAATTTAATAATACAATTGACGAAGAGTCCATTGATCATATCTAGCAAAAAGAAATGAATGGAAGTGAATACACTGCCATGTACCATGTACATATGTATATAGTATATGTAAGAGACTGTGTATATGATAGAAAATCTTTTCTTTTATTGCGTCATAAGAACTAACGCATACATATGTATATTATATTTCAATGCTTTAATTTTATGATTGTTGTTTTTGTTATGTTTTTGCAGATCACTGGCATGTGGTATGGCAGCGAGATCATTATTCATACACAGGATATACCCGGTATATACGAGTATGACAGTTGCGTAATAATTCATCTAAATGATATAACAGAACAAGTGAGTAGCCGAAAGATTTTATGCGTATTTTGCACTTTGGCTCACAAGTGAAGAAGAAAATATAAATATATGCTTTTACTCAAATCAGTGTGGTTTTATGAATAGATTTTATTTGTTTCATAAATATTGAATTATTATTTCATTATTTATTTCATTAGCCTATTCAATCGAGTGATAAACTTATTAGCAGGAAAATTCTTATGTCGTATTTACTTATTGATAATTTTTATTCTGCTCATGGAAATATTTCATTAATTTGTTTTTTATATACAACTATCTTCTCATAAATATAATCTAATGTCTCCTTATACGGTGACAGTTACTTCTACAAAAATTTTGTTATATTAAAAACAACTTGAAAAAATAGTGCTCCATTAAAACCTCAAATTCCTTTTTATCCATTTTGTACTTCGAAATATCAAAGCGTGCTTAAAAGGTGCACCGGAGCGTATGAGTTATATTACAGCAAGCCTTTTGCTCATTTGTCTGTTTTATTTTGGAACAGAAATTTGAAATATTTATACCCTGAACAGGGTATATTAAGTTTGTCACGATGTTTGTAACACCCAGAAGGAAGCGTCGGAGACCCTATAAAGTATATATATAAATGATAAGTATGTTGAGCTGAGTCGATTTAGCCATGTCCGTCTGTCTGTCCGTCTGTCTGTATATATACGATCTAGTCCCTCAGTTTTTAAGATATCTTTTTGAAATTTTGCAAACGTCATTTTCTCCTCAAGAAGCTGCTCATTTGTCGGAACGGCCGATATCGGACCACTATAACATATAGCTGCCATATAAACTGAACGATCGGAATCAAGTTCTCATATGGAAAACTTTCGCATTTGACAATGTATCTTCATCAAATTTGGTATAGATTATTTTCTAGGGCAAAAATGTAATGTCCGAGAAAATTATTCAGATCGGTTAACTATAGCATATAGCTACCATAAAAACTGAGCGATCGGAATCAAGTTCTTGTATGGACAACTTTCACATTTGACACGATATATTCACGAAATTCGGTATATACTATTTTCTAAGGCAACAATGTCATCTCCGAAGAAATTGTTCAGATCGGTTAACTATAACATATGTATAGCTGCCATACAAACTGAACGATCGGAATCAAGTTCTTGTATGGACAACTTTCACATTTGACAAGATATATTCACGAAATTTGGTATATATTATTTTCTAAGGCAACAATGTAATCTCCAAAGAAATTGTTCAGATCGGTTAACTATAACATAAGTATAGCTGCCATACAAACTGAACGATCGGAATCAAGTTCTTGTATGGACAACTTTCACATTTGACAAGATATATTCACGAAATTTGGTATAGATTATTTTTTAAGGCAACAATATAATCTCTAAAAAACTTGTTCAGAACGGGTTACTATAGCATATAGCTTCCATACAAACTGGACACATAGTTACTAACAGAAATGCACCTGTGAAGGGTATTTAGCTTCGGTGCAACCGAAGTTAACGCTTTTTCTTGTTTTTTTTTTAATTTCGATAAGTTGTTATATTATAGTACAATTAGTACAAATACTTTTGTAATTAAAAAAATGTTATTGCTTTTGAAAACCGTGACCATGATAAGAAGTTTCTTCCAAGTAAAAAAGACATGTGCCGTGGCGGCAATTATAGTTTCATGTCAATCAAAGCCCAGCCCTATGACATATTTGTAAACACTTGATTTGATTGTTATTATATTATTATTGCTTATATAGTTTATTACAACAACAAATATGAGTATTGACATGCCGCTGATTTACAGATGCGCAATCATTATAATAATCAACAATACACTCAACAATATAATCAACGACGTACACAAAATGGTCAACAACAACAACAGCACATACAAAACACAAACAACGAACGCAACTCAGCACGTTACCTCCGACTAATTTGGAGCGAAAGCGAAAAGAACCTGGAATACATGTTCAATTACACGGAAAGAAGTCCAGGTCTATGGACCAATATAGGGGAACAGCGAGGTTCATTAGTGGCGCTCAACTCTTATAACCAATTTACAGGCACTGTGCAGGTGGTGAAAGCCGTTAATGACCATTTGGTATTGACATTTTGCGGCAATGATATGTCTAGTTCCATATATACGCTGGTTCTTAGTCGAACGGAAAAGGGTCTAAGTATAGAGGTGTGTATGAAATAGTATGAATTTATTAGTTTAAAGAAAAAAATTGTTTATGCTTATAGATTTTATTGCAAATTTTATTCAATAATTAATGTACATAAATTATTTATTTGCTTACAGGAGCTGCGTAGTATTCGAAATCTGCTGTCAAGACGCGGCTTACACACGGAGACGATTCGAAAAGTGTGCAGTTCAGCGGCTGCGAGTCCGGCGATAATGCATATTTCCCTTCTAACACTACTTGGAGTATTTGCTATGCTCAAATCCTATTACTAATCATTCAAGTCACAATTGAATTCTAAGTATTTTCAAAGTTTGATATCCCTCCCATTCTTAGCGCCTAAATTCATGCAATAATCTCTATACTTGTTCAGCTAATTGTTTTGAAATACATTTCCTAAAACCCATCAAATATATGTTTTCATTTATTTAATAGTAGCAGATATATGTACATATTTAGATGTATTTATACTTCAGTGTATTCACATACACATGCTCACACTGACCATAACATGAATTTTTGACAGCATACAAAGTCTTTTCGAATTGTGGCCAATTAAATTCAATTCAATTAAATTAGTTGTCGTAAACTCCAGTGTCAGACAGAGTAGGAAGCGATGAGAAAGCAACTGAGTACATACTCACATACACATATACAACGAGATATCTGTGTAGGCGTATGCTGCGTCTAATTAAATTATTTGTGCAACTAATTAAGTTAAGATTACAACAACAACTACATAATGCAGCATTTATGTCCATCTAAGATTGGATAAGCGTAAAGACCGAGGCCCATTAAGTAAAACAAGCAATAATTTCCTCTTACGTAATCAATGTGTGTGCACTCTGATGCTTGTGTGGAGCAAAACTGTATGACGACAGAAAGTCTAGCGGTTGAAAATTGAAAAAAGACTATATTTATGTATATACACTAGTGGTAGTGAAAAAATTGAGTATTTCATAATATCTTAATTGTGCGCAATAAAGTTTATAGACTTAAAAAAGTTCACGAAACTTGTAATTTAGCTTTTGACCCATATCTGGGAGATGTAACTAACCTATAAGTCCGTCAAGATATGAAGTCAATGTGGTTACTTCGCAAATAATAAGCATCTACGGTCTAATGTTAAATTTTGGATGATAAACTAAACTTTTGTGATAACATACTGTTTCTTACTGAAAATAATTAAATTGTGCCTTGATGTTTCACACATTCCTATCTCCATATATGTAAGTATGTATCTACCTAAACTCTTCTTCATTTGAACAAAAAATGTTGTACTAAGCAGCAACTAATTTATGTACTGAGGTTAATTTTCTTACGGTACAACATTTTTATTAATGAAATCCTAAATATAGACATAATTGCAGATAACCTTGCTGCCACTGTATTATGCTTCTGGCCTAAGGCTATGGACATAGTCTGGTAGCATATAAGAAGCAATGTGCCGCATTAAAATAAAAGCTGCAGCGTTTCAATTCGGAAATTAAATTTGCACGAAATAAACAGTAACAAATTTTTATATTTTTTAATGAGCGGCGTTATAAATAACTAGAGCATGAGCCTTAAGTGAACTATGTCCATTGACGTCAAAAATATTCGTACTTTATCTACATCTAAAACAAATCATTTGCAATAATATTTAAATTATACATTTTTATATTAATTATCAATTTTTGGAGAATTTGATTTTACAGTCTGTCAAGTAAGAGCGTGGTCGTGTTAATTTATAAAAAAAATTATTTTATGAAGCTTTCATATTTATATATACATTGTACACATTACAAACAATGATGCGATTTGGTCAATAATATGTCCAGTCACTACCGGCGTCGATAATTGCCTGGCATATCCGAGGCATGCTTTCTACTAATTTGACGGCGTATTCTAGTGGCAAGGATCTCCAGATCCGACGAATTTCGTAAGATAACTGCATCAAAGTGTATGTGCATCTTCCACGAAGCTTCTGTTTAATATCATATGCCCACACGTTTTCAATAGGGTTTGCATCGGGCAACTGCGACGGCCAATCCAATGTAACGATGCCAGATTGAGTTTTCTACTGAGAGCTTGCTGTGGTGTTTAGGATCGTTGTTCTCCTGCAGAGTCCAATCTTCATTTTTTCTGATGAACCATCGTTTGGCAGATAGCAATAAAGCATTTTTGTAGATTTTTATCATTTAGGTTGTCAGTAAAGAGGTAAAAAGTGCCGAATCCCTGCTTTAGGAAGCAGCTCCAAAGATGCACCTTTATTCCATGTTATACGGTGCGCTGAACACGCCTATTGGTGGAAGTTGACCAGGCTCGCGTGAGGACATTTTCAAAATCTCTATCAATATTCTCATGCGTCCAAGCGAGTCGCTTTATCGCAAGTTTTTCAGTCAACAGAGGCTTCTTCATTGTGTTGCGCCATTTCAGATCAGGGTTCGGATAGTTTCGCAGGATATGTCTAAACCTTTTGCCATTAATTTTGCTTGTCCTTGCCGCAGTGTTAAAGCAGGATTCCGCGAAAACAGATTCACTATTCTTTTTTCATCTTTTGTGTTCACTTTTCCTATCGAACCACGTTCTGGTAAAACATCGAAATTTTTAGCCAGTATATATCGCTGTATCCACTTCTGTACAAATGCCTTCGACTTTCTCATATATTTAGCAGCCGCTGATTGCGACATTTTGGGACCTTTCGGGTGGATGCAAAGGAACACAGCTTCGTAGCGCGATGCATACTTAGCACTCATGGCGTTTAACGTGATTCTCTTTCAAAAGATCAACGACAACTGAACGTTTGTTGACAATGCATCAAGGACAAAGCTTAACAAGTATGGAAGAGCTAAGTTGCAAGGATCCAAGCCAGGGAAGTACTTTCAAGTACATAAGGCTTATATGGGTTATAGGGTGAGTTTTCATCTGATTTTATTCATTCTAAGAAAAAAAAATGCATCGTTATTAGAAAAATACGCTCTCTTAATTCAGTTGTATGTCTCACAAATTTACTGATATTTTCGGTGCAAAGTTAATTTTAAGCACTGAATCCACATATAGATTACCTAGGAGTTTTAACAGATTTGGTTCGATTTGAGCACTTTTTAGTCATAAAATGGCCCACCTCAAATAAACTATTCGTGCAAAGTTTTGTCCTGTTACAGTAATTCATTTTTGATTTGTATACTGGAAAGTGAAAGTTTCAAATGGAGTTTAAGGTTGTGTTATATGGGAGGCTGGCTGTAGGCGTGGCCAGAGAAATGTCACATACCAAGTTAGGTTAAAATCATTTGGGCGGGTTCCAAGATATGTGTTCTAAAAGTGGGTGGTGCCACGCCCAACGTCCATTTTTAGCCCGGTTACATTAAAGACCTATCATATTGTCTCGCGGGTAAAATTTAATGTCTCTAGCGTATTTAGTTATTGAAATATTGCGCTTTAAGTCAACTTTTCAGCCATTTACATACCATCGATAGGAGTTCTTATGGTATTTGTAGTGAATTTGGAAATTGTAGCTTAGATGGTTTAAGAGATATGTACATATAAACTTATTAAGGGGCGGGCCCACTCCCATTTTTTCAAAAGTGACGGGAAATTACATTTCTATTACTTAATTTAATGCTTAGTTATTGCACTTTATAGGTTTTCGGGTATTGACATTTTGTGGGCGTGGCAATGATCCGATTATGCCAATCTATAAAACTCATAATTTTTTGCCGAGGAAGGCACATATCAAGTTTCATCAAGATATCTCAGGTTTTACTCAAGTTATAGCGAGGACGTACGGACAGACAGATAGTCACCCGTACTTCAACTCAACTTGTCATCCTGATCATTTATCTATATCTCGCTTAGTTTTTAGTAACACGCGCAACCGTTAGGTGAACAAATCTATTATAACCTGTAAAACAGGTTGCAAGTACAAAAAATTCAAAAATATGCTTTATTTAAACCATCACATTTTTATGCCCATTGCACTAAATTTACCTAATTAGATAATTAAGCCGATCTCTTTAAATCGAAAAAGTTCGTCGTACTGTTAGACTGCCTAGCAACTGTCTAACTTTTGTTTGCTTTCTTCCATTTCTGCAAAGAGATTGTTTGTTTACAATAACATTGCCGTAATCTAATCATTTTATGATAAATTATTTTAAAAATATTCCGCGGGCGTCTACCGTATTGGACAAAAGATTTCCGAAAATTGTACACAGCGCGAATTTAAAAATTTTCACTAATTGCGATTTTCACCCCAAATCAATATCACTTCAGCTGAAACAAATCCAACAACAAATTAGAAGAATTGCAGTATCGTATAGACTTCGATTTTTGTATTCTTAATAATTAACTTTGAACTTTGTTCATTTGTATGACTCTTGGAAAAATATTTGTATTAATAATGAAGGAGTAGGATTGCAATACGATATGTAAACCTCTCAAAAATCGCAAAATTTGATAATAATTGCAAACGAAACTCTCGCTTTCATTTATTATTGACATCTCGAACCAACATATTTTCTGTCAAAGTCACTTCAAAAAACATGTATTGGACGAAATGTTTCTTAATATTTATTTCTTTTACATCATTTGATAAAAAAGAATAGAATAGAATATCGTAAATAATAAGGTGAAATATCACAATTTCATTGACCGAAATTAATGTCCGAACAATTCTCGCGTAGTGTATAATCGATTTAAGCTCTAAGCCAATATATTCTCAAGTACTCTGTTTATTGGGGTAGCCCATGTGGCACCGTGATGATTTTTGGCAATAATATATACTACATTGTCCTAATTATTTTCAAGCAAATATATTAAACCCAACGCAAATTTTGATGATTTACTTTTTTATACTTAATTCATTTTTATTACTTTTCAAATATTAAAATGAAGCACAGATTTTGCTAAACTTTTATTATAATAAATTAATATGCTTCTCAATTTATATGGAGAGAAAGTGATTCATAAACACATTCAAATAAATTTGTTCCAGTTTTATGTGTAAAAGGTAAAGACAAGTATTGAAAAATAAGTTTTATACGAAAGTTAAAATTGAAGGAAAATTTCACTTGAAGCGATTTACAAAGTCGAAAATTACAAATATTTATAGCACACCTCTATTAATTTCACTTAAGCTATTCTTTTATGTGATATAGTATAACATATCATCGCATAAAGTGGTGCATTGGGTATAATTTATTACGTTTAAATTATAACATTTCCTACATACACACAATATTTGATAATACCAATTAGATGTCAATGTGTTGGAATTTTATCAGTTTTGACTGATGAAGAAAAAGAACTTTATGTATTGACAACCTCAAGTGCGATTAGTAATAACAAGCAAATAAATGCGAGGTGTTCCCAATGGAAGTCACAGTTAATTGTTTGATAAGCTCGCAGACATGCTAAATCTTCGGCGATAAGCATGTGCGAGGGGCGTGCACGTCCGTGCATAACAAACCCTTGAACTTGTTTCCATTATTTGTTTACAAATTAAATAATATTTGTACTTCTATTGTATGACAGATAAATTTAGAGCTTTAAGCGTCTTTTTTGTAAATTACAACATCAATAAGTAAAGCAAAACATGTTTTTAAGGAGATTTTTGAAGTAGGTGTTATAATATTAAAACCTCACCGCTTCAATGGAAAGGGTACTTATAACCGTTTAATAACAAGAAGTTCGAAATTAAAAGTGGACACTTTTAATCATTCATGCATACAATTTTGCTTCGAACAAGTCCAGAACTAATTCACCACCCAATTGATGAAATCATGTGATCGTCTTGTGGTTCTCGAAGTTTGTATGCCTTTTCTGCAAAGAGATTTGTTTAGAAGCATTTTTTCTTTAGAAATGAAACTACCATATTAGAAGTAACCTATTTCTAACCTTTTTAATTTGATTTCGATCGAGATTTGCACTCTCAAATCTCCTTTAAATTTACAACCTTACTGGTTTTGGTATCAGAAAATATTTGAACTCTTGGTTTTAGTCGCATAGACATTTATAGGAAGTAGATTTTGCAAATGGCATTGCGAGTTATTCGTATACATATCAGTTTTTGCATGATTTTAATCTGAATAATTCTTGGAGAGTTTCTTTTTTCTTGTATTGTAGGCTCAGAATACGTTCTACTTAATTGAACATTTAGATTTTAACGTCTATGATAAAATATTATTATACTTAGATCCTTTGTCTCTTGTCAGAACTTGCAGAATCTCAATGCAATTTATGGGGCCTGTGACTTCGTTAAAACCCAGGTACCGAGTTGTAGCCGAGATACGGAAAACCTCAACTGTCACGCAATTCAAATACTTACTACAAGCACCACTTTGTTTACGGCGCAATCAATTGAAAGATCTTAAGTACAGACTTAACAAATTGCATGTAACATCATACGAGTATCATCAATAGACTTTCCGATCAACACTGCTATCAGTCATTATACTACGTTTGAAAAGCTGGTGAGTCAAGCGCCAATATCTGTTTAAGTAAATTACATATGTACATATGTATGTATACTATTAAACGAGTGCTGGATTGAATTACACTACGCATGCGCCAATACTAATAAGAAAAGCCGTAAAACGCAGTATTTTATCTGTGGCTACTAATAAAATATATGTATTTATTTACATCTCTGTTTAGTTTTTACTGTTGTTTTAAAAATGATACATACTTATATACTTAAATATTTTAATAAATATTTTTCAACAGTATATCGATAGAACACTCGCCAAAGAAGCCTTTGACGTAATCGATGATTGCGATTAAACCAAACATGGCTTACGTTTGCGAATGAAATGGCGATTCAATGCGTATTAACCGAAGTAAATAATTCATTGTAAATTCGTGTAAGTGAACATTGTTCTACATACATACATGTACATATACACAATGTACTTTGTACCTATGTGAGTGCACATATTTTAAGCTCATTGTTTACTAGATAACGGTTTGTCGCTATATATGTATGTACATACATATGTAAATATTATTAACACAGGATGACGCAAGCTTTCACAATGCTGCCTCCTATTCAACATCCTGGATGATATAACTAAAGTAATGGCGATATTTACAAATAAAATACATATTTATAACGTGTGACATAAGATATTCACCTTTGGAGTATTACTAGATAATATGTCTATATCAAGTATACTTATACTCATTTGAAATAAAGTTAAGTCGTCATTACGCGATTATAAGCCCTTGCAAGCCAGAAAAATCACCTTGTTTTGTGATTTTTTAAGAGGAATTTTATTAAATAAATAAATTAAAGCAATGTAATCACATTTACAGAATTAACTCTCATAATCGGCGGTTAATTTTGACAAATTTTGGATTGCGTTGATACCGTAGCCGATCGCCAGGAGAACCTCCGCAAAAAGGTGCCTTTCGGTGGTAGAGATTTTTCTGCTTAAAATTATATCAAATCCAAAAACAATATTTTAACCATATGTGAACTAGTTATTAGTAAAATTTGGATTTTTTTAAATATGGCAAGTTCCAAAAAATATATAATTTTTTGTGAAAAAATTTGAAGCATAAAATGGATTAAAATATCTAAAAAAATATCAAAAATTTTATTATTCCGACCATCACCAATAAACATCCATATGTATGTATTTAAGAATGTCCTGTGCAAATAAGTAAGTCGATTGGTCCAGCTGTGAGTCGATTACTCGAAGTTAAAAAGTTCTTACAAATAGCGCGCATATTTCCGATTGCGGGATTAACTTCAAAATTTCTTGAAATAATTTCAGATATACATACATACATACATACTGTGTACATTCTGTATATGCAAAATAATATTAAATTTTTTGAACTTTTTTTATTGCCATTTTAAAAGCAAGTTATATATTGTGCCATTTTTGCTTTGTTTTTGATTACTAAAATTGAAAATTACTTTAAAATCAAAGTTTGGAGCAGCTTCTTTTTACGTTCAATTTAACTATTTATGAATTCTATAGGATTGTGAAGCCCCGGCCACTTTTAGTAGGGCTTAATGCTGACTTTGGAAATAAAAGTACAATTTGTGTGATTTCGAAACTATTAGCATTTCAAAAAATATAAAAGTAGCTTATAACAGTAATTTAAGTAAACGAAATAGATTGTCTTTAAAATAATAATAATAATAATTCAAGTGAATGCTCTTGTTGAAACCACTTGTACGAGCACTATATAATATAAAAGGTATATCTGTAGAAACCGCAAACTAACACAATAATTCAATAACACCATAAACGTTTATTTGAAATCACAAAAAAAACTGCAAACTACACACACACACTTGCAAACGAAGTGAAAACTGATAAGAGCCAACAGGCCACCAGCTGATTGTTGCTCGAATCACTAGTAAAAACCAACAATAAAACAAAGCGACAGTTGAGAACTAAGACTTTGGCACTTAAGTGACTGACTATATAAAGATTGTACCAGCTCGGGTATTCAGCAGATTGTCGTGAACATTGAAAGCAAGACGCAAGAATATTAGCAGTCAACTTACTTTAGTCGCATTAAGTAATTTTATTTAGTACAAAAACACATTTAAAGTTAAAAACCACAAAGCTTTCCGAAAATGTCTGCGAAAAACGTTAATTCACTTGTCGGTGCCACCACTCGCTACATCGCCGGCCGAAATGCAATGCAGACTGTTTATTGGCGCACAATGCCCGGAACCGATGGACGAATGGTGAAAATACATAAAAACTGTGAATTCGACAAAGTACAGAACCTGCCCGCCAAAATTCGCATGCAGTATTACAATAAAAACTTCTGGACATCAACGGATGGAGCACACTGATCTCGACCGAAAAAAAACGAATTTTTAGATTAGCGAATTTAGTATAAGTTGTGCACTTGTGTTCTTCTATTAGTTATTAATGTCGCAACTCAATTAGTTCATTAGTAAATTAGTAAATTATTAACACTGAAATGTTTTCGTATTTATTTATTGGTTTGTTTTTGTTTTGGTATAGATAAAACGGCAAAATGCGCAACTACAACACAAACTCAATCATATTGATATATTTAATTGTGTGGGTGCATGTGTAAAGTCCGCGCACGCTTCATGTAAATGTCCATACGAAACACTTCAATTCATTTAATCAGCAACTAATGAGCAGCAATGCCCGCCTGTGTGTGCGTACACCTTGCACATGCTCATGGTGTGATTTGGATTGTAGGCCAATGGAAGTCACTACGTTCAAAGTACTCAAGTACATATTCACTCTAACGCCAATTGACACATATTAATATAAACACTTGCTGTTACAATAATCTCTGCCATTCACACTGTGTGTATGTGGAACAATATGTGACGTCAAGCTCCCACGTACTAATGAAAGATTAAGAAAATAGGTATACTTCAACACCGGATCAATGCGGTTAAAGCCTGCTAATTCCTCGTATACTCATACCACTTCTAGCTCGAGTTTGCGGACAGCCAATACACCTTGTTAGGAGCTGTGTTGGTGCACCTAAGCGCAATACGGCTATTCGCATTGAGAGTTGCTCTCATCATATAGTAGTAGCATTATCAACGGGTTCCTTCCAACTTATACTATTGATATCTACAAATGCGACTGAGCATAATGCAGCTCCCTTACTTTCCTTCAATAAAAAAATATTTATTCTCTCATATATGTACATATATATTAATCTTTAATTATTTTACTGAATATATGTAACTCAATTATTATGTTTCTTTTGCATTTAATCTTCCTTAATGCAGAGGTTGGGTTCACACTCGTATTCTCGAACCACCAGTAGAACTTGGTCATAGTTCCAACTCTATCACAAACAAACATAAAATACTTGGAACCCTCCAGGCATCAATTGTTTGTGGAATGGTTGTCCACAAAAATCATAACGGATATGCATAAGTACTTTCATTGAGAGTTCCAAATGGTTTGAGCGCAGCGATGAAACTGGTTACCAAGACTATAAGGTCCTACGATAGTGCAACATAGTGGCGCATCCAGCGCTAATTGAGCCTCCAATGGTGGCAGCGGTTCATAGTTCTTTAATGTCACAATGCTTACTCTTAGAAATAAATGATTAGCATTCAAGAAAATATTAATGTTACAGAGAGAAATATTAATGCAGAGTTACACTAAATGTTTATGAGGCAAAATATATAATTTTTCAATTTCAGCCACTTATTTATTTCTGCTGAAAATTATAAATGCATATACTATATATATATTTTATTCAAACTATTATATGAAATGTAATTTACACAGAAATAAATTTCGATTGGCGAAGGCTAGTCGTCGATTAATGGGCATTTTGGAAATGAGCCAAAGTCGTTGACGTGATTGCCACTTTAATAAGAAAAAAATTACAATACACATGTTTCTGGAAATGAGAAATTAAAACGGTATGAATTGTATTTTAAATGACCAAAAGTGTATTGAAAGCAACTTCTATGAAATATTCATATAGGCAGAACGTGAGAAAATTTATTTAGTAAAACTTTGATCGATTATTATGGATGAAAGGAACATTTATTGCACTGAATACTAATACCTTTCTATTTAAAAGTTTGTCGAGGAAACGTGATGAAAATCTATAAAATATGACCGGGTCTCAAAAGAACAAATAAAACAGTGCATAATATTCGAATAGGACTGAGTCGGTTTAAAAAAATGTATTGAACGAATCGTTACAATTCTTTAAAAACTTTCAAAATAGGCTCATTTAGCGTCTATACAGTGCTGCCAGCGCGATTCCCAAGCATTTAACGCGTTACGGGAGGTATTCTCCGGAGTAGCTTTGAGAGCCGAGGTGCATGCTGCTTGGATCCCCTCTGTTGCGTGTGCCTCTCGGAAGATTGCCTCTTTGCCTCGGGGTCATACTCAAAGATTCATGACTCGTCACTGTCATTACGTTATTCAAAAATTGCGGGTCACTTTCATATTTCCACTCACCGCAATTTCTGGTCGTCAATAAGCACTTTTGGGACCACCTTCTCGTACACCTTGCGTATGTTCAAGTGCTCCGTCACAATGTCATGAATCACAGGTTTTGATAAATTTAACATTTGGGCAATTAAAAGAATACTTAGTTGACGGTCTGATTTCAAAACTTTGCGCAAATGAGTCACATTGTCGGTGTTTGTCAAAGTCGCCAGCACGGTCTTCATTAGCGGCCTCTTCCCGGCCCTCCAAAATGTCTGGTGCCACCAAAATACTTGATAAAGTAACATCTGGCCAAGCCTGCTTGACGTATGAAACGTCTTTGTCGCAGATTTACCGAGTTTCACACTGAATTTAATCGCGTATCTCTGCTCTAACGAACGCTGCATTTTCGTCTCGCACCACTCACAGAAACACGTCGCGTGAAAATGTTTGTCCTGACTCTGCAGGTGCTCGGGGACAACTAACCAACCGCTCGTTCGTAAGCTAGGAACGCCCTCTACCGAATTCAATTAGTGCGCGCCCGCTCCGATGTACAGTCGCGGAGGAAGAAAATCAGTCCTTTTAGACTTACGCCCATCTACGAACTCGTAATTTTTTATGCCAACTTTCATCAAGCACGGACGGATTGACGGACGGACAGACAGTCAAACGGATTTGAACTTTATCTTTATCCTGATCGTTTAACTCGATTTGTTTTTGGGGACTCAAACAACCGTTAGGTGAACAAACTCTGTAAGAGAATAAAAACAGTGGCACTGAAAAAATACATGTTTGTTCAGAGTTTTTATGCATTCTACAAGTTTGACAATACGGACTAACGACATAATGATTTTAAAAAGGAGACTTTCTAAAATATGAGTATTTGAGTTAGGTGAGAAATTCAGTTTGCCATGTCGTCTGTTTGTACTCGAATGAATGTCGGGTATCAGTATGTGGGTCCAACGCTCTTCGGATGAGGTTTGCTACTATTGTAAGGCTCTTGGTTCTCTCCTGTTTTTGGTTTTTTCTTACCTGTAGATGGTTCTGATGCTGGTCTAATCGAGCGAATTCTCCCTGGATGTTAATGGGTGGCATACAAGCTAAAACTTCAGTGGCATCACTTGATATCAATCGGAAAGCACTTATTACTTGGATTGCAGAGCGCATATGCACTGCGTTCATTGGCCTAGCATATGATTTTACGTCTAGCGTCTGTATCTATACTAGTGCTACATACGAGATCAAGGAACTCATTGCTTTTGCTTTTAAAAATCGCCACCGGGAGCGTATGCAGCCTCTATTGGCCATCATTCTCGACAGAGTATTATAGATATGTATGAATATAATAGGAGTATACGCCAGGTTTATAATGGGGTTGTTGCGTTCGTTTGCAAATCGCTTACACTTCTAAATAAAACACAAGCATTTCAGATGATTTTACGAATATTTATTTAGTGTTAGTTTATTATCTTTTTTATATTTTATTATTACATACATAGAGTTGTCATAAATATTTAGTATATGTATATTTATTGTAAGATTAATTTTAGGTAATTTCTTTGAGTGGGTGAAATGTATCTCTTTTCAATATTTTACGTGTTCAGTATATTTATATTTATTTATTTACGTTTTATTTTCAACATTATCTTCTTGTGTCGAATTTATTTAATTGTATTTACTTAAAATTACAGCCTTTATAATTACACTTTATATATATATATATATGTATATATATTTCTATGAATTTCTTTATCGCTTCATCAGCGCGCCCACTGTTCATGCCACACTTCGTACTCGTCTTCTCGTTTACCGATTTCCTTGCGCCGGAAATGAATTCGTGAATTCGCGTTGTACTACACACATACATACGTACGAGTATTTCGTGCATTTCCTTTCTACTATTTCCGTTTCAATTTTGTGCTTTCAAATATCGCACATTCATATGTATCTTTGTATTTGTTTTACCTTTGTTGTAAGTATGTATGTGTGACTGTCAAATATCTGTTAGGTTTTGCCACTTGTGTGTGTATTAGTTAATTTGATATATTAATTCTGTTAATTTTGTTAATTTCTGACACATTTACCATATTTACTGGAAATATTTGTATGTACTGTATACTTCATCTAAATAAGTTGTATATTTATTTGTAACTGTTTTTTCTTGTTTTTTGTTTTTTATTTTATTTTTTTTTGCTTGCGATTTTCATTGTTGGATACTTAGTTCAAATGGGTGTAGCCGAGTTGAGTTCTGCACTTTCAACGCGCATGTTCCTTGATACATGGGACATAGGCATTTTGAGTGAGTGTGTGTGTGGAGTGTGAAAATCGGGTTCGTTGCAAGTGAAGTCTGCACAGATTGGTTGTACCACTATAATGCACACATATGCAAGTATATATTACCACATATATGTATGTATATGAACATGTGCAGCCTTGTACCGTTAGTACTCGTAGATAAATGTGTTTGATTTTTCAAAATTCAATCGCCGCTGTATTATCGTTTCAATTGAAAAATGCGACAAGTACATTTAACATATTTTAGAAGTTCATATGCATGCATGTATGTATGTATGTCATGCATTGTTAATGTTATGAAGACACATTTCATTTTTGTTATTATTTTATATATATTCAGTATATTTATCTGTTTAAATTACAATAATTTCTCACATTTCAACAATCATTTTAATAATGGTATATTCGTATAATACAATACAATACAATATTTGGTTTGCTGCTTCATATTATACAATTTTAATATTCATTGTCTCAATTTTAAAACTATCTCGTCTCAAAAGAGAAAATATATGTACCTCTATATTTATGGCTATGTATATATTTATGTTTGCATGTATATATATTTGTTTTATTACATTTTTTTATATTTTATTTGCAATAATCGTGTTGGTTTTTATGAGTTGAACTTGATGCCATATTTGTAATTTTTTGATTCGATAAATTTTTCTCACTTATTTTTTTATCGTTAATCAGATAGAACACAGTAGAGATCAGCATTTACACTTTTCAATATAATAAATTATTAATTAATTATTTTTGTAGTTTTCGACAAGATCGCATTTAGTATATATGTATATACTTATGTATAACAATTATCATATAAATAATCAATGAAGACGTGATCGCTATAGATTAAACCAATTCACAAAATTTTGAATGTTAAATTTTTATTTGAAGGAATGGAATGGGTACATTGGAATATAAAATAACTGAGAATTCATAAATAAAAGAATTTTATTGAATACAGGGTGTGCCATGTCAAACCAATGTATTTTCATATGGTTTTGTCTGCAATATGCTTTTTCGAATACAAAAAAGAATATTTGGGTTGACTTTTATTTGAGTTAATTGCAGATATATTAACAAGTATTATAAATTCCTCATAAAAAGGCAAAGTGAAAACGAGGCATAACACTACAAATTTAAGGTTTATGTCTTCGTAAAATAGCTGCGACATTCAGGTTATACTGTATTGGGAAATTCGTAAGCCTTTTTATGACTAAAATGTCTCATTGAATAATCTTTATAGTCATACTAGCATATTATTACTTAGATATTTGGTACTGAGGTATTGCACTGTGACCTAGGGTCTATTGTGCCCTCTACATATTATTATTACTTCGCCTAATAACTTAAGAATAAATAATTGGGAAGAAACTGTCTTTGGATTTGACATTTCATAACGCCTAACCTTTTGTGACTGTCATAATAAAGACAAGTCGAAGGTGCACATATAATAGTTCGTTTGAGGCAACTCACAATAACGTGGAAGTCAGGAGTAAACAGAAATTAGTATGCGATGGCTTTAAGTTGAATGCTGGCTCAGAAATGAAATGTTATTTTAATTACTTATGAGGTGATTTCCTCGCGAAGTGCAGCTAAAGCAATTATAATGGAAACGAAAGAGGCAACAATTTTGAATTGAGAATTTAAGCTTATTAAAAGGGACATATAAATATTAAATATTTAAATTTTGTTTTTTTAATTCATCATGAAAGTAATTATTGCACTTTTTTATGAAAAGTAATTTAAATTCTGCTCGAGAAAAGTATTTATTAAAACTAGAAAGTGAAGTAGCGCAGACAAAGCTAGGACAGAAGACATGAAGCTACCATCGGTTTGACATGCTAGGCTAAGCACATAATGGAAAGCAAATTTTCTTTTTCCACTGTCAAATTTAACTAGAAGTTAATATTAACCGCCGTTAATACAAATACAAAAAAGGGTCAGCGCTTATTATGTGTACCAGATAGGAGGAATAAACAAGAAATTATATGAAGAGGAAGTTTGGAATATTTTCATGCCATCGAAGAATGTATTTCGACGTTTCGACGGGCGATCCGTTGACTGGCATTTGATTGCCTTTAGTATATAAACGGGTATTTGTATATATATAAGCACATCTATATGCGGATGCACGAATAATAATAAATCGTCTTTGTCATATGTAAACACATATGCACATACATATGTACTAAGTAAATATCGTACACATATAGTAAAAAATACTCAACAATTTCGGTGAAACCATTTTGCGCTACAATTTCATTTGAATTTTTAACAATTTTGAATACCAATTTCCAAATGATATAAACACCTTTCGTCTCATACAAATCTAATTTACACATGCATACATGTGTGTATGTATGTGTTTATGTATGTGGGTACTTAATTTTGATTTCTGCTGTTAACTGCTATGAAAATAAATACTTTTTAATGTACACATACGAGTACTTAAGTATGTGCCAGCAAAATGCAACAACAACATATAATATTGTTCCAGTAGATTTTCTTAATGACTTCGGTAATCAAATCTCGTTGGCGAAAATCGGTGGCTTACTTACATATACATATCTCTGTTACATTTACTACGATTTTTTGCCGGAATATATTCATTACTCTTAATAAATCTGAATAATGGGTGTGGAAATAATTTTATTTTATAATTTAGTTAATCAATACTTGTATTGCAGTTAGTATATATCTATGTATGTATGTATTTCAAAAAATCAAATCTTACATTTGTTCACTATAATAAAACGCATCAAAATAGAGTTGTTTGTATATGATGATCATTTTCTCGTAAATATCTTACAGTTGTGGTGTATATGCATGTATTTAAACAGTTACATACATACAATTTGTACACTTTTATAAAAGAGAGCGCTTTATGCATTTTCAATGATAACAAAGTCATATAAATGTATGTAACTATTATATATATTATGTTATTAAAATGAATAAGTAATGAGTTGAATTTAAGGTATTTACAAAGGAAAAAAAAATAAATAATTTACTTCCAGAACTATTTCAAAAATATAATAAGAAAAATAATAAAAAAATTTCACAGAGAGACAACAATGAACCTCACAGCTTTTCTTTTCCCGCTCTATATTGCATTGACCTTAAAGAGTTTAAACCTACAAAAGGTCGAATATTACATATATACATACGTATACATACATACGTATACATTTGGAACCACATTACAAAAATTGGCTATAAGTAACTGTTGCTGATAATGTTGGGTGAGATCTCTCTTAGGAACAACCTTTCAACCGAACCTGACTCTTGATAATTATTTTTTTCCAGTGATCTACATTTGTATATTTGAAATCTTTCCATTTGACATTGACTTCAATTCACATTAGCAATAGCTCTTACAGCCAAAAATATCATATTTCTCCAAAAAGCCTCTGCTTGTACGGATAAAAATTGTTAAAATACAGCAACCACTTGTAGCGATATTATAACTTGTGAGATCGCATATTTTGAAATCTTAATCTTCTAGTTGCGATGATTGAGCTTTTGAGCAGGACTCGACATTTGCATCGACTGTGTCAATGTCTCGCCACAGATACTACCAGTGAAGCAGCTTCAGAGACAACAGGCGCAACCTTAGAACTGATCTCAATGGAGATTCAGTGTCTGTATGAACAAAGCATATTTAAATAGACAAAGAATCAATGTATGCTGTAACTAGTTGTCACCCTCGTAGTATATATAAATAAATATAATAATTTTCGAGTTATTGCATTCCTCAGAAAAAAATTATGAATAATGAAATTAACGATTAATATGAGTTTTAATACTTCAGTTTGTATAATTTGTGGTATGGGAAATTAAATTCATATTTAAACAGCCCTTGCTCACTTAATCTATCTACACAATAATTTTACATAAATCTTCGTTGCATATAATTATTGTATTCATGTACTTTAGTATTATTTAAATATAATTCTTAATTTTATAAGTATATTCCTAAATAATTGATTTATGCAAATTATAATTTCACAAATAGTTTCGATTTGTGTCGCCAACAAGAGTTTTTTTCTATTTCAATTTCGTTTTATGGATTCAACGTTCTTTTTGCCTACAAATTTGGAGCATTTTTGAAGACAGCTAAAACAGCTTAAATTATAATTAGCAACCGCATGCTTACACACAATTACAAATATAATATAATATGCATGCACTGAAACTTTACTTAGAGGATTCTTAAACGGGGTAAACAGTGTTTTTGAAGTGCTATTGTTCAAATTTCGAAATACTATCAATCTCACATTTTTCAACCAGCGCCTTTACAAGTGGTACAATTTTCAAAAAATTGAGATTGTTTATCACCAAATGCTTTATCTCATAAGTTTTTGAAAAAAGTTAGGTTAGTTTGGGTTGGGGGACACTTTGCGGTAAGTTCTGCAACAAAACTTTCTGTATTCAGAAAGAAGACTTGGAGTCTAAATCTACATTTGATATTCATCGTGTAAACTACAAAGGTTGTGGCCATCGTTGAATTTTTACAGAAATATCACACTGTTTAGGGTTTTAGTGAATTCTTGCTGTTTCAGAACTTATATGTTATAAATATATATTTCATAGTGTCTACCATTGCTCGGAAAACATTTTTCAATTATTTTAACTCCTTCACTACAAACTATATTTCTAAAAGTTTTTGAAAATACGAAATATATTTCCAGAATTTTATTTATCTTTTCAAACTGTATATCGCAATGTGGTCAGACATGAGTTTTTTCTTCTAGTTTGTAACTTGTATAAATATTAGGGTGGGCCAAACAAAACATTTAATTTTTTTCTTTAGATACTGTGAATAAGGTACCCTAATGAATACATAAAAACATTGTTAATAAAAATTTTAAATAAACCTTCAGAGAAAACTGCGTTTCTTAAATTTTATGTTGCGGTAAATCTGCGAATTATTTTAAATATTTTAAAACTATAATATTAAGTTTGGCAGGTTTTGTAAGCATGCGATTACTTGATTACTTATACGAGTAATTGAGCTCTAATCGGTTTTTGTTGGTTTCATTTAAGATTCTCAAGTGTCTTTCATTACTTTATAGGATTAGTTAATTTTCTAAGTAGTTTCTAGATTTTTTTTATAGTGTTTTTATGTTTTTATTTATGTAAAATAATAATAATACTCAGTTGCAGCTAATATTTGCTGTATGTTCATTTACTAGGCCAAAAGTTATGTTATGTTCAATTTGTATAATTAAGTTAAACTATTTATTGTGTTACTATAATATTAGATATTACTTAATATTTCATATTTGCTTTACAACTTTAACAAATTCGTATACTTACACACGGCTGCACAAACGTACACGCACTTATATATACATATGTAAGTATATTGAGGGCGTCAAACAATGTTTTTAGGATAAATAGACCACATCGAGATTTGTATAGAGTTTGTTTTGTGTTTTCGTTTTGTTCAATATACCACTTATTTAAAAAATATACAATATACATATGTATAATATAATATCCTATATTTGTTATGTTAGCTTTCTACATACAAGTATTTACCATATGAATCTATGTATGTATGTATGCTTATACATGTAGTCTGTACGTAATTATTTATATAATTTGACACAACCGTATATGTATGTATATAATTCAGTATTTCATGAATTTCTACGCTTTCGTGTAATTACATTTAGTTTCTTTATTTGCATTTACATTTTATATATATTTCATATACAAATATGTATGTATATTAATTAGTGTACGTGTTTTTAGCAGTTCGAAAAAAACAGCGTGTGCAACTTTTCCAAACCTAAAAATGCCTTTTGTGCAATTCGAATTGTGTTTCACCCTAACCTCTGCTCATTTACGGGTACTTGGTACTCATGTTTTATTTGCCTAATTGATATTTCAGAGAGTGGAAATTTTTAAAATTATAGTTGAAACATTTTCCACAGCCCAATCTTTCAATTAGTGCTTTACTACTGCCTGTCAATGTACTCTGAGTTAATATATCCTGCGTAGGACCCATTCTATGTAATGTTCGAAATTGTATGTAAAATTGTAGAATATTAATTCCTAAATAAGTGTCAGAACTTTATGCATACTTTCAAAGACTTTCACTTTCGTTATCCAATATAATATTTTCAAATTCATAATCATTAGTCGAAACAAGGTCGCGGCGCTTAAAATCAGACTAACAGAAACAGAGACACACCAAAATTGATGAACACGAAAATAAAACATTTAAATCGCTATGGTATTTCCGCTTTATCTCATAAAGATTTAAATAGGAATGAAAATATTAAACTTTCTTCGAAGTTTTTAGAGCTCTCGCTCCTTGATGGTACCAAAGATTAAAGATTCGAAAACATTTCTCTCAATAATTAATCTAGCAGCAAACTATATAAATCCTAACCACATTACGGAGGCCTTCATATCCTTTCTAAAACCTAAGTCCTTATAATTCACTGTGTGCTCGAAAATAGTTCCAAAATCGTTGATTTTAATCCAAGCTGGAATATATGTTTTGCGACCATGTAATATTTAAATCAGTCGATTACCAGATATTGAACTAAGTGCTTTCCTAAGTAAAAAAGCTGAATCTAAGTAATAATTGGAACAATCATTGACAGACAATCGCTGCATTAGGTCCATTAATTTCGAAAATGTGTAATTTTTTTTTTAAGTTGGGGCTTAAGCTTTGCTTCAGAGCACGTTGTGGAGAGAAAGCAAAGCAGCGAAAACAAATCGATATGCAGATTGGAAACGAAGAACTTTTTCTATATTAGGCATTATAGCTTCACCGTTATGACCTGTCAAAAAACCACATGGCGCTAAAATAGGTGTCTGAATGTCATCGTGGAAATCTGCCCACCGGCAACTAATGTAAAAAGGCGACACTCTGACGCTACGAAAATAGCAGAGAATCGATGCTATTTGTGAATTAAATGTACGCTCATCTTTAGTCATATTTTTCTGGTAAGGTTACATACACACTCATGTAATTATAAAGCGAATTGACACCCGATCCGATTTCTTTGTACAGACGTGAAATGAGAACTTCAAGTAGTTACATTGTTTATTTCATTTATTCAGTGTTGATAACAGTTATTTTTGCATTTGTTTAGTTTTTTATTTATGTGTATTATTATTTAGTTTCAGTGTTTTTGTTTTTTAAATCATCATACATTTTCCGATACAGAAATAGGACACAAATTCAAATGTTAAAAGAAATTTCAATTAACCAATACTCATCATTGAGATCACAAAACGTACTAGTACATAATACAATTTGTATGAAATGCCGATTGTAAGGTTAAGGAGAATGGGATAATGTTATTTTTACTTGACCAAAGCGAATTTATGTAATGCAAGCAAAATAATCAATAAAGTAGTTAATGCAAAATTAAATTACAATCAAAAAATTTGAAGGATGGGTTTTCTTTTCATAATTTAAAAAAGTGTTGGTTACTTCAAATCGAAATTTAAATGCAATTTTTGTTTATCATACTACACATGTAAAGAGTCTAATTGAAAATATGAAAAGATAATAAAAAATCAATATCAAACGAAGGTAATGTAAGAAATAGGTAGTATAGAGATTTCAGCTAGTAAGTGATGATGTGCTGCTATTAATTATGCTGGGACTTATGTATATTTTTGCTAAGTTTATGTTGTTGTTTCTTTAGTCATTTGTCACAAACATAATGAGTTTTGAGAGGAAGGGGAAATATTCTGAGTAGTACCGTCGGAAAATCAGAAAGAGAAAAATAGTTATGCAATCAACCACGTTGTCCTACATTGGTTTAAATTCTTGCTTAGAAAATATTGCTTTGCCAGGCCTAATATACTAAATAAAATTAAAGAGTAACAAAAAATATTTAAAAGCCTCTGTGTCTCTTATGTACGTGTAGTTTTGCAAATGCCACTCAGTTTATAGAAGCATCTTCGGCTTTATATATACGAACCAAACGACAAATTTCGTTGTTTGTCCCGCTACTTGGTAGCGATCACATCACGTTGCAATCAGTTAACACTATTCTTATTCTGGTTATTGTTTTTAGATTTAATAATACCGCTCCGAATTCTTCTCCATCTCTTCAGCTAACATACGCAGATCCACACATATTGTTCGTTTGATAGTTTGCTGTTTACTTTAAATATCTACGGAGAAACAATGCATTCTTTGAAATATTGAAAAGTTCCAGAGGTTTTCCGAAAACAAAACTACTCTGCTGCTTATTCACATAGGCATTACCGCTACTTAACTACGTAAGCGTATGTGTGTAAATAAACAAGTCAAAATCAACTAAATTAAACTCTGCCGGAATTGTCTCGTTTCGTCACTCTGTTGTTCTGGCGGATAAGGAATTCGACCATACAAAATTGCATTTCCTATTGCTAAATAGCGAGTGCCTATAAGTATGCAACTCGCAGGTGTCGCGATATCACCAGTGCTACCATATCGGTTGAATTAAACAGTATTTGCAGTTCGTTTTAGCTGCCACTAACAACATTATTTTGGAAGGAGCTATAGTCTTAATATTATACTTCTGGCATATTGACCTTAATTCCGATATTTTGGTCACAAACGCTTTAAAAATAAGCAAAAAGTCATTTCTTGTTGAGATTGAAAATCCATTTATAAAAAGACCTCCCTTGGAAGCAGTTTAAGAAAGAGAGGCTGGCGGTTTCCGAATCTGTGTAGCGCACTTTTCGGCGCATACAAATATTTCAAAAGCCTTTTTATGATAAAAATATATTCACCGACTGTTATCGTTTAAAACACGCTCAATACAAAAAATTGTCATAGAAGACGAGGAAGATAATTTTAGTCACTACAACAATGCCGAAATCCAATATTTATTCTACCTCATATGCAAAACGAGAAATACTTTTTATGCGCTTGAATGTCTCTCTCTCCATTCAGTTTTTTTATTGTATTTATTTAGTTTTATTTTATCTTAAGTTTTTTATTTTTATTTTTATTTTTTACTGATTTTGCTAACGTGCATGTCGCTTATGAGTTTTGTGTGTTAAGTCACTTAGAAGTCTTCTTTCTTAGTCGCTTCTTTGTTAATGCTATTATAAATAATATTAGTCTATGGTATTAATAAATTATCAATTATTAACTACATAGTACAGAGTAGTCTAGGTAACAGTAGATAATTTCAGTAGGGTTATAATTTATAAATTTCATATTTCTTGACTTTTTGTTGAGAATTACGTTCTTCGTATTGTATGCATGTATGTATGTTTGTTTGTTTGTTACTTGTATACTGCTAAAGTCAACAGGAAGGATAAGATAGGTGTTTTTGCTTAGCTTTTTGCTTTTGATAAATTTATCTAATTTCATTTCTTGTCTGTGTCTATTCTGTTGCAATACCATAGATGCCTATGTATATATAATATATGTACGTATGTACGTATACACATAATCATATAAATATATTTATGCATATTTATACAAGTTAATTATTATGTTTTTAGATTTTATTTTTGTATTTATTTTCATTGTCGGTTTTATTCAGTATTTCATTACTCATATTTATTTTCTCACTAAGTATGTTCTTGATACATGCAATTGCATGTACAGTTGTACATAAGTGTATGTATGGTAAGTTGCTGTAGCCTAAGAATGCATATGTATGTATATAAATCATTTGTTGCACCAGGAATTTACTCCCGACCAAACTGAAACAGAAAAGCAAAATAGCAAAACTTGGCGCGTTTGGCAAAATTTATTCGTATTTTTTTTGTTTTTTTCTAATTTGCCTAGCATGTTCGTGTGTATAAGTTTGTTGTATGTGTAAATAACTTCAGCGTTTGCCTGCTAATTGGCATGAATTACAAATTTGACTTACAAAAGCAAACGGCTGCACCGCATTACAACTTATGTTTGAATGTGTGTGAGTGTGCATGTGTATGTACGTTCTATAAGTAGGCAAATATTCGTTTGTTCGCTTATTTTCGCATTTCTTTGTTTATGTTTTTTCTTTAAATAGCTTACGAAAAATGCACAGCTGCGATAATAATGAGTTTATCTAAACCTGCTTTGCAAATAGTTTTCTCAGCAATATTTGGTTTTATATAGTCTAAATTATTTTTGCTTTTAAAAATATCACGAATGTACTATAATTTTCGCATCGCCAGTTTGTTTTTTTTTTACTCTCAAAACCGATTATTTAAGCCGGCTCTCCAATTATGGAGCTACATATGTATGTATATAATTAACTGTAATGTGATGCTTATACTTTTACACAATTCTAGCTTTTTATTGCTCCCTCCTCTCTTTGTTTCTCTAACTAAATTTTCAATTCGATTATCAATGACCTTTCGTTGCAGAAAAATGCGCAGGCGCATATTTTGACAATGTGCATTCAGTTAAGAGAATTTATTATGTTTGCACATCAAATCAATTTCAATTGCCGCCACTCAACTTCAGCTTACAATGTCTTCACCGCTGTCTACACGTTTGCTTCTTTGCTTCGTTTTGCACTTTTCACTACAACCTTTTCTACTAAAGACTAAGACTTTCTTTATTTATTGCTTTGATTTACTTATTCGTTTATAAATAGTTTTTCCTTTTACTTTATTTAATTTAAATTTTTGTTTTGTAATTGTTATAAATTATTTCGTTATAAATTTCTTCTATATGATGATGATCACGCTTTTTTCACAAAATATTGTATGTTTTTCTGTTTTTGGGCTTACAATTAATTGCCACATCTTATTTTAGATAGCTACATTATTCACGTGTGTGTGTATGCATATAACAAGCATAATTTAACAATAGACTTCTTCAACAACTAAATTGCTTAAAATGTCATTCATTGCAATTTCATATTTTCTTTCAATGGGTAAACATATTCAAATACATACATATAACATTGGAGTGTTTAACACCAGCACGATTTCGGCTTTTCGAGTTTTCGTCAATGAGAACATTCTATAATCTTTAATGAAGCATGATTTTGATTTTATTTAAACGCATTTGGGTACGCCACAGGTATTTTGAAACCTCTGATTTTTTAATCATTAAGCATTTGATATTACGTAGCCGCATTGCTTACCTACCACAATTGCACTTTGAGAACTTCGCTAGTTAAGTTTCTACGTAAATGTTTTATGCGTTTAAAATTCACGACATGGAAAAGACTTATATACAAATTATAATGTGTATGTGTATGTATATGTATGTATGCGTATGTGTTTGTGGTATATTGCAATAATGACAATGAGCAATGGCCTCTAACACCCCAATGCATGAACGAACAAATAATTAAATGATGAAAATTAAAAACAAAAATTAAGAAAATAAATAATAATTATAATAAAATAACAGAAAAAATTTAATTCATTACATTACAAAAAGAAACCAAAATCAATGATATAAATGGTAAATGTACCAGAACTGCCAGGAATTCATTTCAAAATTAAAAAGAGTAATGTGAATAGTACCAAAATTTAGGTTTCAACGCTTGGTAAACGATGACAATTTAATAGATTTTAGGTAAAAATGGGAGAAGTGTCAACAATTTATAATTAGTTCTCTCAAGTATGGCGATTTTCGAGTCTCAATAACTGCGACAGTATAGCAAGGCATCATATTCGACGTAAAAATTTGATGAATCAGATGAGCATCTGCAGAAAGCAACAATGCCGCAATATTTGTTTAACCGAACATGTCCTATTTATTGCTTTTGAATGCTATTTAAGTACGTATTAGCTCTCTTAGCGCTATAATGAAATGTCGATCTGCATCGGCTTTTCAGTCGAATGAATTTTCTTATCGATGCTATAAGTTAGTAGAAAGATTTCTAAGATTTTGCTTTACCTTTTTTTAGTTGCTTTTGAACCACCCATATTTTTATTAATCAAAAGACTTTATAAGATTAGCGGCCATTTTCTAGTCTACTCTTGGTAATTGACCGAGAAAGAAAATCGTGGAAATTGTTCGCTCAGTACTCAGTACCTCAACACATTGTTAAGTTTTACCTTCATTTTAATTACGATCTTTTTGTTTTTGAAATCATAGCTGTTACAGTTCTGGCACTTAGGATAGTTTACTGTGTGTTTTTTAGGAATTGTTTATGTTACAGCATTTGGGTGTTCTTAATAAATATTTTCTGAGATTTTCAAATAGTACACATATATTTTTCTTTTACTAATAAGGATATAGAATTCAACAAATGGTTGTGAACCGCCTTAACTTACAACTGAGGAAAGCTTGAGATTTGTTAACGTTCAAAAACACACTTCGAAATTCGAAGAACAATTTATGTGTGTTTTAAAATTTTAAAAAATTAAATAAAGAAATTAGAGCTGCAAAAATTAAAAAAAAAGAGCTACAAGTGTAAACAAAATATTTAAGCAAAACAAAATTCCAAAAAAAATGTCTACTTCATGGTTTTTTATGCAGTTGTAACACAAACACCCCCGAGTCTTTTCAGTTATGAGTGAATATTTCTTGACATTTTTATCATGCATCTGTTTGTAATGATTTAAAAAAAAAACAACATTTAATAAGACAAAAATAAACATTCTTATAAACTAAATGACTTTCAGTTTACTATCAATTCCTATAATTCAAATGATTACAACGTCAATGCCTCTGTGTGTGCGTGTGTGGGTGTCGCTCACACAATACAACTTGAAAATTTTATGTTATAAAAGCAAAAGCTTTACGGCTTCATATAAATAAATAAGTTTGCAAATTATTGCCGTAGGAAGTTGTAAATCATTATTCTAAGTTGCACATCTTTTTTCTTTTTTTGCTATTATTTCACTTTCGTCTTACATTTTTGGTTTGCAAACAATTAAGCGCTCTGTTCGGAAGGGCTTTTCACTTTTAGGTGGTCCGTTGACTTCTCGTTCAAATATTAGTGAGCATTTATTTGCCTATATTGTCTTTTTTATAAATTTTATTTCATAGAATTTTAGAAATCATATTGCATGGTTTGGTTAACGAGTCATTTTCGACCGAACTACTCAATTAGTTGGTTCACAATTCTGTTATTAATTGATTATAATTTTAAATGCTTAACAATAGAATTTTAATCGATTATTGCATTTTCAATTAGCTTTTGTTATTTATTATTTCACATCCAATATGCTTATATTGCTTATTTTGTTTGTTTGTTGTGGCGTTTATACCTACATTTGCTTTTAAGTGTATTTTTATTTGTATTTTCTTTCCAATATTTAGTGTGTGACTTGTTTATCATTCTACATTCATGGGTTATCGTCTATCAATATTTGAATATGCGTTGTATATTATTTTAATAATTATCAATATCAATATTTATATACGTGTATTTTGCTCACTTAAAATATGTATTGTATATGTATATTTAGGTATACGTACTTTTGCTTTTATTTAATATTTATTTGTTTTTGTTTTTTTTTCATTCACTTTGTAATATTGTGTATATAATTCTACTCAGATTCTTTGCCTATATGCTTATACGTATGAATACGATATAACTTAGTTTCTTCGAATTTATTGTTTTCTCATACTATAATTTATTACTTAGGTCAATGTAAGATTTTTGAGAAGAACTAATATTTTAGTTATTTTTATTCAATATTTGTTTGTTTTTTTTTTTTTTTTTTTTTATTAAATACTAGTTTTTGATGTTCTAAGTTATTTTTGTTTTTGTTACAGTTTCGAATCCTGTTTTAAGTTCAATATCGATTTGTGTTGCTTGTGTTTAAGACTGACTCTTCTACTATATAATTCATGTCTTATACCAATAAAAGTTATACTAATATATATATATATATATTTTTTTTTTTGTTTTGAATTTTTTGCAATCTGTATTTTGTTGTTTTTTAAATGTTCAGCTTTTGGGTTTGCCGGTTCACAGGCCCAGCCGGTGTTTTTAATTCGTCGTATCTTATTTTAAATTCTTTAAATATAATTTGTCTAATGTATATATATATATATGTATATATATATAGATATATATTTTATATAAGTATATAATAGTAATAATATATACTTTTGTCATTATCAATATATAGAGTTGTGTATAATATTTATTATAGTAATAATTGAAATCAATAAATAATATATATTTTTTTCTTATTTAGTTATAATTTAGGTTTTTGTTGTTGCTTCGCATTATAACAAGTTTCGTTTTCTTTGTTTGTTCTATTAATTCATATATTCACCATTCCTTCATATTTCCACTACAAACTACGAACATGCCAACTTGTCTTTCTCCGCTTTCTATAACTAACTACGATTCGTTATGGTACGGCAAAACCGTTTTGGTATTTGTATATTTTCGAAATTCGAAAATACTAACATATACGTACATTGTTTTCGAAAACAATAAACAATTACTGGCGCTATACGTAGCAGTTAAATATCTTTCCATATACATACATACGATTTGTAGCATTACGTAAGACTACTTAGTTTCACTGGGTTTAAAATTTAGTATTTCTTTCCATCATCATCTATTACGTTCGCGTACTTGCTCATACAACTCTCAATAATTTTCAATTATCAATACTTTTCTATACCTAAACTGTACGTTTTCAAGTTAATGTACACAAATAAAATAAGAGTTTGTGTCGTACTTTAAAGGTTTGTATGTTTTGTTATATATGTATTTGTGTGTATGTGCGCGTATTTTAAATCATTCTCTTAATAAACGGCGGCCCTGAATTCAGTCCATGTTTTTTGTTTGTGTTGAATTATTTAATGACTAAAGCAGCCTTTACTATGGTTAGAAAACATCCTTTCCTGGACCTGATCCCATCGACTATTTCTGACTCTCGACTATTATCGTCTCTTTGCCGCTGCTAGTGCACTTTTTAGTGTCCTACCATCTATGCATTGATCGGTGTAACGGTTCGACATTTTGCACCATCGTCTTCATTTTTTTTGTGTTTTAAAAAGCGAACAATTTCTTCTTGCCGCAAATAAATTATTGTTTTATGTCGCTTTTTTGTTTTTGTTTTTTTGTTCTTCTCATAATTTCTCGGTTTTCGAACTCGTAGATATTGTTGTAGTTGTAGTAGTAGTAAAGGAAGCTATTGTTGTAAAGTTGTGTCTTTGTTGTTGTGTCTCTTACAATTTGTGAATTTGTTTGGTTGTCACCAAGAAACATTAAATATTCATCATTACAAATATTTATACGCATAAAATGTAGTAGCATCAATGTTGCTGTTGTTCTTGTTGTTTATTGTAGTCGTGTGATCATAGTTGTGGGTATGGATGCTGTCGTTAGTACCCTCAAAATTAACATGGATAAATACCTAAAAAGTAGATAGCAAGTTGGAAGTTGGTCACTCTTATATACATATACATATAAATATATACATATATTTACAGACAGATGTAACAGTGAAATAGATTAAGCTACCATTGTACAAAATATATTATACATAAGCGCACGTATGTATGTATATCATTATGTTTGTATGTATATATCAAAGCGACACGGTACACAAATATAATTTATATGCACAACAACAATAAAAACCAAATAATAATAATAAATAATTTTTATGCGAAAATAATTGCTAACAACAAAATGTGACTGTTAAGCGACTGCAAACAACATTTTCTTAAAAGCAACCAAATATACTTTTGTATTTAAACCAACTTATACTCGTCTAAATTACAAATGTTGAGGTGTGGCAAGTGGTGTTGATTCGTATAGTTGTGCACATACATTTATTGTATCTAAGGAAGCATATAAAGAAAACTTTTCCTTCTAATTACCTTGATAATTCTGTGGCCAAATGGTGGGTACATTCTGTTGATTCGAGTTTGGAGGATCATTTATTTATATTCACAGCATTACGAAGATCGATTAGGAGGAATAAAGTAAAGAATATTAGTTCGTTAAATTCAAGTAATGTACAATGGATGTTTAACTTACCGCCGCACTGACCATTGGCACACTATAGTACTGATAAAATGGTTGATATTGCATTGAAGGTGGGTAAATTGTTGGCATGCCGGCTGCTGTAAAATCAGTAACTGTTTGTTAAGAGGTTATGCTAATTATAACTGATCTGATCTTTATAGTTTATAGTGGTTAAATATCATAAATTGCGAGTTACCTGGCGGATAAACCGTGGCGGCGAATTGATCAATGGGCATATTGCTAATCGGGGCCGGTGGTGTTGTTGTATAATAGACAGCACCATTCGTTGCAACGATCGACTGAAAAATTTAAACAAAAATTATGTATTTTACTATTCTAATGCAAAAGATTTATGAAAACTACAATTAACGAAGTGTCTAATTAATTTGCGAAAATAAAAGATATTTTGAAACATTTTATTACATTGGAAAGCGTTGCTTAAATACATTCTAATAGTAAATAATATAAAAATTGTAATATTTGGTAGAATTTATTGGAAAATTGCTTGAATATATTTAAAAATAAATATATAAATTCCATTATTTAGTAAAATTTATTAGAAAGTGAGGCTTTGACTCAAGTTAAAAACAAAATAGTACTAAAATTGCTTTGACTTTGACGTTTCGAAAGTGAATTACGTACAATCGTACACAATCTAAGTTATATTTTACTATTCGAATTTCGTGAAGTGGTTGCCTACATTTAGGCGAAACATAATAAATTTGTAATACATAAGTTTTGATCCAAATTTAAATTGTTTTTTTGCAAAATAAAGAAAGTTACAAATAAAGTATATGTAATAATTAATACCTATGTAATATATGTGAAAATATTCGGCATACTCACTTGTTTCTTGATAGCTGGAGCTATATTCAGTTTTCGATCTCTTAGCACGACACATTCACCCTGTAGATATGAAAACGTGGTGAAAGCAAAAAACGAAACAAGAAGGAGAGAAAAAACGAAAAAATAAAATTCAATTGCATTTCTAAACGTGAAAACATTTCAAGGCAGCTCAATACAAAACGTTTTAGAAAAAATGCTTTAGCTTCTTTAACAAACAAACTCTTGAAACAATTTAATTTTTTCAATTTTTATGACTTTAATAACGGATAACTGAAAAAAAATTATCACTAAAATATTAATAGGAAAAGCTCTTAAAAAATATAACAACTAATACAATATTTGAAAAATATACGAACATACGAATATTTGTTTAAAAACACAGCAGATTTTTGAACGTCGATTATGTGAAGTAACGAAACCAAATTTTCAAATCGCTTACATTTTTTTTAATTAATACTCATTTAGCACCAATATATTCAATTTTATTGTTTTTCATTAAATCAATAAAATTATGTAACGCACAAGCACAATTGGCTGCAAAATGAAATCAAACGTAACAATATGTAACTCAAATAAATAAATCTAAAACGCACTTAAAAAACTCGGCAAATGTACAACGAGAATTAATTAAAAAATCGACAACAGTAATTTAATGGTTAATGAAATCAAATACAATTATATACGTTAAAACATATATAAATGTATATCAAATGAACGAAATTATAAACGAAAACAATTTTTTAATAGAAAAAAAAAAACAATTGAAGTTGTAACAAATTAGCAGTAGAAACAATAAACTCTTTAAAGACACACTACTAGGCGGTAAAAACGCTGAAGGAGACACTGCAGAAGTAAAAGACAGTTCCTGCTAATTTACTATACACGGACACACACACACTCTATGTATGTGACTCAACCAAAAACGGCAACTTTTACTCAAGTAAATCATGAAAAATAAATAAAAAAAAAAAAAACGCTTGCGATAGACCTCAGCAACAGTTAGCCTTTTAATTGCATATTTACGGCGTTGAGAAAAGTATATATTCAATTTTGATTATATTTTGAAGAAAAAGGTAAGAATGTTGTTGATTTTCAAAAAGAGCATAAACTGATTGCTAGCGCCTAGTGCCTACAAAATTTCTATTTCTTGTTATAAAATCAAAACTTTGTTTAACTTTTCAGTTTTGTTTTTGTTACAGAATTGTGCGCTCATACGCATGTACAGGACACTTTGATTGATTTTTGAATGCAAATACTTCACTGAGTAGCTTTGTAGTTTATATGCAATAACTTTTTGTTAATGTTCATAATTAAGAGAAATTATGAAGCCTTCAGACTTGCGTTTCAGTTAAATATTTATTTTTTTATGCGTTTGGATTCTATCTTAGAAATAGTGAATATATCCCCAAATAAATAATTTAAAATAGTCGATAGCAGCTAATTCTTTACAGTTGTATTCGAGATTTTCTAAATTTTCAAAAGAACTTTCACTTTCATAATTGTCTTTCCTTTTTTTGATTCTTTAATCGTGCATTTATATACGCCTAGTCTTAAGTAAATTTATTGAAATGTATTATTGGGAATTAATTCTTTCTGTTCTAAAAGAACTTTATCTAAGAAATAAAAAGTGGTTCTTTGTCAACATAATTGTATATCTTCACTAAAAATAATTTAGCGATTCATTTGGGATTTTTTACTGCTTGCTGAAAGCTCTGAAATTGTATACAACTAAATTATGTAAATTCTGAAATTATTGTGAAGTTTTTACTCATGACTAATTGAAATATTTTTGTTTGTTTAATAGAGGTATTTAATTTAATGTTTATCTGTTATATACATATTGTATAAATTTATATATATATATATTTATTTATTAATGAAAGCAGAGTAGGCAGAAGACACTTTAAAAGTACGGCTACACTCCTAATGACGGTAAAATTTTTATTTTCATTGCATTTTTATAGCTTGTTGTCAACTTTTAGGTCTGACAATTATAAAAACAAAAAAATATTGCATATTAATTATATCGCATCAAAGCAAAAACAAAAAAATTATTTGCAAAACTTCTGTTTATGGTTGACTCCCCTGCACTTATCGTCGCGCACATGTACATATGTACAATATTAAGCACATTTAAAATTACAAAACCAAATTGCAATTATTTAAATTAAATACAAATTTGTACAAAATCAACTTTCAGTTCGAAATATAATACACACAATGCATAATTTGTCGGATTACTAAATCAAATAGAATGAAATAATAGTAATAATATTGAAATATATTAACAACTGTACAATAAATTGTTAGCTGGAACTGCTTTTGCTAAAGTAATACAATCGTAAGAACGACAAGTGAACAAAACGAAGCACTATCTAATTGTTTGGCCATCATAAACAAAGAATGTATGTAGTATTTTGCAAATCCGACTATAAAATTGCCTCTAAGGATTGCTAAAATTTACTTAGTACGAAAATCGCTTTATATATGTATATATATATTAATTTGAATTTATATCCAGGCAAATGCAGAACTGGATTGCTATATGTGCATGAAATTTTTTTATAATGTGAAAATGTTGAACAAAGTTTTATTTGCAAACTAAATTTATAAATTGTGAGTTAAAAGGTTTTATGTTTAAAAATTGATTTATTTATTATTTAACTTTTTTAATGGAACAAACTGCTGCAGCGTTGGTGATTATTTATTCAAAATAGCTTAAACTTGAATACAGTAATTATTGAATAAGAAAAACTGTCAATTCCAAAAACAAACTCAACAAACAAAATTATCAAGATATATTTGGTTCTTCCCTGAGCATTGAACACAGTTCATAGAAGAGCAGTAGCAGTAGTAGTTTAATGTTTAAATAGCAGTGTTGTGGTAGTAGTGGCGCTAGTAGGCAGAATGGTGTTGCAAATATCGTTACATATTACATGTATATGTATGTATATTTAATCGTTACGTATTTACTGATAAAAATCGTTCATAAATCACGTCGTAATATATTACGTAAGACACCTACGAGAGGCAACGTTACGATCGCCAAGGAGCCGCAGCAGCATCAGCACCCTATTTAAATGTATTTTGTTTTTTTTTTTATTTGCGTTTACGAATTTCTCGCGTTTCAGAACAACTTTTGTGTCTATCAAATGCCTCACACTCAACGATTAGCAGCTCAACGCTTACAGAGTGCAAACACGCAAGCGCACTTGTTCGAAGTAAGGCTTTATTTTTTAACTTTTCGTTCCATTTTGTTTACCTTGCACAAATTTTATGCACAAACAGTCAAATGGATTTGCACAATTGGGCAAGTTAGATCACCACAATCAAACGCAAAGATGAACCGCCTTATTATCATTTCATCATGAATATGCCTATATAAGATGAAAGTATATAACCATAAAAAAATAAATAGGCAATTAATATAGGTAAATCATTTCAAAACTTTTTGGACAATTTTGCTATCGAGAAACGAACAACAGAATAAACCCTATTTAAACCTAAATTATAATTATATTGACAATTAGTAAGTATCCTCAATACTTTAATACAGCACAAAGTAGTTTAAATTGGTTGTTAATTTAATTGAAAAATTTACTTTGTCTTGCAAGTGTTGCTCTTTATCTGTATGACAAAATAACCAAAACTAAGATGTTAAAGCAGTAAATGTGCCATAAATACAAAATAAGTTCTTTATTTTTAATATATAATATTATTAATATTAAAAGCAGATTGCAAGCCAAAACTACTTACATCCGTCTGCAGCCTTTGAGCCTCTTGTTCTGTCTCGAAAGTGACGAAACCGTAACCCTTGCTGACTCCAGCACGATCCACGATGATCTTGGTAGACTTCACATTGCCATAGGCGGAAAAGACGCGGCACAAATCCGACTCCGTTGTGTCGCCACTGTTTTTGTAAGATTTTTAATTATTAGTATTTTTTATTTTTTGTTAATGCATATTGTTTGTTGTTGGGCGATGGTCCAAATTAAGTGCATAATAAAGTGAAATATGTGAGAAAGCCATAATAAAATGAATTTTATGAGCAAAAATGCATATAAATAAAGATAAATATATATATGTATATAAAGATAAGTATATATGTTGGTGTTGTTGTCACACTCACCTTATGCCGCCAACGAAAATTCTGTTTGGTATAAGTGTGCCATACTTTGGGGCGGATAGTGGGGCCTCAAGTGCCGCCGTCGGCGCTGCTCCGGCCGGTGCTGCCATCTTGTGCATTGGCTGTGGTTGTATTTTAAAATTTGCAAAGGGAAGAATTTTGACGGTTTTTAATCACTACCTTTGGGCTCAGAATATCCTTTGGATTTATGCGTATGACTTGTGGTTTCTTTTTGCTTTTTTTTGTTCTCTTATGGTTTTTTGTTTTAGTATACACTAATATCTAGAGTGCGACAACCAGTATAATCACTCGCAGTTTTTTCGCTATAAATTGCTTTTTTGAATGAATCAGTTCGCGCTATTTATTTGACTATGCGACTATATTCTCTTTTAAGTACGTGGGCCAAGGCTTGTGGCTGCTCTGAGCTTTTTCGGCGTTGGAGTGTGCGGTTGACGCTTTCCTTAAAATATTTTTTGTATTTGTCCTGGGTTAATGAAAAGCCGTCTTTATTTCTCAATTAACACCAAATCGGATCTATGATCTCTTTTATTACAAATTCTGAAATACACAAATAAAAAATTAGCAATTGTATGTTGTATGACAGAAAAAATTTTATTTTCCACAAGTCAATATGCTCGTTTATTACTTTCTGCTGGTGTCAGAAAATTTACGTTTCAACAAGGGTTTCAAAAATGTAGTCTTCGTATTATTACAAAAACTACATCTATTAAAGAGGAGTATATGAAAAGTATGTGTTTTATTATTTATTAGCAGCGGAAAGCGTTCATAAGAGTACGGAACATAGAGAATATATGCAGTGGCTTGATAACTTGTAGACGTATCTAAAGCACAATAAGACTGAGGATGATTATGGTGAAATTAAACGGGCATATCGCCAAATTTATGAGATTACAGGGTTATATGATATAAATCCTCTCCAATGTAAAGAGACAATAATGAATACTTGAATCACTGGTAATGAAGATAAATAAATTAAGAAGAGAAACTGTATGATTTTTTAAAATATAAACATTTTTCGGCTGCGAAATTAAATTTTTTCTTCTAAAGAAGAGTGTCGCGATCGAATCAAAACCTCTTTAATAAGCCCCAAATAATTAAAAAATTAACCATATCATAAAATTATATATGCATATATACTTCGATTTACTGCAAATCACTTGAAAGCTGTGAAGAGCGCTCGCTATACTCTGTCGCATGTGACTGCTCGAGCACATAATTATTTACAACAAATACAACGAATAAAAGAGGTAAATATATTATATATATATATATATACTATGTATAATATTACACAAAATATCTAAGACTACGTTGTATTATACAAAATACCTCTGCACATATTCAGAATATTCTTAAATACAAAAGATCTAAAAACGTAGCCGATTTGATTTCTGTTATAAGTAGATACATATATAAGCATGTTTGCATGAAAATGTGGATTTATCTGCTGCTTCATGTTATTTTTTGTATGGTTGTTTTCGAAAACCATTTTTAGCCTATAAATAAACGGAAAAAATGTATGCACGAACTGTATTCTCACACGCCAACAGGGGACATAGTGACAGAAAACGCTAATGATTTGCCGGTCTAGGTACATTCCCATCTACAAATATACAAAAATCTACTGTACACGAAAAACATATAATTAAAAAAATAGAAGATCAAGCGAATTCTAATTGAGAGGTACTCACATCAATTTTTAAGTTTTTTACGTGAAATAAATAAATAATATATTTATCAGTAAAATGTTTAGCCACATATTTTTGACTAATCTCATTCAGAACCCTCGTCCGTTCCCACAACAATCGTGTCTAAGCAACCAGAACAGACACGGATTTTTACTCAGCCAAGGACTGTCTACTCGGCATCAATCCTCGAAATTTCTTCAGGGATGTTGTCAGCCATATTAGCATGTGGCATGGTTACATCGAGAAGAAATAAATAGTTTTAGTGAAAATAATTGCCAAAACGAATTTAGATCTCGAAGTATTCGAAATACTAAACACGTGGAAATTATTTGTTCTAGCAGAGCACTCATTCACTACTGAAAAACGTGGCCTAAATTTGATAAACATATTTTGTTTTATAAACATTTAGGTCATGAATTCTTTCGACGCATTAGATAGGATGTATTAGCTTTTATAGCCAGTCTCAGAAACTGTGACATCTGCAACTTCCCCAAAAAAGTTTTTACCAATTTTGGTTTGCTAAACGTCAACAGAAGTAACAATAACGACAATTATTAAAAATTAATTAGTTAAACAACTATACAATATGGTACATATGTACATATATACATATATATGGCTTGTTTAAATGCAGCGTGACCATTGTTTAGTCAAGTCAACCACAGATCTGCAAATGTGATCACCTCCACGAAAGACGATGTATGTATGTATGTGAATTGTTTTCAAAATTACTTAGCGAAACTACAATAATACCTAAGGACAATCGTGCTAATCAAAATCGTTGGATGAAATTATTCTTGTACACCGATTCTCACTCCTCACTTCGCCATTATTTGGAAGGAAAATTCGGTGCACGAGTATATATTCCAATAGGCTATTTTTGGCTTGCTGCGACATATGGTCGGAAGAAAATACGTCGCAAGACATCGCTTGTACACAACTACGTACGCTTCTGTGTTTGTGTATAAACATACATATGTACATATTTAAGAGTTTTATATACGACTGCTAGTGATTTTTAGTATGTGTTGCTTGAAACATGCCCAATACACTTACAAATCGTATGAGACAGTCTGCATTCTAAAAATTCACCTTTGGCGATTCTACAAAAACTGAAAACCAAAACATTCTGCTATTGCACAATAACAAAACATAGATGTCTCTTTCTTCTATTCTATTCTACACACCATAAAAATACATAAATATATACATAAGCTTTTATACATAGGTATATAGACAAAAGCATTGAATTCTGGGCTTCGGTGAATATTTTTTAACGAGCTCCTTTCATGCGTGTCGCCGATTGGGCTTGTAATTTTCTATATGAAAGTGAAAATCGTGAAACTTCAGCGGCCATAATGATCATACACAAATGTACGAATATATTTATGTACGCAACTTATGCATCGGTACGTCTATATACATATGTATGTATGTTAGGTATTAGGTATATTCAATGATCAGAAAAAATATATATGTAGTATGTATATATCTAGAACGAAAATCAAATTGCTGTACGTACGTTTTTGAAACTAAATAGCCGTAACTCCAATCGAAATGAAAACAAACCGTAAAGTACTTGTATATAGAATCATTGAACCGTGGAAAAATGCTCTGAACAATAATTGCACTCCATTCTTCAGAAACAGCCACATCAAGCCAAATAAGGTTAGTTAGTTCATATGTATATTACTGCCGTTAATTGATGTATACACATACATACTACACATGTGGATACACACAACTATTTTATGTAGTCAGTCTAAAATAGTTTATCCAAATAGAAGTTTTTGAATTAACCAAATATTTTGTTGTACTCTTGCAACACGTTACTATAAGGTATAATATTTTTGTTCAACTAACGGTTGTACGTATCACCTAACACTAAGGGAGATAGATATAGGGTTATATATGCATATATTTATACATAAATGATCAGGATGGTGGGGCGAGTTCAAATCCGGGTAACTGTCTGTCTGTCCGTCCGTCCGAGCAAACTGTAACTTGAGTAAAAATTGAGACTTGATGAAACTTAGTAAGCGCTTTACTTGGCAAAAAACACGGCTTTGTTGATGGGCGTAATCGTACAAGTGCCACACCCACATATAGCGGTACTTTTAAAAATTACGAAAAGCGCGATAAATCAATAACTAAATACGACAGAGACGGCGTGTCACCGCACACTTTTTGGTGAAATCATATATCTCAAGATCCGACCGACCGATTTCGACTAAATGCAATCCCCATGTTATTAAAATTGAGAGAGCGTATTTTTCTAAAACGTGCACTTTTGAATAAAATTGGGTGAAAATTCGCCCTGGACTCCATATATGTATGTAACTAACAAGCCTTACGTACTTGAAGGTTCTTACCTGGCTTTAATCCTTTCAAATTGCAAGAGTATGAAATGTTCGGTTATACCCGAACTTAGCTTTTTCTTTTTTTTTATATATTCGATGACGAATTTTTAAAATCTTCACTTTGAAATATTTCAATACTGCAAAAAAAAAAAGATGTAACAACCGTTAGTTCTAGTTCTGCACTACAAATTTTGTAACTTTCTTTCGTCGTCATATTAAAATAGATTGAGAACCAGCGAATTAGTCCTAAACTAACTCATTTTACAACAAACATTTTCAAATGGCATGATATAGAACCAATGTAAGAATGTGCACCGGAAGATGTGAAACTTGGCGGGTATAAAATTTGATTTACACGTGAATTAACCACAATTAGTCAGAGAGAAAAATAAACTAAGGTCGAAAAGAATTATTTTTCATTAACAACTAATCTAATTCCTCCTATTGTGATTCATGCCGATTCGTCAAAACCCATATCTATTATTGAATAATACCTAATATTTTTGAATTTTGTGACGTGTGGCGTGTGAAGGTCAGTTTGGACTTGACTCCAAGTCAAGTTAATGAAGCACAACACAACAACAGTCCGACAAGATTTACACACATGATCAAAATAATTAAAATGCAAATCCAGGTCAGTTTGAATAAATTCGATATGACAATACGTTTTAGAGTGAAGAGAAAATGGTGAATGCCCTCATTGAAGCAAGCGTTGCAATCTATTGTTGAAATTCCTTTTTTAAAGTGGTCAAAATAAAAAGTACCATTTTAATTTTCTAAGATTTTTAGCAAATGGTTCCTTCTTTCACTTGTATAGCACTTTGTTTCAAGTGCAATTAAATCTTAAATATTTTATAGATATGTAAAAATAAGCATTGAACTACTTACTAGAAGAAAATCGTCTCAAACCCCAACAAAGAGGGCAAAATTCTTTGAAATATCGCAAAAAATTTGGGATTGTATTTTTATTTCGTGCAGAATGCTCTAAAGATTAAAAAAAATGTCAAAACGCACGGTCGTCCAACAAATTCATCAATAACAACATACAACCGCATCGTCATGTCTCGCTAAAAAGGACGCATTCATGTCTCCAAGAGTTATTTCAGGTGATATTGATAGATAATGTCTTCCCGACAACTACAACGAGCTAATTTACCTGGCTGAAAAGCGAGAAAATGTTTATTTCACGATTCACAAAAATACCGTTGAACATGACGAGAGCGCAACATAATGGTATGATGCTGGTTTTCATAGTTTGGTATATGCTAGGGAAAGTTTGCTATTAATATGGACATTTCAGCAGGACAACGATTCTAAACATACTTCAAAATTGACAAGAGATTGGTTCCAGGTAGGGATGGCAAAATTGGTTACAGAATCGATTCTCGGTTCTGACTATTTTTCTATATTTTTTGATTCTAAGAATCGATTATCCGGGGGCAAAAATTGATTCTTTCGATTCTAATCGATTTTAAATTAAAAGGACAAAAATTTATTTATTAAATCACAAGGCATAAACTGAATGAATAATTCAAATCGATTAAATAAAACACAAAAATAGTTAAAAAAGAATTATATTGTTTTGTTTATAAATAAGGCACAGGGAACATTACATTTCATTTCACAAAAATTGTTAAAAGCAATTAAATTGTTTTGTTTATAAATAAAGTACAGTGAACATTACATTTCATTTAATTTTTTTTTAAATAATTCAAGAAGTTTAATAAAATAAGTTTTTAAATAAATTTAAAATAAGTAAAAGAACAATAAGCTAATTGTCAGTTTAAGAAAACCATACATTTTCCGGGACAGATCTTAAAAACAGAAGCATATTTAAGTGATCTGGCGTTAACCGACTGCGAATTTGATTCGCAGTTAGCCCAGTATGCGAAAATAAACGTTCACAAGGTGTTGAAGTCGCAACAATTGATAAGTATTTTCTTGCAAACCTCGATACGTGAGGATACTCATTTTCGATACTTTTCCAAACAAGTAATGGATCTGGTGTACTACCTCTATCTACTATCGGCCGATTAATAAATTGCCTTAATTCAATTGGTACTCCACGAGTATTTTAAGACATTTCCCGTGAAAATTGGTGCACGTTTTCGGAAAAGCCGCTCTCCCGAACATTTACCAGTAAATTTATCGTAGGAAAGTTTCTTGACCGTTTCTTAAGCGTTTTTTTATATGACGTTTTTACATTTCTTGAGAGCTGGATACTAAGCTTATAACTTGAAACTGGTCACTTAATTAATAGTAAAGTCGAATGTCAAGAATCGATTCTTAATCGGCTCCGACTACTGAAGATCGATTCCGAAAACTCGAGTATTTTACGAGAAAACTCGATACTCGAGTAGAATCGGAATCGAGTTTGCTATCTAGTTCCAGGACAACGGTGTGAGTTCTCTTAATTGGCTAAGTCAGTCGCCCGCTTGAATTCAATTGAATATCTTGGGGGAAACAACGGAGTAGTAAGTAATCGTTCCAAAATAAGATCTAGTTATGAAATTTGTTTGAAAGAGCCTGATATGAGACTTCAATTGAAACGTGCCGCAAACTTATCTGCAACATGCCTAAACGAATTTCAAAGGTATATGAAAATAATGGCGGACATACAAGATACTGTTAAAAGAAGTAAGCAAAAATCAAAAAGGCTACAGAAAACTGAACCTAAAAAGTTTTTTTTAGTCACAGATATCTGATGTATTTTATATTAACTTCCTATTTCAATTTTATTATTACTAATGTTTTTATTTCCTTTATTTAAGTGATAAAAAAAATGAAATGTAACAAACTTTCCCCAAAACATGAATAAAATTGAATTTATTATGCATTGAAAGACACACGGGTTTTTTCTTATTAGTTTGACTATGGTGAATCATATATACCCTGGGTATATTAAGTTTCTCACGAAGTTTGTAACACCCAAAAAGCAATGTCGGAGACCCTACAACTTGATATCGAGCGGAAATGTTGCACACACTCTTTTCGCCCCGAGAAGCTGCTTATTTGTCGGGACTGCCGATTTTGGACCAAACTCCGAACGAATTAATTAGATTGGACAACTACGGCATATAGCTGCCATACAAACTGACCGATCAAAATCAAGTTATTTAATTTTTTATTTGTGAAGGGTATTATAGCCATGGTTAACGCGTTTTGTTGTTTTTATTGTAAATTGTCTTTCAAACTATTTTTATTTAAAATGAGTTGTATAACAGTTTTTACCGCCAACTACATTCAGCATTAACCTTAATATCGGTAACTTTTGCTTTTAGTTTACGGTTGAGCACGCTCTTGATGAACACATACACACAAATAAAAAGTAAAACGTTGCCTACAGTCAGGCGACCGCGAAGCGGAGTTGAGGTTTCAAATACAAACCGAAGCAAAAAGGCAATTTCAACATTGTTGGACCTTTGCAGACAATGTCAAACCTCCGGGTGTATTAATAATGAAGGAATCCAGTGTCCTATTAGCGGCTTACTTGAATTTTATAGCATGCTATGTGCGAGCATACACCCTTTATTCGATTAGGTAATGCACACACACAATCGCGCAAGTATTCCTCCTATATACCGCGCTTTTTTGGATAACTACAAAAAAAAAACACAATTAATTCAAGTTTTCACTAAGTGCTCTTGTTAAGAGTAAGCGCAAGTTATGAAGGAAATAAGAGAGTTTGCAGCTAAATTCTCTTCAGAAAATGCGACTAGCACCACTCTACTAGGACATAAAGAGCGTGATTCGCTCAAAGCCGTTTGGCCATGATAACAAGCTACAAGGACTCGTGAGTAAATCATACGAAAGTCTCTCTTCTATTTTGTTAATGGTAGCAATCGTACGCAATTGTAAAATGAGCACATTAGTTTTGTTATCAGTACTTACTTAATTTTATGGAGTACTTTTATATAAGACTACTTCATCACAACACGAAATTTTGTTCGGGAAATTGTAATCTATACGATTTGGAGTGAATTGTTTAAATAGACTAAATATATATAATATTAGCATTTACACAAACACATATCTATATATGAAAATATACAACCTTGACAATATAAATGCTGATAAATAATTACACGAGGTTTAAAGTGGTCCTGCGAGGTTATATTCCAATTTTTGCACGACTGCTACTAGATCATATTATTCCTAATTGTTTATCCTCATAAACTTTTGTTACGGTAGTTTTCAAGCTGACCGATATTACAGTATAGTCAAGCAAAGGAATGATAATCAATGTAAAAGCACGTTTCGAAAGATGTCCTCCAAAGCACATTGTAAGTCATCTAATATATTTTCGGATATGTTCAACCGAAATATAGAAATCGTTCGGTAGGGAAAGTTAGAAACCGATTTTTATTAATTTTTAATACCACAACGAATTATATTACATAACACGTTCATTAATGTAAGAAGATATTCTGCAATGTCCTGATTTAAGCAATGTAAAGACAATAGGAGTCAATGATACCAGTTGGTAGGTGTATGTGTTGTATGTAGACGTGTGTATACATAGAATACAATGCTGTATTTTGACTCTATATATAAGGATTGATTGCATTTAAAACATATATCTATGAAGGTCGTGTAGAAATTTTAACCCGTCGGACCTACCGTTTTCCTTACCGACTATCAAAACAGTGTTGCGTCCCATTACACTAGTTAAAGAAATCATACAAAAACGCTGATATCTCCGAAACTAACATATTTGTCAAATCTGCTTCAAAATTTAAAACAATATTTTCAGATATACATAAGTACATTCGATATATTTAAATTAAAATGAAATTCTTAAGTGGATATAATGTCTTTTTGGAATGCAGGAAATCTTAGATACATATCGCTCATTTGCTGCAAGACCGGCATAAATCAGAAAACGTGATTTTTGAGTTATTGCTGCAGAATTGTTCGTTATATCATACTTCATGTTGAGTGAAAAATTCATATGAATACCTCTTATATGCTCCGCTTGAGAATAGAATATATTTCCTGTTTTCCGTGTAAGGTTATAGTCAGTTGAAAACTTTAAACGCGTTTTCTGGCAAATCTTGCAGCAAATGAGCGATATGTACATATATGTATGTGTATTTGAGATTTTAGAGTTTGACATTTTAGAAACAGGCGGGAGAGGCGACAGCTCTTCAAATTTTAATTCAATAATATCCAGATAATACTCTTTATTGCGAACCGGTAAAATAATCATTAATTGTGATTACTAACAATTATTCAGGCCCTCAAGAGTGCAAAGAGGAGTATTCGAGGGCGTGTTAGATAAGACTTCGAATTTTAACTGAAATCTACAATCCACCTGGAAATGATAATAAAAACTTTCTTTATTAGGTGCATGATTTACATATACTGGCTATCGTTTACAATAAAGCCACAAATGTGAAACCAGCAATGCAAAAAAGCGCCACAAATCGTTTAATAGAAATAAAGAGCTCCGTTAAAGCCCCATATAGCGAAAGTGAGGCTGAATGCAGATAGATAATCACTTTTTAAGCTTGCAATTTTTAATTTACTAAAAAACAAGGATGCATTAAGAGGACACCAATCTCCAATAAGAAAAAAATGATTATTAGTACAAGTGTACGCAATTGTTGCTTCCTATATGTCGCCAAAACCACATTGCGAACACGCTAACTCACTCAGTGGATGCTTTTTTGAATGCAATGAACATAAAAAATGAATTATCTCGAAAATGGCAATTTATTTATAAAACTTTAGTACATACTTCACACGTACACCCCACGGACAGATCTTCAAGACTCACGATGTGCATTTAAATGCACAAAAAACACACACACACAAGCACACATGCTTAGAACTGAAGCGCATTTCACACATGTGACGATCGATGGGGTTCGAGCGATCGTTGGCCGAGCATTTTTTCATGCCTGTGTCTGTATGTAGACTTGTACTTTAGTACACGTATTTAATGCATTTCGTTTTGTTACCTTTTTGTACTTTATTATACGTGTAGTGCATGTATGCATATGCATATGTTCATATGTATGTATCATGCCTTGATATATAATTATGTGCGTATGTATGTGGAAGCAAGGTTTTTCTTTAAAGTATAGCGAAAAAATTTAGATATTTATGTGAAATGGAAATGAAATGCACTAATGCATGTTTACTCACATATTAATATATATTACATTATGCATATATGTATATATATATGTGTGTGTGTCCTAAATTGAAAACATTTTATAGTACCTTGTGAAATGTATCCGTAAGATAGACGTCGATCGCCTGGTGACCAGACCAAACACTTGGCTAAAAGCACAGAGTCACACACGCGAAACGGACGAAACCACTGAATCTCACTTTGTTTCGTTATAAAAGCGGAGCGCCTTGCTGCTTCAATTCAATTTCAATTTTTAAGTTCGTGTTTATTATTATTGTAGATGGTGCATGGAACAGAAATATTTAATTATTTTAATGATTCTGATTATTTCGAGTATTTGTCATTTAAAGAATGCAATAACAACAATAACAACAGCGTAGTAGAGTCTCGGTAAGTGGGCAAGAATAATATGGGGATGCACTTGCTCCAGGTGCTTGCGACGTCCATAAAAAGGTGCAGTTGCAATTGCAGATACATTTGCCCTAATATGAGCATATATTTATATATGTGTATGTATGTATGAGCCATATACTAAGTTCATCTATGGGAATTGCCAAGTATTGACAATCAAGTACGCCTTGGCGCAGACGCCCAACAGAATTTGTATCTACTTGTGTATGAGTATGCAAAAAGGAGGCAGAAAAAACGAGGTTTTCAATTTGCATAGCATGCGAAATTTCGTCAAATGAATTTCATAACTTGCTTCTTTAGGGGAAACTATTAAAACAACGCGTCAAAAGCAAACAAGGTAGGTGCTTTGAAAATTATATGGCACAATTGCGCTTTCGCAGGGCTGGATACAGTTATTATGCGGTCTTGCAAAAAAAAAAAAAAGAAAAAAAGCTGAAGGATACATTCTCCTTTGGCACGCAATATAGGTATGTATGTACACATTTCATCCTGCCAAAACTCCTCCCTCGCATGCACATGTCTATATGTAGACACGCTCTTGTCCTCTTGATATACACTACTAATCAGTATACACAAAATCCCATTAGCACACTGTGCTGTCACATACACAATATACAAGGAACGGATTTTTTTTTTGAAATTTGACACAATTCGCGCAAAACCTATACGATTCTTATAACAATTCAATATATTTCTTTTCGATTGTGATTTGCTTGTTGTTATTGTTATTTTTAACGGTCACAATTTGACTGTTGAATTGCAAAACAAAAAATAATCGTATGTAATAAATGAGATTTTCTTTGCCACATTCTGTATTTCCGTACTTTTCTTATTTCACTTTTTATTTGGTATTTTGTATATTTTTTATATATTTTGTATATATTACTTTTGGCTACTAAAGCTAAGGCAAAATAATAACTAACAACAAACTGGCACAGAAGTGTTGCAATCGACAGTAGAACAACGACTCAATCGGGTGAGAGCATATACGCAGCCAGCAACCAAGCGAACTAACCTGCCGTGAGAGCTGGCGGCGTTGAGGCAGTTAACAGACAGCGAAAATTTCTATTTCTAGCTTTCACATGTACACTTGTGTGCACGCTTGTTCGACTTAATGCTCCTGTGTCGAATAGCGGTGCAGAGCGTCAAGCAAGAAAGGCAATTCTCAAACAATATTGCTCACGGTAAAGAACAACACTTTTTGTGGTTTGCTCTCGCCGAAAATCCAACTTGTATCTACATGCGCACACACATGTGTACATTGGAGCAGCGCGCTACTCATTTTCACGACAATTTTCTGGCTACTACATAGTGGGAGAACATACTCATAATACGGGTATCTCACAATCTCGGCAAGTCTCTGGTCGTATAGGCGGCTTTGTTAGTTATAATATATGGGTGTCGCAATGTCTGAAAGTATGTATATTTGTATGTATTGATGTGGATATGCGAGACTGTGTGTACGCTTTTCCGCAAGCCAAAAGCTGGGATAAACTACCTATCAGTGTGGGAGGCGCAAACCGAAATGCCAAAGTTTTGTTTTTGTATGAAAATAATTGAAAACATTGGCAGTATTGTATGTATAAATGAATATTACCTTAAATGCCTATAAGCACACATATCTACATACATGCATGCTTACTTTATAAAAATATACAAAAAATGATTTTCTACTGGCCTTGTGGGCATGACAATACGCCTACAAGCATTTGTACATACATCTATGTAAATATTTCCAAACCTCAATGTGTGTTGTATATATGTACGTATGTAGGTATGTATGAGCAACCCCTGACCCAGTGATAGCAGTATAAATTCACTTTTCATTGTGATACGGAGATGGCAATGCAAATGAGCTAGAATATGAATAATAAAAACTGAAGCTGGCATGTGCATATGTATGTGCGCGCATGTAGTCCCAACTGGAGTACCCAACGGGTTGATGTGAACGAAAACAATAAAAGTCAAGTGTAGTACGCCGCATGCAGCCACTCTGCTTGATGCGAATGCTCTTTTACTGGCTTTTCAAAACTCGGTTAGCGTATTTCAAAAGAACCTATATACATATGTACGTTTATATTTTTGAGTAAATATACTAATATACAGGGCTAGATATATTGTACATACGTATGTGGAAACATGTGTTTTACATTAGTTAGCTTCTAGAGTAGCACTACGTAGACGCTTTGTTAACCTAATATCAAATTCGTTGCTGCTCACCAATTCAATCTCACCGGCAGGAAAACATTGAATAATCATGAGAGAGTTGTAAATGAGTGTGGCTGCTAAGCGTTGCATACACGTGTGTAGACACACTTCTATGTATATAAGTAGTGCATAGGCATGATGTGAGCTGAGAATTGACTTAATAAACTAAAAGTTTTATTATCTTTTTACTTAAAGCATGTGCAATAATAGCCTGTGCGTTGTATATAAGCTTATATCTATTAAAATGTGTGTATTTGCCATATTAAATATATGTATTTTTGGCCGATGTGTTAAAACTATTTTCAAAATATATGTACATACATACATATATGTGTAGTTTAAGTTTGAAGTAATCGAATAATCCAACATTCACACCCGAACAAAGGCCTGAAATACAATACATACATAAATACATAGGCATGCACACTTATACATTTACATATTTAAAGCCATTAAATAGAGTGAAAACAGCAAATCTGAAAAAACACCAAATATATATGTATGTTTATATTATTAGATAGCACATACAAATACACAAGTGCATATGAATATGTTTGTACCATATATACTAGATACTTTTCAAGAAAATTTAGGACAAGTTCGGATATCCATGTAGAATATTTACTACACAAGTTTAACTGGTAACCATGAGACGAAAAGGTTTATGTAGCTGGTTTTAAAGCTCCGTAAGATAGAGCACACGCAGTAATGCGTACTGTTATGTGGTGTTAAATATTTATTAATTCCAAGAAATATATGTACAATGTGTAATGTACGACTTTTCCAACGCAGTCGAAACTAATAAATAGATATGGTGTAGAAAATTACATAGAACTAGTGTGAAGATTGCACTGAGGCCAAGAGTTCTATTCCATACATATGATAAATTACAATATGCAAGAAGATTCTTTAACGGGGTTCAATTTATCGTTTTTTGGACGACTTTGGATGATTTTTTTGCAAACATCAATTCGAAAATATTTTAAAATAAATCAGCAAGTTTGCAAATAATTCTCCAGTGTTGCCTCCAAAATTATTACAGAAATAACATTCAAATTTCCAAAAGTAGAGATGAAGTAGTTTTGAAGTTATGAGGAGTACCGACTTTTATTTTTATATTTCGAAATCTGATATAAAAAGTTCGTAAGACGGTATTGAAATATGCGTATTAGACCTATTCAAATTAAAGACTAGTTTCACTACAAAGTAAAAAAACATGATATTTTAAGAAACGCAAAGTCTCCTAAATATCATGAAACACTCTGAATTTAATAATATTTATTAAATAATTATATAAAAATTTAGCCACTGCTAATTAACAAACAAAGAACCCTTTAAGCAAAAGTTCTTATATTCAAGTGCATATCGGATTTCTTTCTTTTTAATAGCTTTCGCAGCTAAAAGTAAAAATTTCCCTTTCGCTCACTTTCTCATACTATATAGTATACTTATACATAGCATGCATATATTTTGCACAGTTTCCGCCAATACATGCAAGCTTCTCCTAACATCTTCAAAGCTCACGCCAAAATGTAAACTTACATATGTATGTGTGTATGTATGTATGTATACAAATGGAGTCTCTACAGAAAAAAGTATCAGAATTAAAACCAACATAAAAACACATCCATGTAACTACTCCGTACTCCCGGTTACAAGTACTCTCTTTAACAGCGCTCTTTGGACATCCCTGTCATTGCATAACCAATATCAAATCCTCCCACTTAAAATAGCGAAAAATTACTGTTTCTCTTCGATCTCTTAGCACAGTAATCCAGTAAACTACCAACCTAATGACACGGAATAGAGATTGGACAGTTCGCGTGTCTGGTTGATAATTTACTCGGCGGTTCGTGTGCTGGTTATCAACTAACTTTATACAAACCTGTATCATGTGTATTTGAATTGCTCCATCAACATTTCAAAGGAACACTTCTGATGCTATCATACACATATGTATGTTTGTATATGTGTGTGCGAAAATGTGCAAATTTAAATGACATTTTTCATTTATACAGGAAAATCAGAATAAGTATCTAATATCATTAAATGATTAAAACCAAGTTGTTAAAAAATTAAATATATTTTAAGTAACTAGTTTTATAGTTAATATAAAAAAGCTTCACGACCTATATCAAAGTTATCTACATACAAACGATTGCATAGAAGAAAGAACTCCATCAATTAAGATACCACAAGTTACATATCGTAATCTAGATGCAAAATAACTTAATTTAAAAAATACGATTAGCTGTCTCAGATTAATCAGATATAACCAAGATACAACCAAAATTCAAATTTTGTTACAATATGAGTAGTATTTTATATCGCTATTTTTTCCTGGAAGCTTATGAAAACTGATGTTAATTTAAAATCATAATTTATTAGCCTATGGTAGATTAATACCTATATAATAATATACATACATATATATTACAAATACGCTTGTTGGAATAACAAACGTTACATGATTCCCTATATGTGTAGGAAACTTTAATTCCTTTAGTAGCTCCATAATGAAAATGTATCACTCAACTCATATCAAGCAATAAATTAGAATGCCGGTACTTGGCTTGAAAACCGGTGTAAGATGAGCTGCATAAAAAAACGAAATCACAAATTATTGATGCAACCGAAACCGAATCGAGCTTACCAGCAACCAATTTGTCTTCTACACATTAGTTATATTAACAATTTGAAAAAAATAAATGCAATTCTTCTCCATGTGACATTAAATATGAATATACAATTCTTTAGCATAGCTATTATCTTATACATATCCTGGAAACCAAATACAGAACTATTAACGCAACTTTTACACATTTTACCAAGAAAACAACAATAACTTCTACGTAGATGGTAGGCGAAAGAAGGCAAAGAAGAACGTTAGCAAAAACAACAATCACGCCGACTTACGCCACCAGCTTGACATAGTGACCTAATTCGAGATTCGATTACTGGTTTTCTCGGACAACATTTTCTTCACAGCAACTTAAGTTATGCTTATAGTTATGAAAAATTTAACGCCCGTTTTGCAAATTTCTCAATTTTACGTTAATTTCATTAATAAGTTTGTAACACAAATAGAAAAACGTCAAGTAAATCAAATAATTTCGCTGCATGTGACAACTTACCACGGAATTCTGAAGGTATAATTATTTATAGTTTCTTCCTGCGGTTGTTGGAAAATTTACTACGCACAATGGTTGTCAAGCTTATTAGAAAATATCTTCAATAAATCCTAGGATGCTCAATTTTTTTTCTTCTGAAAACACAATTATAATTGGAGCAGCAAGTTATGTTATGATCTCGTATTGTACACTTTTGCTTAATTCTTTACCTCTTCAGTATTTTCCCTTTGTTTCTGTACTTTTGACATTTACTCAAAATTGTGTTGCCACTTTTGCACAGGAGTTATGCAATGATTTTGCCAATTGTGCTATTTATTGTGAATTGCACTTAATTTTTTTACTATATATTAGACGAGACCAGTTCATTACTATAATAACTATTCAATCTATTTTGCTACATTGTTATGGTCTTGTCTTGTATATAATTTCCGATTTAATAAATATCTTAAAAAATTTAGTGACCTATCTGATATGTAGGTCTCATGTTACCTTTACAACGATTTAGAGGAGTGTGCATCACCCTATTTATCAGCTGCTTTTAGACTTTTGTAATTGAAGACTTTTATTTTTTCACATTATACATTTTTAAATGTAAAATGCAATCAAAACTAAAAATTTCACGTGTTACAAATAAAGGATTGCATTTTTTAAGCAGCAGATATGAAAATAAGTTTTCATTTTATCAGAAACACACATTTGCAGGTACTGTCATATTAGTTTTCATAGACAATTTTAATTTTAAAAGTAATGATTTGTTCTAGCGCTTCCGCCGTTAGCCACAGGATATAACCCAGCATCTGTGGAGCAAGACAAATATGTATTTCAAAAAACACAAAAACATTGTGGTAGTAAACACGGTCCATATCGGATGCTCCTTCCTCCACCGAATGTAACAGGAAATCTGCACTTAGGACACGCATTGAATGCGACTTTGCAAGACGTTATATGCCGTCAGCAACGGCAATTGGGGTATGAAGTAGAATGGATCCCGGGTACAGATCATGCGGGCATTGCTACACAAGTGATTGTGGAAAAAAATTTGTTTAAAGAACGTGGCATTACACGACACCAACTCGGGCGCACACCATTTTTGTTAGAGGTATGGAAATGGAAACGAAAAAAAGGTGATAGGATCATAGAAGATCTTCGTAAATTAGGATGTACGCTCGAATGGGATAGCGAATACTTTACAATGGATGAGGTATATATTTTTATTTTCCAAAGAAATTTTAAATATGTTTATTATTTACGTTGGCAGAAACAATCACGAGCTGTGAATACGGCATTCATTCGTCTGTTCGATGAAGGTCTCATTCAACGACATAAATCGCTAGTCAATTGGTCTTGTGCGCTAGAGTCTGCTATCTCTGACATCGAAGTGGACTTATTAGAGTTAAGTGGACCCACTGCTCTTACTGTGCCAGGTCATAAAGCCAGTGTTGAATTTGGAAGATTGTACGATATTAAATATCGTGTATGTAATTCAAATGATGAAATAACAGTTTCGACAACGAGGCCAGAAACTGTGCTGGGCGATGTTGCAGTGGCTGTACACCCACAAGATCCAAGATATGAAAAATATCGAAATCAAGAGCAAGTTTTTCTCAACCATCCTTTTCGCAACGAACAGATTCCTCTGGTCTTTGATGTCAAAGTAGATCAGAACTTCGGCACTGGTGCCGTCAAAATCACTCCCGCCCACGATCGTACTGACTATGAAATAGCCAAACTACATCTTCTGGAACCCATACAAGTATTCACAGAACAAGGGACTATTACAGATAAATTTGAAGTATTTAAGGGTTTGCCTAGATTCGTAGCACGCGAGCGCGTTTTGGATGAACTCTCAAACCTTCAGTTGCTGGGAGCTGCCAAACCACATGCCATGGTATTACCCATCTGCTCGCGTTCAAAGGATGTAGTCGAGTACATGTTGCGACCGCAGTGGTTTTTGCATTGTAAACCCTTGGCGGAGGCTGCCATCTCCGAAGTGCGAAGTGGTCGAATGAAAATTCAACCTGAAAACTTTGAGATCGATTGGTATCGATGGCTTGAAGCATGTCGTGACTGGTGTATTTCTCGTCAATTGTGGTGGGGACATCAAATTCCCGCTTACTTGGCTACAGACATTGAGGGCAACACTTGCTGGGTAGCTGCACTGAACACAGAAGAAGCTACAAAACTTGCTAAAACGAAATTAAATGCAGAACTTCGAAGTGTGGAACGAGATCCGGATGTGTTGGATACATGGTTTTCCTCGTCACTGCTGCCCTTCTCTGTATCCAACTGGCCCTCGTCGGAGTATAAAAGTCGCTACCCATTGGACTTAATGGCAACAGGACATGATATCCTATTCTTCTGGGTGGCTCGTATGGTTATGATGGGAGTGAAGCTAACAGGTGAGGCGCCATTTAAGAGAGTGCTCTTAAATGGTATTGTGTGCGATGCGCATGGTCGTAAAATGTCGAAAAGTCTGGGTAATGTAGTAATGCCAAACCAAGTTGTACAAGGCGCCAGTTTAGAGGTAATTGCCATTAAAAATGTTTTATATTTTTATTAAACTACTTTAATTTTTTCAACAGGAGCTGCAAAAAGAGATACAGGCTTCTTATGATGCGGGTATCCTAAGTCAAGATGAATTGAAAAAATCCCTTAGAGGGCTGCAAAAAATGTTTCCACAAGGCATACAACAATGCGGCACAGATGCACTTCGTTTCACTCTATGCAGTCACAATATAAAAAATCATTTTGTCAACTTCGACGTGGCCGAGTGTTATACCAACAAACTATTTCTTAATAAAATCTGGCAGGCAACTAGATACACCATTGGTGCGGCTGAAAAGCTGAATTTATCTCTTACGGATATCGAGACTATGGGAAATTGCCCACTAAGCAAATGGGACCGCTGGATACTCAGTCGTTTGGCAGACACTTTAACAACAGTTAGTCAAAGCATTGAGAAACACGACTTCCACTTGGCCACAGCAGCACTTAAACAATTCTTTTATAATAACCTGTGCGACGTATATCTGGTGCGCATGCGTTTTAAATCGTTGAAGTGATTTTTAAAGCATTTCCGTTCTATAACACTTTCGATTTGCAGGAAACTACAAAACCAGCAATTAATGAAGGTACGGCAAATGGTTACATTAGTTGTGCAACATTGGCGACTTGTCTAAGCTGGGGTCTTCAAGCAATGTCAGTGTTTACGCCATTCATCGTCGAGGAGTTACTGAAATATTTGCCACGCGGCATACACCTGCACCTGAGTAGGTATTTCAATGCTGATGTGGAGGCAGAAATTGAGGTGATATTGACAATCTGTCAAGCTGTGCGGCAGCTGAAGAGCCAAAATAAAATATCGAAAAAGCATGAACCATGCCTGTTTATATTCGTCTCTGATCCAAAGGCTCTGGCTGAGCTTGAATTGCATTTGAAGCCAATAAGCGCACTGACACTAACCACAGAGGTGTTTGTGGAACTTCTAACACCGAATGAGCTGAAGCTGCGTAGGCAGTCGTTTCAGTTCTTCTCAACTGCGGGACATCACTGCTCTTTCGGTAGTTAATTTTTATACACAATTTCTCCGTCACAAATATTAATATTTATTTCATTAATTGTGTTGCTTTTAGGTTTGCAAGTAAATAGAGTTTATGAGCAAACGAGAAAAGTAGTTAAACCCAGCCATGAACTGAACCAAAAGAAACTGGATCGCCTGCAAGCAGAACTGGAACGCTACCGCATGAGAATCAATGACGAAGGCTTCCTGCGCTCGGCTAGTGAACAAGTGCAAAAACGACACAACCAAAAGGTATGTGCCTCAGTATTTCTCTATGAATGTCTATTAAAACTTCTTTTTTTCAGATTCAACAACTAGAATTAGAAATAAAAAATATTCGAAATTTGACCAGTTAAAATATGTTAAAAAAGTTAGCAAAATGTATAAGGCTTTGTTAAGTTAAACTTTTTGTTGTTGCCTTACTATGTACGGAGCTTTAAAAATCGGAATTGTACAGAACTATCTCTTAAATAAATGTAAAAAAAAGAACACGATTGATAAAACACTGAAATATAAATCACACATTTATTCTCGATATTCCTAAGTAATTTTAATGTAAGCCCTAAGTTTAGTAAGTTGTCCTGAGTGGCGTTAAACTACAGGGCACGAATTTTGAGAGTACGACAAATGAAAGCCTCGATTCGACATATCCAAATCCTCATTTCCGTCCGTCACCGAGTAAAGCACAAAAGGCTTTCGTCGCGCTGGTTGTACTCACCAAACCTAGTCCACAGAAACGATCGCTAGCCAGTGCCGCCCCGTTTTGCGTCGGATTTGGTATGATAATGAAATCAGTTGTACAGTCTTGACTTTGTACCGTTGATGTGCCGAGCAGCGATGGATCAATAACGCCCACGTCATTGGTTAACGTAAACGAATATGCATCGGAGCTCACTTGACTCCACGTAATTGAACAAATGCCAGCACCCATGCGCACACAAATGCCATACTGCTGATTGGCGATTTGCCGCGTGCCTGCCACACCAATTGAATTTGCCAGCGAGTTAGCAGCTGAGTCGTAATTGAAGCTCGACACTGTTCCACTGGAATCCATGTAGTATTGCAGACAGCCCGACGGCGCTTGCGTGGCAGATGCGCAGGCGAGTTGTGCGATTTGAAATTGCCATTGGCGATTGAATGTGTAGTCATCGGATGTGGCGACGGAAATAGTGATTGGCGAGTCGCCATTGAAATCCACATATACATGCTGGCCATTATTCTCACCACAGATTGTGGGCACCCTCGATCCACCCGTTATGGTTAGGGTGTCGGTTACACAAAAACCATCACCGTTCGGCGGCGCAATTGACAGCGACAGGAAGTCAATGCGCAGCTGACAGATATTACTATCGCATTTCGAGACAACAATTGTGCAACTGTATGAGAATGCATAAAGAAAAGTTTGAGTACATAAAGTGAGTTTGAAAGTAAGCAGCCTTACCGTCCGCCACCGGCATAAGTGCCTGGGTAGCCGGAGTTGTAGAAATATGTATTGTTGTAACTTGTTGAGGAGCCGCAGCCCAATTGATCTACAGATTGCAATTGAGTTTGCCAATTATTTTCGATTTGGCGTTTAGGACTTCATACTTACATATGCAACACACAGCTTGTGTTGTAATGGTGCTGCAAGTGCCAGCCGCCACACCACCGTTATCACTGCATTCGCCACGCACCACACATGTGCCAGCCAGCTGATTGGCGCCCACACAGACATCATTGGGAAAACGTCCGATTGTGTAGAAGGGAAACCCTGATTGGGAAAGATTTTGAAGAGAGCAGGTGTAATGAAATCGGAATAAACTGTTATATTTAAAAAATTGACTTAAGGCTGTAAGTGCAAACTATTATATTGATCTCCTAATAATAAAGGAGTAATTTTGTTTAAACAAATTTTAATAGTTTGAATATTAAACTAGCCGCAATTGTTTATAAGCTACTAAAAACTAAGTAATGTATGTATATGTGTATGGACATGGCTTAACGGGTTTTATCAACATCTAATTAAAAATTCCTAAAAGTATGCTATAAACTGTTACTTGCAAAAATTACCAAATAACTCAATGAAAACTGTTTCCTGATTTCAAAATATTATCGATGATGCATGCGCTCTGGTTCCTAATGGTATGTGATAAGGAACATTTCACTTTTGTATTCTAAAATCTGTTGCACAGTTTAAAACCGCTACCTTTTTACGCTTAAGTGGGTATGTACGCAATTGTTTATTTAATTAATTGTCAATTCGTGCGATAATATTGATTATAAATACATGCTGATCTAAAAAAGTAAAATTAGGTCACACTTATGGTATGTAGTTAGCACTTCTGGATGAATTACGCATAATTTACATATACATATGTATGTACCATATGTACTTATGTATGTCTCTCACACACGGCAGGGGTTGTACATGGAATGACCGGAAATGGAGTAATGACCACAAAAGGATATAATGTTCAACTGACAACAGTTTTTGGAAGAGTTTTTTAAATTAACAACTGAATATGTAGATGGATGTATATGTACATATGTATATGCATTAAGATTAATGGTAAACTGGATGAGGATGATGAACGTAGCGTTTGTAAATTACATAATAAAGTGAATCGTAAATCTATGCAAATGAATTTGTGTATGTATTTTACAAGCGTGAGCTGGCTTTAGAATCGAATGGTATTGGTTAACACTCGCGTACACATACTCACATCTGGGAGTTCTCGAATGTGAATGATTTTGAAGTAGTTCATTGGTGGACATCAATGTGTCAACAGGTGTCTCTAATGAATTTTGAAATGATAATTCTCTGGGATACTCATTAATATCCTTACACATAACATAACCGATAATGCCCAGCGCTATCACTCCGGCGATTACAGAGACGAGCGTCATTTTTGCAAAATATACTAAATTTTTATGAATAATCGTTTTATCACTCCGTTTTGGTATATATTTTACACAATTCTCCAATTGTTAATATTTTTTCAATGGAATGTTCTTTTGTGTACTTATGGCCACAAAATCACTAATAAAGCCGAGCGAACGGCTAACCCGAATGTGTGTTCTGCAAGAATTCTCGAAAGTAAATGTCTACTCCAGCATTGGTGAAGCAGATATGATGTGCCTGCAAGAATTTGGCGCTGCACTGAGTACTGGCATCCAAACTTCTTTTGCTGCTGTCGCAAAGGTGCTAATTACAATTGATCACGCTCTGTAGCGTTTGTGTGTGTGTGCATGAGTAAGCCTATGGGAAGTTCAGTTACTTCATTGGTTGGTTGATGGTAGCAATTGACCGCGTTTGATCGCTCAGAATATTAATATATGTAGTTCAACACGAATGTTTGTTGATATTTTGCTTTTAACACAATCGTGATGAAATGTTCACTTTTTTTGTTGTTGCCTATATACACTACAAAGTAATTTGATGTATTTATCTTTTAGGTTATGCCTGGAATCGTGTTAGCTACAATGTATGCTATGCTAAACTGTTATTTGCGTAACGGTTTTAAATTCACTTGCTTTTTCAGAGAGGTATGACAAGTTGATTATAACATTTATTCTTAAATATCGTGAAAGTAAATATCCATTTATGGTGGCATTTCTTACGTTTTTCAAAAATAAACTTCAATGAAAGAAGTATGGACCGCTGGTCACAAGTCAGTTCTTGAAATTTGAAAGAATCCATTCTTCGAAAGTTTGATTTTTAATTTCGAACAAAGCCATATAAATGGTGGCAGCATTATTATTCTTAATTTTTACTTACTTTAAATGTATAATAAATGTAAATGTATTACAGAAAGTGTGTATTAGAGATAATACATTAATATTTATTACATTTTTGGTAACTAAAGTTGAAAATAAAACAATAAGCCATTTTTTGTAGGCACAAATAAATGTGTGTAAAACTATGTTTGTATTTAAGAATAACGGGCGCTACAGGTAATGCATCAAATCTATTCAATTTCAACGACAGCGCCAGCTTTGCTTAAAGCTTCTTTGAGTTTTTCTGCTTCATCTTTGGGTAAATCTTCTTTAACAATAGTTGGCGCACTTTCAACGAATTTCTTAGCCTGCACCAAATTCATGCCCTCCAAGAGATTCTTTACCTCCTTGATTAGCGCAACTTTTTGTTTCTCATCGAATTTCAGTAATTTCACTTTGAATGCGGTCTGTACCTTCTTCGGAGCGGCTGCTTCCTCTTCTTCTTCAGCAGAAGCTGGACGTGCTGGGCCGGCAGCAAATTGTGGCACGAATGATGTTTCTGGCAAATTTAATTTCTTTTTAAGCAACGCACTAAGCTCAGAAACTTCAAGTAAGTTAAGTGCTGCAATACTGTTTACAAGGCTGTCCAATTTTGGGTTTGGTGGCTTGGCAGCACCCTCTGGAGGCGGGGGTACCAGTTTTTCAGGGGCACCAGACGCAGCAGGTGCTGCTTCGGCCGAGTACATGCGTACACGGCTGCTGTGTCTGGTGAATTGACGCAAAGCGAAGCGTGTGAAGTTCATATTGCCAATTCTGAAATACGTAAACAACTTTAATAAATTGTCTTATTAATTAAAACACATTTAGAACTCACAAAAATTTGTTATCACAACGTGCCTGTTATATGATCGTCGGTAATTTCAGCTGTCAAATATCTTCCTGCCCGTGTTTTCGTACCAATTGTTCACAATAGATGTTTGATTCAATTGTGAATGGTACATTTAAACGAATGAGGTAACAAAACAAAAGGTAAATTTGTCAACATAAATTATTGTCGAATTAAGTGAACAAAATTAGTGAAGCATATAATTCTTTAAAATATAGATTTTTATTAATAAAATTATAACTATATATAAGACATGTCTGAAAAGGTAGAGGTGAAGTTGGAAAATATCGAAGAAAAGTCGAATGTTGAAGGAGAGAGTGGGAAATTACTTTTTAAAAGGAAACCACGGAAGAATCTACGACAAAGGAAACCCTCGAATTCTGATGAGGATGATAAACCTGAAGAAGATATGTATGTATATCGAGAATTGTGTATTTCAACCCCAAACTATTAAATTATTCAATTTCTAGAGCTGTTTTGGAAGAAATCAAGGAGCGTCAAAAGTTGCGCCAACGTCCCCATGGGGTGAGTGTCATAGGGTTGGCGTTGGGCAAGAAATTGGCACCTGAAGAAGAAATCACCATAGTAAGTTTTTGGTTTTGTAAAAAGGTTGCTTAATAACAGTTTTACATTAACGTTTCAGAAAGATCCATTTAATGTAAAGACTGGTGGGTTAGTGAATATGCAGGCGCTAAAGTCTGGAAAACTGAAAGAACCAGAAGATGCCTATGACGTAGGCATTGGAACACAATTTTCAGCAGAAACAAATAAACGTGATGAAGACGAAGAAATGATGAAATATATTGAACAGGAATTGCAAAAAAGGAAAGGTTTAGCCAAAACAAATGCCGAAAACGAGGAAGGTGATCCAAATAAGTATTTAACGCCGGAAGAAGCAGCCTTGCTCGCACTACCCGATCACCTGCGTCATTCCTCCTCCAATCGCTCCGAGGAAATGTTGTCCAATCAAATGTTAAACGGTATACCCGAAGTCGATTTAGGCATTGAAGCGAAAATTAAAAATATTGAAGCGACTGAGGAGGCCAAACAAAAACTACTTCAGGATCAAAAGAATAAAAAAGACGGTCCATCACAGTTCGTGCCGACGAATATGGCTGTAAACTTTATGCAACATAATAGATGTGAGTATATATATGTATATGTATGTATATGTACATATAAAATTATAAACCAAGTTAATTTTTTAAATTTAAATCATAATTAAATGAATATATATTTTGCAGTTAACATAGAAGATAGTGAACAAAAACGTCGCAAACGTGATTACATAGCTCAAAATACACAACAACAACAACAGCAATCACATCCTCAAGGCGGCGTTGTAAATGGCGTCAAGCGTGCCACAGATGATTACCATTATGACAAATTTAAGAAACAATTTCGTCGTTATTAGTTAAGATCAATTTATATTAGCAATAATTATAGTAAAAATATTAAACAAGAAACACTGCTGAACTAATAAATGGAGCAAAGCGTTTCAAGATACATATACATACATACATACTCATTTAATATTTAAAAAAAGCGTATTCTAAAGCGATTTTCTAACAAATCAATATTCGATGCAAGGGAATAAAAGTGGGACGGTTGTCTTATTTTTGACATCTTATAAATATGTATTCAATATTTGCTCCTTACCACCTACCTGACTTCTTTTAGATACACAAACGGTGAAAAGGCGGCGAACTTTGGTTGTTGAATGCGGGTTTAATAATGGATCTAAGTAGATTTTAGATGTAGATATTTTCTGAAAATACTTGATCTGCGTAGGATTTAGATTGCTGAAATTCTCCATTACTTATAATATCCACATTGACAGTTTATTAAATCAACACTCTAACTCCGAACAGACTCTACCCAAAACACCCATGAAATTAATTTTAATCACCATGTTCTAACTATTTTGCGCCGACTGTATTAAATTAACAGTATTTAATTATTCTGAAGTGAAGTATAATGAACTTTGAACACCAGCTAAAATTTAAGTTCGATGTTGCAAGCTTTTAAACTTCCTTTCACTGATCAAATATTTACATTTTTTAATCCATTCCACATTTATATAAATATGTATGTACACTAAAATGTGCAATCTATCTATTTACCTCAACACTACACGTACATAAAAGTGGACACGCGTATAATTTTATGTTAACGACAAATCATCGGCCCATCAAAACACTCCAACATCTGGGCAATATAATTTGCTTTATATTTAAATATGGTATGTATCGCAACGTTCGCTGTCACATACACAACCACACTCGCGGTCGCAGTTCCGTCTGCGTTCCACACCTCCGCCACCAGCAGTGCATTTACCCAGTTCATTGTGTTCAAACGATGCGGCTTAATAAGTTATTCAAGCATTACCAATTCGTGCCACAAATCGAATTAAGTACGTGACTCAAATGCGACGCTCACCAAAGCCAATAAACAGCAACTAATGTAAATACAAATAAAATAACAACAACGAAAGTACTAAAATAAAAATCAACCTTAATGTTCGGTGCAAATGGCAGGAGGCGCGACCGGAGTCCTTGCCTTGGCATACGAATAAATGGACATCAGTGCGCTGCTCGTCTCATCAACATTTCGTAACAGTTTGGCAACTAATTAACGAAGGTTTGCTGGAATTTCAAATTCGAATTGCTCGGCTACATGTATACATACACACACACCCACTCCCACACTATTCAGTATTGGTGTGCTTTTTCGTCTATTTTTGCATCTAATTTGCTGCCAATAAATTACATTTTTAATTTATGGTTAGAAAAGGATCCTGGAGCTTAAATATCCTACACGTTAGGCACAGAATGCCTAAATACTTGCACGTATCTGTCACTACAATAATATTATTAAGTAAAGGGCCAATAATTTTTTTTTGCTGGAGTGGACTAACTGTTAGTGAGCTAATGAAATGAAAGCTGAACAGAAAGTATATTTTTTGCCGAATATACTCAGTCTCCGCAATTAAGCATGTATCAGACTTTTTATTACTTACTGGTCTAAAGAGGGTTAAATCGCCGATATAACAGTTCTTGACCGTATAAAATCCAAGAATCAATTCTATTGTCGTAGAACCGACAGTTGTGGGAATTGTTATCAGGACTTTACTGTTATTATTCCTGGAGTAATTTCGAGGTATGGTGTCGAGTTTATAGCTCTTGACTGGATAAAAAGACGGTTCCGGTTACTTATACCCGACTGTAATGGAAACAGTTATGCGCTTCTTTTCGAAAATAGAATAAAACATGCGTCCATCCAAACTGCGTCCGTCGATACAATTTTTTCAGTATTGTGATTGCTAGAGAGTTATAAATCATTTATAAACCAAATTTAAAGTCAACAGCTGAGTCGAAAGCTTTTGAATTGATAAAAATTCATCTCCAGTCCAATTTCGTAGATTAGAATATGGAAAAAGTGGTAATCGGCAAAACTCGTACGAAATGCTTTGTGTCTTCCTCCCAAACTGATCAGTGCGGTACTCGACTCTCAATTAGGAATAAAATAATTTGCAATTCTAATACATATTTTCTATTAGAGATTAAATTTAGGAAGGGGAAATCGTTCTTAACACTAGTAGATAAAAGTCGACCATTGTAGATGAACATGTCTTTGTTTGGCTGTCTTTAATTTTCAGAAAAAGTCGCTGTAAACATTAGTTGATTTTAAAGAAACCTAAATTAAGAATTTTTTGGTCCTCACTTCTTCGTCATTTACATAAGAAGTCAAGTGAAAAGAAAGGTATATTTATTGCAGGCAGCTTTACACTCCTTTTCTTCTTATTTACTGGCATAGCACCCCTGGCGAGGTCGTCCATTCGGACAACATGACCTAGCCAGCGTAGCCAATGTCTTTTAATTCGCTAAACTATGTCAATGTCGTCGTACATCTCATCGTTCCATCGAGTGCGATTATTCGCCGTGGCCAACGCGCAAAGGACTATAAATCTTTCGCAGAACCGAAACTCTAAAACTCGCAACGTCGACTTATCAGTTGTCATCGTCCAAACCTCTGCACCATTTAGCAGTACGGGAATAATGAGTGACTTACAGAGTTTGGGTTTTCTTCGTCGAGAGAGGACTTTACTTCTTGAGACTGACATTGTTGTTGCTGTTAATGCTGGTTCCAAGATAGACGAAATTATCTACAACTTCAAAGTTATGACTGTCAACAGTCATGTGAGAGCCAAGTCGCGAGTGCGGCGACTGTTTGTTTGATGACATTAGATATATCATCTTGCTCTCGTTCACTACCCGATCCATTTACTTTGCTTCCTTATCCAGTCTCGAAACAGCAAAATTAAGGGCGCGGATTTTGAGGCCAATGGTATCAATATCATCGGCTTACGCCAGCAGCTGTACACTTCTGCTACACTTCTCTTACCAATGTTTAATTCGAAGTTCATCCTATGGCAACTAAAATTATTCTGGACTTGTAACTAAAAGCTATACATTTCTCCTACTCATGGATACCTCAAATCAACTTTTGAAATATAGCGTCGTATTTAATGGACCCTATGAAGACTAACGGTTTTGAAAATTTTCAAACATCCTATAGACACAAAGTACACACATATGTATAGATGTACCAACATCCAACCTTCACGCTACGTGGATGAACATTACAAGCGTGAAAATATTAAAATAAATTGTTTTTTCGTGAGAATTAAAGGAGCGTCTGTAGATGCATGCGGCTAGACAGTCGACTACACATTTCTCGGCTCCGCACTGCAAACTCTTGTTGCTGGCAAAACGCTGCGTGTGGCGTACGAATTTCTGCTGATTTGTGCTGATTTGATTTTCTTATAATTCTTCTTACTTAGCTTGCCAAAATTGGAGCGAGCAGGAAGCCACAAGCTACAAGCCTCGTAGTCTAATGCGTCTACATAAATATAAATGTACGTATTTATGTAGCTATATGAGTGTTGTTGTAGTGCTTCGTGCGCCAACAAGGTCAAAGCGCAGCTAATTAGATTTTTGTTAAGCTGCAATCATTGTTGTAACTTCATTTGCGCCAACGTCATCACCATTATTTTTCAACGCCTTCAATTCTGGCTTCCTTGGCTCCTTAACGTTGTTGGGAAACACTTTCGACGCTGGACATTGTGCTGCGCTCTCGTTGGGCGTCTCAATGGCAACAAAACACGTTCACACTTTTGGGTGTCGAAGTTGATTGTATGAGTTCTTATGCTAAGCCTGTAAGGGTGTTGGTGTGTACAGAAGTGCTTTTGGTGCGGGTTGTGTTGAAGGAAATTGAGAACAAGTGATGCGTTAGATATTTAATTATGTTTATTTCTTTTTGTTTGATATGTTTTCACATAAAATTGTCCAAACAAGAAAAGTAAGGTGGCCATGTAGAGGATGGTTATATAATTAATCCATGCGGGAAAGTCGCAACCTCTGGCGATGGCTTGTGTGGACCATGCGGCACCGAAAACGAATTGCACCTGGAAAATGAAATTTTTTGAAATTTATTCTGTTATAATTTTGTTTGAGAACCGAACATTATTTTCGATTGTATGTGTAATTATAAACCCAAACTCCTGATATCGCTTACAGTTTCAACAAATGACAAACAGTGTATTCTAATAAGCACTCGTCACTCGGCGGGCATCAGTTAAGCTCCTAAATTATTTAGAGCTTGAAAAAGCTTCTCATGAAAATTTATTGGCCGTTTGGAGATGGAATATGTGATATGTAGGTACAGATTTAATGGAACTCCATCATCACCATCTTCTAACTTATAGATTCCAGAAAAAATATTGTTCAAAGGTTTCTGGTGATCGGTGGCTCTATTTTCTATTTTGGGATTTAATTTGGAACATAGTCCCTATTTCGCTATTTCCTTTTCCATGCAGAGAGAAAAATCAATCTCCTAACACTCAACGTATTCCCTTTAATTTAAATAGGTATAAACCAAGAGGTGTTATAGAGCTCCAAGAATAAGAACTAATAAGAAGTTAAAGCAAATATTTAGTCGAAAATGAATCGATCACGTTTTTTGTATCAAAAGTGTGAAATCGTAAGCTGAGTTTAAGATCACTCTAATTACACGTTCAACTATGCGAATATAAGATATGGCGGCCTACAAACAAATTCTGATGCTTAAAGACGAACTCCGCCACTGCCGAAGATATCCGAGATCCTTAGTCGAAATTTAATAGATATATAATACCAGTAACTATACTAAAACTTACCAATTGCAAAGTCGTCAGATATTTTTTCCACCATAAAAACTTTTGCACGTTGGGACCAAGTGCGCTTAGACCATAATAACTGTACATGATGACATGTATGAAAGAATTAATCATCGACGGCACTATTGCTATGGGAAATTAAAGGCAAAACATACATATTTAAATTTATTGTTGCTAGAGATTAAATTACTATAATATTAATGATAACACATTACCACTAGCAACTGAGAGAGAGAGAGAGAGAGAACACTTGCACTTACTCGAACCGGTGGGCACCCACTTGATAGCGATCCACCAGAGTGGAAACATGGTGCTGTGATGATAAACATGAAGGAATGTCAGTTGTGTCTGCTTTTTGCGTAAAATGAAGAAAATAGTGTCGGCGAACTCCAGCAGCTTGGATACATAGAACCACCAAACGGCAGCAGCAATCTGCGCAAGACAAACGACGGGGATGGAAAACAGTACAATAACAGTAATTTCATGCAAACACATTTAACACACCCTCAGCTCCTCCTTGGAGTATAGCTCGCGACACGGTTGACACCAGAAGTTGTATTTCAAGCGCATGCCATTGATGAGCAGCTCCTTGAAAATGTGCGCATTCAGCAGAGTCAAGAGAAAGTTGTAGAGCAGAAGCAGTGGCCTGAGCTGAAGGGGTTTGCGTCTGCGAAAATGATTAAAGTGATTAAAGTGTTGTTCTATTTGTGCTGCGTTGTTTTGCTAGTTTGTATTTGTGCCACCTTTGCATCCATTGCGGCAGATAGCGCACCAACAGCAGGTACAAGGCCACCAGCGCCAAGACGTCAGCGAACGATTCCACCAAAAGCCACTTTTGTGTGCGCTTGTCCGCCAGGTGGGCGTAGGGAAAACTTATGTCATTCAAATTGAAGAGTCGGAGCAACAACATCCTTCTCAGTTGATTTTAATTTTTATTTTTTGTTTACAATTTATTTTATTTTTGTTTTACTTTTTTACTTTTCCGTCACTGCAACATGAAATGCTCGCATGTAAAAACTGTCTGGTATTAAATATCTGCCAATATTTGTAGAGTGCTTTTATAGTGCTCATAATTCTCTAATGTTAACCATTTCTTTTTAAAGTCGAGACATTTGTATTTAGTCTTGCGTATCGGCCAGAAAACCTTCGGATGAAATTTTAAATTTTCGTCTGCTTTTCGTTTCAATACGAAGCAAAGCATTTAAGTTACAACAACGCCCTTGACCTTGACCAAAATGTCATCCGCATTAACATAAATAGCAGCCGAATTAAATAAAATATACTCGTACAATAATCGATACCCAAAATGCGGTTGGTCAGCATTGAATGCAATGATGCGTAAATTATTACAAATACAATATTACAAAACTATGGAGCGAGCCTCTCTAACTTACAATAAGTCATGTAAAATCTAACTAATAAAACAAATTAAAACTTTAGGTCCACTGCAATTAACACTAACAAGCACAGTTATGGGTTAGCCGTCTATTTTGAAGCTTCGCTTTCTTCAGTGGCGTAGACACTGCCTTCGCGATTATAGCCGACTTAACAACAGCGCGCCCGTCGTTTCTTCTTTTTACTATGTGGCGCCAATTGGAGATGATTCCAAACGAAGTCAGGTTCTTCTCCACCTGGTCTTTCCAACGGAGTGAGACAGGAGATATTTCTTCTTGCCCTCGTTCACTGCCAGACCCATCTGCTTCGCTTCCTTATCCAGTCTGGAGAAAGCAGAACTAATGGCGCGGGGTTTGAGGCCAATGATATCAACATCATCGGCATACGCCAGCAGATGTACACTCTTATAGAAGATTGTACCTGCTTGATTAAGTTTTGCATCTCGAATTATTTTCTTCAAGAGCAGATTGAAGAAGTCGCACGAAAGGGAGTCGCTTTGTCTGAAACGTCGTTGGGTGTCGAACGGCTTGGACAGGTCCTTCCCGATCCTGACAAAGCTTTTGGTATTGCTCAACGTCAGTTTACATAACCGTATTAGTTTTGCGAGGATAACAAATTCAGATATCACGGCATAAAGGCAGCTCCTTTTCGTGCTGTCAAGAGCAGCTTTGAAATCAACGAAGAGGTGGTGTGTGTCGATTCTCTTCTAACGGGTCTTTTCCAAGATTTGGCGCATGGCGAATATGTGGTCGGTTGTTAATTTTTCAGGTCAAAAGCTGCACTGATAAGGTCCAATCTGTTTTTTGACGGTGGGCTTTAATCTGTTTTGAAGCACCGTTAGGTTTTTTGCTTTTTAAAATACAATGCTATAACCTAAAAAGTAATATAGACTAAGCCAAAGTTGCTTCTTGTCGTCACAACCCATCATAAAATGAACAACACGAATTGAAGGCTGGATCTCTTTAACCTATGGAAGGTCCTACATGATCTGATACAGGGTATATCTGTTGAAATATTTTCATCACTGGCGTTATATTTGCTTTTCTTTTTGGGATACCGTTTGAGGTGAATAATGGTTGGTTTGTAATGTAAACTTTTTACTTTAGCCTCTAACATTACATCCTCAACAATTTCTTAAAATATCAGTGGTCTTGTAACTTGATATCATCTACAAATCTTGGTATGTGCGTTTCCATGATAATACTAGGAATTTGTGAACAGTCTAATAAAGTCGATTATTCAAACGATTCTTTATTTTTGAAGCGAAACTTCTCAAAGCTTGGATGATTTGAAGAAGAAAGACAGGTGTACATTCTGGAGTGCCTTACGCATTTCGTAACACACGCATGAGACAAATCTAATTCAAAAAATGTTTAAAATTAAAGTGTTTTAAATATATTCCGGAAGACTTCTTTACTTTTCCAGTTTTACTCTTTCGATTGATGGTAACTCTGTCCTTAGTGTAACTGAATTATTGCATCTTAGTATGTATTTATTTAATACATTTAAACAGAATTAAAAAATCTTATATATAAAAGATCTGTGGCATAGGCTCCAATCCAAAGTAGAACACTTGTTGATAATATTAAAATAGAGCTGCCATATTTGTGTGCCGCCGATGAACTGTCATAGTAATTGGCGTAAATGCCAAAAGCCAGAAGATTGTCCGCAGAGGTTTTTAACTCTATAGCAGCCTCATATGATTTGCTGAAAAACGAAATGGCTATAAAAGGTCAACACTTAATCAAAATGGAAAAATATACCTCTTATCGGCGAGGTTCCAAGCCACCTGAGCTGGTTGCAGGGAATAAAAGCTCAAGTCAAGTGTGTTTGGCATAATCAACAAACGTTCGGTCTTTTGGAAGCTTCCTTCAATTTGCAAACGTTTGAAAGCAAACTTCGGCGTTATCGTCGTATTGGCAGGGAATAAGAGGCCACAGCTCGAGACTGTGTCGTCGGTACAAGCATATATAGCACAAATGGCTACATCGCTGTACTGCTCCTTCTCATACGAACGCCTCCCAGTGAAGACGCCAAAGCGGTATTGGTAAGCATCAGAGGTGGTGCCATTGCCGTAGGAATTTTCTGTAGTTGTGGTTTCGGCAATCAGACTACAGCAGAGCATTTCGGCGCAGAGCTCGACTGAAATCACGGAAGAAGCGTTTAACTGCAGTAGCTGTGAATTGAAGTTATCCAACTGTGGATCGCGCAGTAATCTAACTCCGGTTTGGGGTTGCGCTGCAGCTGTGGTGTGTGTTTCTGGTGCCGTGGTATACAGGCTTTTTTCAGCAAATTTCGGCACTTTCGCCACATAGATTTGGCGCACGCCGCTGTTGCCGATCATAGCAGACACTAAGCTACCACTACTACCGGCGTAGATACCTGAACCAGTGGCGCCTGACTGCGGATAACTGGCGCCTGCGGCAAGTAAGGTGACATTGTTGCCCCAAGCCCACGACTGCTGCAGCTGAACGGCTGAAATGTAATTTGTTTATATCTAAATTCAAGTTGTGGCAACTAAGCAGTACTCACCAGTTAGAAATGGCGTTTCGGAGGCGAACATACTGGTGAATATGATATTCCTAATGCCATATTTAGCCACCAATTCCTCGGCCGGTGTATAAAAGAGCAAATCGAAGCATATGAAGTGTGCAAAACGCACGCCGAAATCCGTATCGAATATCGCGAATTCTGGCTGATAAGTGGTATTTTTCCGCTCTACATAGATATTCACCTTGCGATAACGAGATATGACGCGTCCCTCTCGATCGAATACCACATTCGTATTGTATATATTTAAGCCATTTGTGGCACAAGGCCGTGGATCGACGGCTGCGTTGGCTGCACAATCTTCCTTCTCCGTCAAATTTATGATCACATATTTGCGATTGTCTCGGGCTGCGCAGGAAAGCGCTATCAAATATTGCTCATAGCGACTGCTTTGATTAGCCAGCAGACACGGTATGACAGCTTCTTCAGGTGCTGGTACATAGGTCGTATTAAATTCATTGTTAAGTGTGCTCTCCGGAAATACTACAATATCAGTCTCCAGCGCATCAGGTGATGAGAGGATCTCTATGTACGCCTCTGTGTGCTTGGCAATCAATTGCTCGGTCGTTAGGCCAATAAAGTCTGGTCGAAATTCCACTACGCCAGCAACAAAGTGAGAATCGTTGATGTCTGAGGCCTATGCGAGATGTTTGTTAAGCTAGTATATATCTTATCTTTACGACTTGCTACAGCACTGTCAAACAATTAGTTGAAAGTTGTACTTACCTGACTACCAACTGATTTTAGCGCAATGCCTAGCAAACAGTTGAGGAAAATATTTACAAACAATGGCCCCATGTTTTGTGGAAATTTCCAGCCAATTGCCTCGATGCCGGCTGTCAAACTACTAATCCCATCACACCACTTCCGCAGCATTTAGTTGCTTGTTGAAGTATCTAGATTTATTTACTTATTTTCTCTTTCCCTCTATTTCGCTCTCTTTCACGCTCTTTTACTTTTATTACCTGAGATCTCTTCATTTTTACAATGCAGTAGTAATTGATGTTATAATGATTAGGTTCTAATCTTTATTTTGCCTAACTAATTTCTTGATAATATGTATTTTTGTTTTTCAATTTCAATTCTAATGGTAAATAATTTAAACTTATCTAAATATTATGCTGCAATTTGTGAGACATCTTCTTAAGACATTCGAAGAGACTGGGAAAACCTTTAGAACTACCCAGTGGTTTTTATAACTACAAAAAGTATCTTGTATAGACTTGCTAAACTTTAGAACTTTACTCACTTTACTTGTTTTACACTTTTCTTTCCTTTCGAAATATAAATACATAATGTAATGTAGGTATGGAACTTAAATTAAGGATTATATTTAAAGTGAAAGCTGGAGAATACGTTGAAAGAATGAGATATAAATATTTCGTGAGCTTTCTTCTTCTTTATTGGCGTAGACACTGCTTACGCGGTTATAGCCGAGTTTACAACAACGCGCCAGTCGTTCCTCCTTTTCGCTGCTTGGCGCCAATTGGAGATTCTAAGCGAAGCCAGGTCCTTCTCCACCTGGTCTTTTTAATGGAGTGGACGTCTCCCTCTTTATCTGCTTCTCCCGGCGGGTACTGCGTCGAATACTTTCAGAGCTGGAGTGTTTTCGTCCATTCAGACGACAAGGCGACATAGCCATCATAGCCGTTGTCTTTTAATTCGCTGAAGTATGTCAATGTCGTCGTATATCTCATACAGCTTATCGTTCCATTGAATGCGATACCTTAAATTCATAAATCTTCCGAAGAACCCTTCTATCGGAACGGCGACTCATCAGATGCTGTCATCGTCCATGCCTCTGCACCACATATCAGGACGGGAATAACGACTGATTTGTAGTTTGGTTTTTGTTCGTCAAGAGAGGAGTTTACTTCTCAATTGCCTACTCAGTCCGAAGTAGCACCACTTGGTAAGAGTTATTCCTCGTAGGATTTCGATGCTGACATTGTTGTTCCTGTTGATACTGGATCTAAGATTGCGAAATTATCTATCTCTGAACAGAGAGTAGGAGCCAAGTCGCGAGTGCGATTTGATGATTGGAGATATTTCGTCTTGCTCTCGTTCACCACTTGACCCATTTGCTTCGCTTCCGTATCCATTCCCGAGAATGCAGAACTAAAGGCTATTGTTAAGGCCAAAGATATCAATATCATCGGCTACGCCAGCAGCTGTATACCTTCTATAGAAGATGGCACCTTTTCTATTTACTTTTGCAGCTCGAATAATTTCCTCCAAGAGTAGATTGAAAAAGTCGTACGAAAGGGAGTCGCTTTGTCTAAAACCTCGCTTGGTATCTCAGAAAGGTCTTTCCCGATCCTGACGGAGCTTTTGGTATTTCTCAAAGCCAGTTAACACAGCCGTATTAGTTTTGCGGGGCTTTAGTCTTAGTAACATTCAATTTGGCTACTTACATCTCAAAGTGATTAAGTGATTCCCATGTACTAGGTAGTCAAAAAACTGCCAAGCATAATTTTGTTTTACGTTAAAACAATAGAAAATAGAGTTGATCTATAACGTTACGAGAACTCCTTCCTTCACATACAGAGATGAAAAAGCGATTTGTAAGGTATAAGTTTTCATGATCTCGACAAACCCTATATAATGTGTTTCATTCAAGTACCGAAGTATGACATATACCATATGTGGCAGATTTAAATTATTTTATGGGATTCCAGTATAAAAATTCCTTTGAGGATAAAGTTTTTTGTAAACTAAAGTAAAGCAGGGCAATACCCTCGGAGACTTTATGTCGTCTGCCAAAGGCAAACTTTTCGAATAATTTCGACTACTGCTTCGAAGTCAAGAGTAACAACCATAACACCCAGAACGGAACGATTGTTGTCCAAGCCAACAGTACAATCTTCGAGCTATAGCATACATAAAGCTGTCATAAAAATTTACCGATGCAAAGTATCTTCTGGCAAGGGAATTTTTCGGTGCCACCGAAGTCAACGTTTTTTCTTGTTTTGTTAAATTTAGCAAACATAAACACCTACTCTTCTGTACATATCTCCAGTAGTTTACATAATTTTTTATGCACGCAGCAGCTTCGCAATTTTTTGTAACTTTGTTTGCGGCTCGTAAATCAATGAAGCGGTTAAAATGTTTTTACGCTTGAAAAGAAATTCGAAACTATCCGTAAACCATGCAAAAAATAACGCGCACACATACACATCTATGAATAAATAACGGTACATAAGCTGGGAAGAGAGGAAGGAAAATCGCAACAGCTACGACCGAGTTGAGCGTAGCATCTCAATTCCTGCAGGATAATTTGGCAAGCGTGTATAGAGTAGTTAAAAGGGCAAACAAAGTGTTGGAAAGCGCGCCGAAAGAAAGCGGGATCACTGGGGATTTGAGCGCTATTATGTGCGGTAGGGTTGCCATTAAAAAGGTTTAACGAAATAATAATCGCTTTATGAGTAACACGCAACTCATTCATCGTTCGAAATTTGCAATTATTTGCCTTTAAATGATGAAAGCTCTGAAAAAGCTTTCTTATAAACACTAATTACCGTTATATTACCAAGGATATTGCCAAGGCAACACTGCATGCACACCATTTCCTAAAACACCTTCGCCAACTTTTTCCTTTTTTACCTTTTGACTTTAAGGCTTCCTTGAATTCTTTTTTTGCCACTCTTTCGCCAAATCTTCATTGCTGGCTGTCAGCTGTGTGCGAGTGCAGTTTCTACGTTTGCCAAAGGCAATCATGAAACACCATACAAAATTGCTACATTTTGAGGCAGTATTTACTTTTGCAGCAAGCACAGCTGCGTCTGCCATTCGCAATAAAAATAAAAATGCAGACGAAAAGATGTACTCGTCGAGGCTGCGAGTACCAATGTTTCCATAAACTCTTTTATACAGCGAGTGCTATTTGTAGATGTGTATCTGTGCACGCAAGTACCGGCTGGTAGTAGGAAGCGAATGTGCCTTTGGAAAATTAGAAAAATATTTGCCAATTTGGCAAAGCTGTCAGACGCGAAATTCGTAATAAGAAAAAGAAAGTCTAAAAATGAAAGACATTTTTTTAAAAATGTACAAAACAGCAAAGATAGGCGTTGTTGTTGTTGTTGTTGTTATAGTAGCTTGAAGTTGTTAAAAATTTACACAATAGTTATGGCATGTAGCTGGGGAGTCTGAAATGCGGTCTAGAGAAAGAGCGCTGATTTAAAGAGGAATGAGTGGAGGTGTTCAAAATCTGTGATAACAGAGAAGAGAAGTTAGACTTGGAACGAACAGCTGGATTCAACAACAGCATTCTAGTATCACTCGATGCTGTTCACTAGGCTACAGAACAGTCCTCTCTTTGCATGTGCTCTCAGAACCACTCCTAGGCTATAAACTGAACATCCAAATAAATTTTCTTGCTTAGGTAAACCTCTCTGAAGTACCAGGGAACAACCGAGGGTTAACCCACCTTTGGAAATTAGACAACTTCCCCAAGAGGACCTGTCATCTGGGCATATGATTAATGAAATTTGGATACAGCTTTCCCGTGAACTATAAGCAAGTGATTCTGACACCAAAAATACTGTTAAAGTACTTTTGCTGTGGAATTTATGATTTCTTTTTATTTCAGGCTTATATGAATAAAGTGGACTCTCCTTCGATTTTTTATGTCTTTTTGATACTAGCGGCGAGGCGACCATAATGAAGAAGTTTTTGATGTGAGTCGGAGCAGGTATACCTGCTCCTCGATTCTGCGTTTTGAAATATAGCCTATTTGGTATAGTCACCGGTAGCCTTACTTACTTTACTTTTTCTAAGATTTACTTAGATTTATATATGTACATATATACAACGTAATTATTCTCCAAGCAGACGGGAATTTGCCGCAAGTAAACGCAGTAAATGACCACCATAAAGCCTGAGTGTGTACAAAGTCAATTAAAATTCAATTAATTAAAAACAATAACAAAAACTCCGAAATACCAAAAAGCCCACAAATTTACTTTAGGCTTAATTGCGTTAATTGAATTGAATTTTTAGTGCCTAAATATTAGTGCGTGCCACCAACAACAACATATGTACATGCTGCCATTTGTTTTCGTGCCAAAAAGTGTACTAAAATCAAGGCTGAAATTTAGAAAATTTAATTGAAAATGCATAGAGCTATTAAGTCGGCCAGTTTTGTGTAAACAAACCAATTTAGTGGGGAAGATTGTAATGGAAATGGGATTTAATTTTTAATTTATGTGAAAAGGTGGGCGTATATGCACATTTACTCCGCCAGATGGATGGTGATGGCATAAATTGAGACTAAGATTCAGTTGATCTTCTGTACAACGAACAATGTCACAGAGATTTTTAAAGATGACATTTTCATATTCAGCCGAAATTTAATATTTTTCACTAAAAATTTTATATCTAAAAATTTATGCTTATGTAAATATAATGGGCTGAATGTCTAGAGCCAATTCGCCGGTTTCGTAAAAAGTAGCGCAAGCAGATGCTTCGGCCTTAGCTTAGCGAAAACTGGACTGTAGAGCAGAAATTCTCTAAATGTTTCCACCTCATATTCCTCATTGACCAGTTGTGTACACCAGCATCGTTAGCTTCACCGCAAGAGTTCGAATGGTTGCTCTGGGTTTCACTCTGGGCCAGAAGGCTTTCACAGTCTCATAAGAGCTGAGCAAAGCCTATAGGTCAAGCGCTTGGATGCAGGAACCCCTGTTTGTTTCCATTTTGACGGAGTTTGGGTGTGGGTGACTTTCTCTTGCGAGCTCTTCGGCTTTACAATTTCCCACGATTCCGCTGTGGTCACGCACTCAGACAAGTATAATATGGAAGTAGCTTGATGCTACTGCTGGTGACTAGCTTTGAGCTTACTGTCAGCGAGCTGAAGGCTTGTATAGCAACTCTGCTGCCAGAATAAATACATCTCCCTAAAAGAAGCCACACTTCGGAGATGTATATCTGCTGCTACTTTGATGGCTGCCATTTCTGCTTGAAAGACACTATAGTGGTCTGTCAGTCAGAATCAAGAGTTGATTGAGTGTGGGACCGGAGTCTTTACGCCGCCAACCTTCCTCTTGAACTTCGATCCATCGTTGAAAAAACTCACTTCGTTTCTTGTACAGTGACTTGAAGCCTACTAATGGTGTTCGAGGTGAACGTCACCCTACTTGTCTGCAAGCCATGGGAATATGGCCGTCCGCTGAAGTTATGTTGGTATAATGCCAACAGAACCCGGCAACTTGAGTTTAAAGGCAAGTTCAATTAATTATGTCACAATTTTCTCTTGCCAAAACAGAAGAAATTATTGGGTCTCTTTAGTTTTGAAACTAGATTTAACACCGAACCAATTGTAGTTTAAATTTTATTTATTTTGAAAAAAAATGCAATAAATAAGTATCTCGTGTTAGAAATAAAAATGTGTATTTCAATAATGTCAAAATATAATCCATGAGATACGATTACTACAAATAAAAGCCCCCTTATCCACCCATACCTAAGCAGGTGTGGCACGTGTCACAATTCACCATTTAAAATTCAGTTTATTTGTAGCACAACATTTAAACGCCGATCAGCCGCGCGATTTGTGTGTGTGGGTGTAGGCACATGTCATCAGCTACAAGTTCTGAAAAAGATAACCTTTTCCTTTTGCCACCATTTCTATTTATAATTACATATGTACGCAGTTCTGTGTATTTGTATGCAGAGTGAAGCCTGCCAGTTAGCTGATAGCGGACATATCACGTAGCTACAGTTAATTTATTTATTTATTGCTCGCTATTGCCACTCAAAGGAACAAACATCGTGCAGGTTTACAAACCGCACGATTGTCAACATACAAGCTGGTGAATTCGGTGCGTAAAAGTGTGTGCCCAAACAATGGCGGCGCGTGTATGCGTTCACCAAAAGCGTCTGGCAGCCGCATGATTCCTCGTAACCGCCATCCTGCTGCCAAACCCGTTGCCGGGATATCGAATTCGAGGTGCTGGCCAAGCGACACACAGCCACGAAACACTTGGCGAACAAGCAAAAAGCCAAAGCCGATTGGCGTCCATTCAAGCAGTGTGAAACGGTTTAGTGGCAGCAACGACAGCGACAGCGTGCAACAATCAGAATCGTTGTCAGCCGGTATTAGCCTGTCTAAATGTAGGGATTTTTCGGCTTTTGCCCTTTATTGCCGTGCGTATGCGTCTTCCATTCCTTTATTTGTTTGTTGTTGTTTTCGTCTTTGTAATTTGTTGTTACCGCCTTTGTATGCGGCTTCCGCCAGCCTTTGCGTACGCCAACTCTGTCTGACTGTTGATTCTTTTATTGTTTGCAAGCGCAGCTACAACTTTTCCCATTAGCACATTTCCTTTGTTTGTAGTCGTGCGAAGATATATTCTCCCAAAAGCGTACGCGCGCTCTCTCTTTTTATTTGGTCTCTTTACTCCGAAAACTGAAGCTTTTGAGTGCTTTTGCGCGCTCTTAAGTTGTGATTTCGCATTTCATACTATTTTTCGTTTTAACTATTTTTTCTACAACTCGAATCCTTGGCTGTTGTTTGGTCTGTCGCATTTAAATCGTTTAGTGGTAGATTTTACTTTGTAATTATTTGATTTAATATTCAGTTGAAAAGTTCTCGGTAAGTTTTTGTCCTCATACAAATTAATTCAATGCATTAGTAATTCCACAGAGCATTTACTTACAAACTCACCAAACTACATACGTGTGTAAATATGTATTTCTACACGCGTCTGAGGATGTTGCTTCAATCTGGTAGTGCGAAAGGGCAAAAGTTGGCGGTCGGTAAGTTTAGCTGGAGTTGGTGAGTTGGAAAGTCGTGTAACGGATTAAATATGAAATAGGTGGCTTTGTTGCCCCGTTGTTTTACATCGACTACACTTAATACGGATTAGTTAGGCGGGTGTATTATGTAACGGAGAATCTCACTAAACAACGCATGACTGATACATACGCGGAAATTTATCTTATTTCCTTGTTTTTTACTGAAAATATGTGTCAGGGTCTGCGGCAAAAGAATGAAAAAGCCTCTAGGCGAAAAAGGTTTAAGATATAATTGATTTATGTATATCTATTACCTTAGATTACTATCCGAAATTGAACAAGCTCCTCGAACTTGTAGACCTTGGTACGTTGACTTTCCTTCCATACGTTGATATACATTCGGCTAGTTGAGAAATCGTGGGCGTTATCTAGTAACGAACACACACAGAGGAGCTCTAATTCTCTCTTATAAGCCCTTTGAGAGGATGGTGTTCTAATTGCCTCTTTGCCTGTTCATTCAAAGTAGCATTCCTTTCCCTGTAGCCATCGGAACAGCTTACTTCCTGGATCGACCATTGTATGATATCAATAATAGAACCTAACTTCTAGGGGTAAGTCTAAAATTTGGTTAAATAACAAAAGTTAGTTCATTGTCTCGGTGACTTTTATTGAGATATTCGATTGAGCTATCGAGTGGACGGAATTTAAAAATTCCCCTACGTATAATCTTCCCACATACTTTCAAATTAGTTATTACCATTCTAATGAGTCTAGTAAAATGAAATAGAACAAGTTCCTTACTTGCTAAGTTTGGGTAAAACCGAACATTTTATATTTTTGCAACCTGCAAGGATTATAGGCCGCGTAATACTTTCAGATACATAAGGCTTGTTAGTTATATGGAGTCTAGGGCGAGTTTTCACCTGATTATATTCATTATAACTACAAAAATGCCCCGTTATTAAGAAAACTCGCTCTATCAATTTTATTAAAATAACTTCCATATTGACTGATATATACGGAATAAAGTCATCCGGAAGTTCGAAAGTTTTTATAATAGGTATGTGGGGGCTAAGGAAAGTAATGACTCGATTCAACCTATTTTCGACTATATACCGAAATCGGTTAGGGGAGTTTCCAGATGTGTGTTTTTCCTAACAGGGGCGGTGCCACGCCCTTCGTCCAATTTGACACCGAATCCATTAAAGTCCTGCCGTACCATCTGGGGAGTGAAATTTGATGTGTCTGGTTGATTTATCGCGCTTTTAGAATTTTTTAACAGTACCATTATCATAAAGCGGGGCCACGCCCACTTTTTCGAAATTTTCAGCACACAGGTGGTCGTTGCTACTGTACTTTGTGCCAAATTACAGTACATATCTTGTTTTAGTGCTTAGTTTTGGCACTTTATTGGCTTTCGGTTAATGGCAAAATCTCATAGAAACCCTAGTTCCTTTTAAAAAAACAACTGAGACAGTCGATTTTAACAAGCTTCTATTGAGACGACGTTTTTTTTTGGTGCTAGGTCCGTAGTTACCGTCGCCGTCGATGACGATGTGTATGGTCTGAGGTTGTCCTGACGAAGCAGCTCAGAGTAGATGGTTATAAGTCAATCTCTTCAAACACTTTGCAAAAATTTTCTCGTTTGGCCAGCATTTGCACCGTTTTTTGCGCTAGCTCGCTTGGCAGCCATACACAAGGATTACTTTTGATTCAGTTTTAATAAGGGTGGTTCGAGACATTTTTTTTGCGTAACGTTTAGCTCCTGGGCAGTTCTGCTTATATGACGACCTTTTGGCCTTCCAGAGCGTAGTGCCTTTTTGATATAAAAAAATTAGGAGGACGGAATCGACCCAATCATTTCGAGACATTTTAAGAGACTTTATGAATATTTAAATATTTTTCTTTGAAATATTTTCGGCTTAGATTAATTTATCAGTAATGCAATAAAAATCACTGCAAGCATATTTCATTTCAAATACTTGGGCAAAAGCAGTCATTTCTTTGCCAACTTTGTGTAATTGAACAAATTACCAAGAAGCGCTCTACGCCAGTTACCCAGTTTCGAAGAAACATTCCACAAAATTTCAACGAATTAACTCTGCGAATGACTTGCGGTAGACTTTGGTTGAACACTCATTGCTACATCTCAATTCATTCATATGCAAATGCAAATGGTGAATTCATAAAAGCTTAGATTTAACACACCCGTCCGAACAGACCTAGGAATGCCAAATAAAATGAGCTCCCAACCACAATGAAAGTCAAAAAGGCATTCTGATTTCAAATGTTCGGGGAAACTAAAACAGTGCAGGGGGTGACTGAGGGCCGTTAGGACTGAGTGGTTAACTGCTTCACGCAGTTATGCGTATGCGTATCTAAGTACCTTTTATTAATACATACATATATATTTGTGCAGTTATATGTGTTAGTGTGCCGAAATTTCTTTGGTGTGACCGTGACATAAAATTAAATTCAAATTACTTGCTGAAAATTAAAAACATAACCTTCCCTAATTGAGTTTGCTTGCTTTTAATAGAGCTTCCTGCCATGCGTACTTGTGTGTGTGTGTGTATGTATGTTGGTGACATTAGAATGCAGTAAAAGCAAATATGCTTCCTTACAATTATTAAAGGGAATATGTAAATACACTTTTACTTAGTTCCACACACACATACATACACATACGGATAACTAAGCGCAAATAGACAAACCTTGCACCAATAACAAAACCAACATCGGTGCTTGCTGATGGTGTTACTGATATTGCTGCTGAAACTTCGACTACCCAATAAACCATTCCACAAATTCAATTAGAGTTTCTGTAAGAAAGCTTTCGCTCCGTCTAAAACGAACCCTCGTGTTGGTGCGAATTGAAGCTTCAGAAGCTTAGATGCCTTTGTTTTCGCTGACGTGTTTTTTATAAAAAAATAAATAATACGTTCCTTTCCTCCCTTTGGAAGAAATAATAATAGGTTGTCAAAAAAGTCTTGCGGTATTTTCGCTAGTTGGCGCTGAAAGCGCGTAGTTCTATTTTTATTCGTCGCATCGGGTCATGCTATACCTTTTTGGAAAGCTCATTTCACGCGCTAACAAGTATTTGCTTGATTGTCGTTTCTTTTAAGTCGTTCGTGAGTTATAGCGTCGCAAACATGGAGCAAAATAAAGAGAAAATACGGCATATTTTACAGTACTACTACGATAAAGGCAAAAATGCATCTCAAGCCGCCAATAAATTTTTGCAGTTTATGGACCCGATACAGTTTCCATTTCCACCTCACAACGATGGTTTCAACGTTTTCGTTCTGGTGTAGAGGTGGTCGAAGATGCACCACGCTCCGGAAGGCCTGTCGTCGAAAATTGCGATAAAATCGCTGAATTGGTCGAAAGAGACCGGCATAGTAGCAGCCGTAGCATCGGTAAAGAGCTGGGCATGAGTCATCAAACCGTTATAAGCCATTTCAATAAATTCAATAAATCATTCAATAAAAATACCGCAAGACTTTTTTGACAACCTAATATAATAGCAAAAATTGGTGGTATGCGCTGCGACCTTATGGTTGATTTGCCCTCCCTCTTTCATAACAACTCACATAGGTCCAGCACCCTTATAAATTCAATTATCGTGTAGGCTACGTTGATCCCCGGCCTTGATGCTGCGTTTACAGATTGCTACAAATTAGAGAAGTAGGGTTGTGCTCTGGATTTGGGACAGGCACGAAAAAAACACTACCAATGAAAACTAATCGGCATTATCTCCTGTCATCAAACAAACAGTCGTCGCACTCGCGACTAGGCTCCCACGTCACTGCTGGCAGTCAGTAACTTCGAAGTTGTAGATAATTTCGTCTATCTTGGAACCAGCATTAACAACAACAACTGGAAATCCAACGCAGAATAAGTCTTACAAACAGGTGCTACTTTGGACTGAGTAGGCAATTAGGAAGTAAAGTCTTCTCTCGACAAACAAAAAACAAACTCTACAAGTCACTTATTCCCGTCCTGCTATATGGTGCAGAGGCATGGACGATGACAACATCTGATGAGTCGGTCTTAGAAGTTTTCGAGAGAAAGGTTCTGCGAAAGATTTATGGTTCTTTGCGCATTGGCCACTGCGAATACCGCATTCGATGGAACGATGAGCTGTACGAGGTAGACCTCCACTCCGTTGGAAAAACCAGCTGGAGAAGGACCTGCTTCGCTTGGCATTTCCAATTGGCGCCACGTTGCGAAAAGAAGAAACGACTGGCGCGCTGTTGTTAACTCGGCTATAATCCCGTAAGCGGTGTCTACGCTAGTAAAGAAGAAGAAGAAGGTGCTTCAGAATTTCCTGCTTCACGTCATAGAATCGACCCATTTACAGATGAGACTGTGTCCATATTATATACATATGTAGGTGTTTCTTAAGCCTTCGGTGATCGGTGCATATTGAGATCAAGTGATAAATTTGTGTCCAGAAAGGCCTATTATTTGTTTGAATTTTTTGAGGTTGTATTATTCCAGTATCTTGGCGCAACCCAGGTGTTGGCTGACAATGCTTACCTCCCTCTCTCTTCTCCTTTCCGAATAATTTGTTTATAGTACGTGGACTGACGACCAAGTCCCTGCACAGGTGCCAATTTTAAGTAAAATATTTGGACCATACCCTGATTATTTCTATAACTCAGTTTAATTGAAATTGGATCCATTATAGAGGTACATGAAATATTTGGCTTACTGGATCACAAGCTGTCTCTCATGCACATCTCTCTAATTGCGTTGCTGTGCAGATGTGTGTCTGTCGGTATATATGTATGTATGTATTCGTAGTTCGGTCGCCTCATCGTGCTAGTGGTTAACCGCTTGGATTTGCTTATCATCAAGCGTAAAATAGCAGCAGGCAATGTGGCATGCCTCAACGCATAGTCAGCTCATTGGTGCGAGAAGCGTACGGTGGGCATGGCCTTAAGCTCGTGATGATACGACTAACAACGCGCGCCCTCACAGCCATATGGATATACACATGTAACGGCATTTAATACAAAGTGGTCTGCTTGTAATAATAATAATAATCAGCTTCAGCAGTTGAGCTTTGCTGTTGTTGTATTGGATGTTGAATGCGCTATGTGTTGCGTGGTACTGGTTGGTGTGGGTGCAGATTGCCTACACGGCGGGACTGTAAATTAAATGAATTTGCGGTTTAGCTCCACTCAACATATGTGTTTGCTGAATCATCTTGCTCGACTGTTTGGATAGTCCATATGCATCTATGTATGTATTTGCCTATTAACTATGTGCCGCCATTTATTTGCGTACTCCCACTCGCATGCAAACATATGTACATACGTATGCCAACAATAATAAGGCAGTTTTGACCTTTTTCACTGACACCCCTACGCTTAAGTGTGTGTGTGTGTAATTGTGCGTATTTGCCTCGGTTTGTTTGTGTTTGCGAAGGCCACAGACTTTATAATACAAATGAGTATCATATCATGTGTACTTTGTTGTAGTTGGAGTGGTAGTAGTAGTTATAACATTATATGGCGCAGTATCGGTTTGTCTAGCACCACTCTATTTGCTTATATGGTTTTCCAACTTCCGAATATGTTGTTGGTTTTAGTGTGCTTTGCCAGCAGTTCTGCGTTTTTGCGAGTCCATTTGTGGCTGCCACATCATCCTGTGGTGTGCTGAAGTTATGCTAATATTTTGCAGCAGTGTAATTTATCCAGATACCACAGCTCCGCGCTGATTGTGGGCGCTCAATGATTGCCGTCATCATTTTTGACTGTCACCTATCAAACAGGGCACTATGTATGTATGTGCATGTGTGTATTCTCCTATTAACCCACACGCACTTAATTACAGAACACAATTTAACATGTCTTTGGCTGAGAGAATGTTCTAAATATATTTGTTATATTTGACCCTTTTTGCGGATTTAATTCGAAAATGTGGTGTTTTCCTAATTTCATGGTTTTAATCCAAACTGCACGTTTTACTGTGGATTAACTGCGGACTAATATGGACGTGGTGTCATTAATTTTTGGTATCTGAAAAACTTGCTTTAAATACATTTTTGGTTATAGTTTTGTAGAGGAATCAAAGATGTGCCTTGTGGAGTGAGGTACCACAGACTTAGTCCAGACGCTGAACCAAATTTTCGACGTTTTCAAGCATAATTCGGCCGATACTGCTGCAATTTCAGGATCGATATTCTCACAAAACTCATCAATAGTCGAAGGCTTGTTGGCACTTGCCGTGGCCCCACAGGAAGTGGTTTAAAGGCTTCAAATCGCACGATCGAGGCGGCCAACTAACCGGGCCATTTCGTGAGATAACCCCTGCTGCTTGTGGCGCCGTCGTGTTGGAACCACATATTGTCAAAGTCCATATCAACCAATTCAGGCCAAAAATATTTCCAGTATCATTGGGCGGTAGTGATTCCCATTCACAGAAACCTGCCGGTCTTGATCATCACGGAAGAAGTACGGCCCAATAAACCCGCCGACCCATAAACAGCATCAAACCGTTCTCGACTCTATGGACACTTCCTTTTATCACTGGCACGGGAGCATTTTGTTGTGGACAACAAATGGCAAACCTTACTGAACAGAAATGTCAAAAGAGCTGGAAAAAGTATGACCGCGTCTACTTTCCCTTTTTTATTATTTCCTACGTATACAAACAAGCAAACAATTACGAATGCCGCACCAAAATCTTATCTCTTAAATAAGAAGTCTGTAGGACAGATTGATTGATCAAAACCTTTATAACGCTAATAAAAAATGTATTTTAATCAAAATGAAATATATTTCTAAACTGCATTTCGTTTCATTAGTACTGGGAATAGAGTAATCCCCACTGATGCACTAGCCTGCAATGTTTCTATAAGAAGAGCTGTAAATGTTGTGCACTGCATCTTCCAATCCACGGCTCACATTTCCGGCTTCCTGCTCCATTTCATTCACTTAACTTCGTTGCAAGCATCCCGCTGATATCATATTTTGATGCGCCATTTTGTTACCACTTTTAGAAATACCAACGACGAGGAGGAATGACGTTGCTTCAGAAGCTGTGCGCGCTTTATGACGAAGACGAAATGGAGACAGTTTATGAAAGTTGTGACATGACGAAGAAGAAAGAAGCGCACAAAATCAGACGGAGTCAAATGGAAGTAAGATGTTGGAGTGTCATTCTCAACAAGCTTTGTTTGGCCACAAAAGACAAACGAGGATGGGAAGCCGAGACCGACCGCAGCAACAACTGTCAAGTGATGGAGCAAGTATGAACCCCTGGGGTGTGAAAGTGTTGAAAGCTTGTCAACCGGTGCCTAGCTACACTGTAAGTATGACATGAATGCGACACCGTTGGCGGTACCGGGCAGCTCGACTGCGAGGCAGAAGAGACGGCAGAGACAGAGTCGGCTAAACAAGCAGACACTTTAAACGAAGAAAGATTGCCAGTTTTGTCGAATAGCTGAAAGTAAAGTAAGCGGAAAATTCTTAGAAGAAGCGAATAACACACAGACGCGCCGTGCGACTACCAGCTGGTGTGCAACTCGCCAGTGGACCGTCCGCTTTGTGAAGCGTGTGCGCGCCACAGCTTCGCTAGTTAACTTCTTTCAGTGTCTTCTACTTGTTCCTCAATGCAATGTAAGCATTTTCTTTGCTAAAGCTGGTCGCTGCAATTTACTTGAAGCAAAGTTTACTTGCCGCATTTTTCGGGCATTGTCTGCTTTTGAACTTCGGCAGCGTGAGTGGCTGAGTGAGTTGTTGGTCGGAGCGGGGTGAATGGATTGGTGTTGACGCTGGGGAATGTTGGCAATTTGGCGAGTGGCATTTTGGTGAAAAATTTGCAAACACTTTGACACAGAAATATGCTGACAATGTTCAAGTCCTTGGTATATATAACTCTACACATACACATATGTGTATATATGTATGTATGTGTGTGTATATTACATTTTCTGGTGCTTGCGAAAGTATGTTTGCTATCGTGCTTGCTTGACAGCTTAAAAGTTAACGAATATAACAAAGAAGCTCTGGGAGTGCTTATTTGTAGGAAATGTCAAATTGCACCATCAGCCTCCGACGACACTTGCACCAGTCCGCGAACCCTCCATTCCACCAGTCGGCAGTTCGGCATTCGTTGCCAAGTTAACTTTTATTACATTCATTGAGTTTATTTTCTGCATTAAGTATGTAAGTAAGTAGATTTTTGTCGACAAATTGTTTGCTAAAGTTAAAATTAGTTTATATTTACCTTTCAACTTTCAACTCGCTTTTTATTAAGTGTACATGCGGTGCATCGCAGCCACTCGCTCACCTGCTGCGCCATTTAACTCACTCTTGATAAGTTAATTTTTCCATTTCCTCATGCTCACTCTCTTACTGTACTATATTTCAGAAGAGAGAGAGAGATGGCTGCTAATAAGAAAGAAATTGGATTTGTGGGGATGGAATTGATTGGAAAGAGATTATATATAGATCAGGAACCTTAAATGTTTAACTAAGTTGTCTGATCTATTCGAAAGTCTAACCTTTGATTTCATGTTAAAGATCTTAGAAAACACACTTAAAAGTATTTAACTTAGAGACTAGACGGATCTTTATTGGAGACATATCGGTTGTAAAGATACTTTGGTTTTGTTAATTTCTTTCATAAAAGAGAACTTAAAGTTCATACATTTCATCTGTATTTCATAGTAGTCAAGACTAAATCTCTTGTTTTTTATTAAAATATCTGTTTTATAACTATAATTGTGCACTTTTTATTCAAAATTTGAACGCCCATCTGAAATTTTGCCATATTTTTGGTGAGTTGTGGAACGAAATAAGCCTATTTTTGCGACCTTGTTCTGCTGTGAATCGTATTTCAGTGAGAACGTTCTGCATCGACCCGAACAAATGGCAGTCAGAAGGGGAACGTTTGGGTTTTAAAGCAGGTGAGGCAAAACTTCCCAGCTGCTTTTATCCGGTCTTGCAACATGAGATCGAGTGTTGTCATGAGCGATGATATTGCCTTGTGTCTAGTCGCAAATTCTGTGAAATTTTCAGCAATCGCTTGTTTCAATTTGATGAGCTCTTGTTAGTAGCGTTTTTAATAAATGTTTTCACCCGGTTTTAGCAGCTCACAGCATGTCCTTCTAATCCTACCAAATGCAAGCGTAAAATATTTTATGTTAATGGATATGCGGCTTTACCATTGATTTGACTGGTTGGGTCGGTTTCATATATTGTAAAATTGTTTGCATTTCAGTTTGTAGTAGACCCATATTGTCAGTGACTAGTCACAACCCCATGGAAACGACTTCTCTTTGTGGCATGCAAAATCATCTTTTAACGCTTCTTAGCTTCAATTCATTTGGCACTCAAAATAATGGCTTTTGAATGTAAAATTTCGAAATGACTGCTTGAATGACTTCCAAAGATTCTGGGAGTTTTTATTCTGTTTGACTTCATCGAGCAATGCTTGCAGTGTCTGGTCTTTATACTTTTTAGTGAAAAGTAATGAATTTCCAAAAATACATTTTTCGGGCACAAAGTTGGACATATTTGGCTTCAAATGAATGACATCTAATTCCAATAATCAGGGTCGGAACATAGAAACAATGGAATAAAAATCAAATAATCGTCTAAAATATCAGCTAAATCAGCAAGCTTACATGTGGCTTAAACAAAGTGCTTTCACATTGTTGTACTATACATTTTTGAATTTTTAAAGATTTTGCTTTCAATTCAAACGGAAATGTAGTAGTTGTGAGAGTAAGTTAAAGAGCCACAACGTTAAAGAACCAAGAATATCTTAGTTACTCTGTTTTAGCCACTTTCGAAATTCATCATTTGAAAATATACTTAACAATTGCAGATGATTTATTACTGGGACTTTTTATTACCTCTTACTTAGGCATTTTCATGCAGAATATACATAGTAACCGTTAAGAATGTGTAATTCTCACAGCTTTTTGAGTTGGAGTAAAAAATCTCACATTGACTTTTGAATGTAAACGCTTAGTGAAAAATGTTATGGAGCTGTGCGGTGAAAAAAATCAAAAAGGGAAGACTTCATAGCCAATGGTTGCTCACTAATGATGTTGAACGCGCAGTCATTAATCAAGTTGTTAACTCAAAGGCAGCAGCAAAACGTAAGCATATGCTAATGTCATGATTTAAAGATTTATGTATATACGAAAAGTTTACACATACATACATATACTATATATTCTTCTTCTTCTTTACTGGCGTAGACACAGCTCACGCGGTTACATTCGAGGTAAAAACAGCTCGCCAGGCGTTTCTTCTATTCGCAATTTGGCGTCAATTCGAGATACCAAGTGCAGCCGGGTCCTTCTCCACCTGATCTCTCCAACGGAGTGGACGTCTTCTTGTTCTTCTGCTTCCTCCAGCGGGTACTGGGTCGAATACTTTCAGAACTGGAGTGTTTTCATCCATATGGACGACAGTCAGCGTAGCCGCTGTCTTTTAATTCGCTGAACTATGTCAATGTCGTCGTATAACTCGTACAGCTAGTCGTTCTATCGAATGCGATACTTGCTGTTGTCAAAGCGCAAAGGATCATAAATCTTCCGCACAACCTTTCTCTCGAAAATACGTAACGTCGACTCATCATATGTTGTCATCGGCCATGCCTGTGCATGGATTCAGCTCGAATTATTTTCTCCAAGAGTAGATTGAAGAAGCAGCACGAAAGAAAATCGCCTTGTCTGAAACCTCGTCTGGTATCGAATGGCTCGGAGTGGTCCTTCCCGATCCTGACGGAGTTTTGGAATTTCTCAACGTCAGTGTCCTAGCCGTATTAGTTTTGCCGAGACACCAAATTCGGACATCGCGGCATAAAGACAACTCATTTTCGTGCTGTCAAAAGCAGCTTTGAAATCGATGAAGAGGTAGTGAGTGTCGATTCCCCATTCAAGGGTCTTTTCTAAGATTTGGCGAATCTTCAAGGCCTAAAGCCACACCGATAAGGTCCAAAGAGTTTGTCGACGGAGGGCTTTAATCTTTCACACAATACGCTCGATAGAACATTATAATCGATGTGGAGCAGGCTTACCCCACTGTAGTTGGAGCAGATTGTAGAGTCTGCCTTTTTGTGAAGTGGGCAAAGCACACTTAAATTCTATTCGTCGGTCATGCTTTCATAGGCTTATAACAAAAAACAAAACTAAAATTGAATTATGCATTAACATACTTGTATTGGCTCAGGATAATAAAGATTTGTATGAAATCCAGTAAAAAAGTTGTTTTTTTTGACAGTCCGGGTCCGAGTAGATAGAACAACAATTAAGTACATGCATACATAATATTTACTATGATCGAAAGACTCGCTGTTGGATAATTTCGGCGTCGATTATTTCGCAGCTGGCGACGGAAGAGACTACTGTTTCTAGTATATTTGAATAACAACAACAACTATATTTTATTCACTAAATTAACTTCCAAAGTAATTAAATTAGTTCTACTTCTGTATCTTTTTCTAATAAATATCTCAAAGAATATTGCCCTGGACTTAAGCTATCGCCGACTATGTCAGCACTAAATCTCTTTATGTCGCTTAGAAAAGAAAATTAAAAATAAAAGGTGCTGACGGCGATAAATTTATGCAGATTGAAAAGCGCATCCCTCTCCCCACTTACAAGAAGCGATAAAGCATATGCTGGAGAAAATATTGCAAGAAGCTGTCAATCTGCTGCACCAAAAGGCCATGTCAGCATCGAGCGGACCAATGACTTGATTATAGTCAAGTAACCACAACAACAACAAATGGATTAGATAAGCAGATACAGAAACAAAGCAAAATATCGAAGACAAAAACAACTGCAACACGATGCAGATGAGCCAGCAGCTGCCACTAAGCTTCGCCCGCAACGGCTGCCATCTTGTGGGGCCAAAGACCGAGCACCTGTATGCTTAGGTTCATCTAAAAAAGAAAAAGTGAAGAAATAAATAAGGTATGCATCATGCTAAGGAGAAAGTTGTTTGCTGCTAAAGCGTAATTTTTCACTGCACTCTCTTTTGTTGTACGCAGGAGATAACATCTTCATCATTGTCATCTAAAGTGCAGCGAGTGCAAGTAGCTGGCAGATAAGTATGTGTGTGTGTGTGTGCCGAGTGCGAATATAAGCAGTAAGGATCACAAATCGGCGATAACAAGCGAGTACAATGTAATTGAGCTGCGCTCTGCGGCGCTGCTGTCGTTCACATCGACTGAATCGAGGCCAGAGGTCCTTGTACACAATGCCAGCGATTGGTGAATTGCAGCTTTGACACATTATTACTTTGTGTATTATGGGTTAAAAGGACATCGTGTCAGATTGTTGCCTTAGACAATGCGGCGAAGAGGGCTAGAATATTTGTAGTTGAAATCTCTGTAATATTACGGTGGATAAGGTGAAAGGGTATTTGCCGTTGGTGATTGTTGCTATGGAAATTGTTGTGGTTACGCTTGTTCTAAATCCAAGAAGCCACAATGTCTACAATAGGTAATAATCGAGTGTAATCCGTGATGTTTGTGTATTTATTATAAATTAATTCACTCTCGAAACCACTGACTCGCAAAACCGCAGTTTAAGCTTGCGGAAGTGATAAATTTCCGAATTTTTATAAAGCCTACTTCTAAAGCAATAACGCAAAAATTTTGATTATATTCCGAAGATGAATATAAAATATAGTGGCACAATCCTAATAGCACTTAACTTTCGCCGATTAGTTTCTTGTTTACTCTAAAAAGTGACCGGCTTCACGATTATCTTATAAATAATATGTAAATAACTTGCTCATAGTGATTTAAAAGACCTTCAAAAATCTCAAACTGTTTGATTTTGGCACAGAGTTAATTCGAGAAAATGTTATGTTGAGTTACTGAGAGTATGAGAGAGTGAGTATATAGTTCCAGCATAGCCTTTGTGATGTTTTAATTTCTGAAGTGAAGTCAACCACCACTAAGCATCTGATCAAATTTGACTCGGCCTGGAAAAAATAGAAGCCTCTTTACCATTGCTTCAAAATAGTCTTCTATTGAGACATTTCAAGCATGCTAACGCTTATTCTAATTTTCCATGCAACTAGTTAAAAGTATAAGGAGGATGGATTCGTGCGTAGAAGTTCACGCAAGTGAGGAAAGTTCTTTGATTGCCTTTCACTTGGGAGTGGCCAGAAATGTGTCCCTTATATTTATGGCTCATGCAGCTCACGTCTTCTGGTCTCGGACCAAGTATTGTCTGTCTAGCCAAAAAGCATCAACTTGATCTAAAGTGAGAAGGCGAATCATCCCCTCCACAGGGTTGTGTGTAGGGTTCCGGCCCCGCCACGTAAAAAATGCTCTCAATAACAATGAAGGAACAGCCTTGGACACTCGGCTATAACCACGAAAGCGGTGTTTACGCCAATAAAGAAGTTATAACCCTCGTTTTGGGTGGCCTTCAGTGTCTTTAGCGACTTTCGTTTTTCTGGTTTTGGCTCCTTGTGGGAGCAACATTCATTAGAAAATCAAGTCTCGTTACCAGTAGTTAGGGGCGAATCCCGGTTGGAACTGCGGAGAGTCAGTTGGTCTGTCATAAATCTGCATCCACCATTCCGAGTGGCGTTGAGGGCGATAGTTGGAATAGATTTAATGGTTTCAAAAAATTACTTTTGATTTCCAAAGGAAGTCTTTACAACACTATAAAGCATCCAGCGCCAATCGCTTCTTCTTTTAGCAATTAGGCGCCAATGCGAGATACCAAATGCAGCCAGGTCCTTCTCCACTTTATCTCTCCAACGGAGTGGAGGTTTTCCTCTTCCTCTACTATCCCCCGGCCGGTACTCCGTCGAATACTTTCAGAGTTGGAGTGTTTTCATCCATACGGACGACATGACCGCGGCCAGAGCAGCCGCTGTCTCTTAATTCTCTGACCTTTATCATCATCGTTTTATCGAATGCGATATTCGCCGTGGCCAACACGCAAAGGATAATAAATCTACCGCAGAACCTTTCTCTCGACAACTCGTTACGTCGACTCATCAGATGTTGGCGCCTTAAAAATTACCAAGATTAATAAGTTTGGGAAATAAGAGTGGACTCTTCATGTTCCTTACATATCCTTGAACTCGGTAATAGCATTGAATACAATCTAAATGTAGTGTAATGAAAACATTGTTGAGCAAAACTTTCTCTGTTCTACCTAAACTTACTCTTTATGAGCTCCCAATTAAATATATTTAAAATTTATTATACTCATTCATTTATGAATTAAAATGAAATTGAAGCAATTTCCATTAAATTATTTCTGTGGCATTCATGCCAAGCTAATAAACATGCCAATATAATTGCATGACTTCGTGTTAGTAATTTAGCCGCTCGCCGTGCTGCCATGTGTTTGTGTTATCGATATTTTAATTATTTGCATTTAAATATGTTGGCATATTGACAATTTCATTATGGCATAGTTGGACATAGAATACGAATATGCTTATTGGTCACTCAATCATTTACTTGATCGCTTTTGTGGAATTCATTTTCAAACATGCACACACACATAAAACACACGTACATATATACATATATAGTATATGCAGCATATTTGTGCAATTCGCAGCCATTGCTTGTCGATGGGACTGAGTCTGGTGTGTGCTTGTTGTCGTTGTTGTTTTCATTGTGTATTTCCCACGGCGCCATTTGACATTGCGCATATTCCAGTACTGTTATTTGCATTTTTCGGAATACATTGAAATAAATATTTTCGCCTTTGGCTGCCTTTGGTATTTTACGCACACACATACATATGCATATGCATAGACTATTCATTCATGCGCTTGAATGTGTGTAGGTGTGTCTGAGCGAACATTTTCGAATATTTCAGATGCAAAAATATATGTATGTCTGCTGCCTTTGTTGCTGCCACTCCGCGCTGGTGGCATAAATGCATATGAATGCACATATTCCACAGCTTAAATGCAAATACATCCATATATAAATGTATATTTTATGCTACATACACATTTACAGGTGTTGGTGACAGCTATGTGTGCATGTATGCAATCGTTCAATATATTTTATGGCATTTGCGTCACCTGTAAATACAGTGCTACGCGGTAAAGAGCTTACAAGCTTTATAACCACAGGTATTTATTAAATTCTCACAGATTACACGCATATAAGTATGTGTGTGCGCTTGTGTTTGATCAGACACATGTGTAAAGGTGGAAGTGCTGAAAATTCGTTAAGAACCAGCATTTACATACACACAAACATAGAAACATATATCCGTGTTAACTGGTGTTGTTAAAGCTCATTAAAAGCTGGTGCAAATTGATGAACGCGTTTAAATAAAAGTACGGATGTGCTCATACTTCATCTACAAGGTTTTTATACTCTGAACACAGTATATCAAGTTTGCCAGTTTTTGAGATACCAATCTGAAATTTTGCAAACGTCTTTTTCTCCCCAAGAAGCTGCTAATTTGTCAAAATCGCCGATTTTGAACCACTATAACATATAGCTGCAAAACAAACTGGCCCCTCAAAATCATGACGAGATATTTACAGCAAAGTACTCATGTCAACAAACACACGGAAGGTACGAGCAGCTACAATCAGAAGAAGCTAGAAGTGAGTGTTTTACTCGACATGCACTGCTGCTCTCTGAGAGCACTTATCAAACTGCAGACAAAACCATTGGTTTTCGGAAAAGTCGAAAGTGCAGTTGGTACGATAAAGACTGTCGTGTCACAAAGGAGAGGTAGCGGACAGCCTACCTCCCAACGTTGCGATCGACACCAACACGAGAGGGATGGGATAGATACCGAGAGTTGAAGATGGAAGCGAGACGCATATGCCGAGAAAAAACGAAAGAGGCCGAAATGCGTGAGTAGCTTGAGAAGGTGGCAGGCAGGGATAATACACGAAAACTCTACGAAAACATACGGCGATTAACGAAAGGTTTTAAGACCGGAGAATACTATTGTAGGACTCAAAGTAGTGATCTAGTGACTGATGATCAGAGCGTACTGAAGTTATGGAAGGAACACTTCTCCAGCCTGCTGAATGCCAGTGAAAGCGTAACATCTGGAGATGGCGAACCCGCCATTCCCCAAAAAATTAGGTTGTAATAAATGTTCCATTGACCGACTATGACGAGGTTCGAATAACAATTACACGTCTGAAGAGCAACAAGGCGGCAGGGTCGAAATATTCCAATACGGCGGCGAACAACTGTCAAGATGCATGCAACAGCTTCTTTGCAAGATATTGTAGTCTAAGTGCGTTCTGTTAGCAACAACACACACAACAATATCAGCTTTGAAATCCAACGCAAAATCACACTTGTCACCAGGTACTACTTTGGAATGAGTAGGCAATTGAAAAGTTAAGTTCTCTCTCGACGAACAAAGACTAAACTCTACAAGTTAGTCATCATTCCTGGCCTGCTATATGGTGCAAAGGCATGGAAGTGTTTGAGAAAAAGGTTTTGCGAAGATTTTTGGTTCTTTGCGCATTGGCAACAGCGAGTAACGCAGTCGATGGAACGATGAGCTTATCGAGAGATACTGCGACATTGATGTAGTTCAACGAATCAAGAGACAGCAACTGCGCTGGCTAGGTCATGTTCCAGATGGAAGAGAACACTACAGCTTTGAAGGTTTCCGATTCACTACCCGCTGATGGAAGCACTCCACTCCGTTAGAGAGATCAGGGAGAGAAGGACCTGGCTGCACTTGGTATCTCAAATGGACTAGCAGAAAGAAGAAACGATGATTATTTTTAGAGAATCACCTTAAAGTGTATCTAACCGCCGGAAGTTAAAGTTCTCTTATAAGATGATGGGTGCGATGCATGAAATTCTTTAGTTGTTGACCAAACCAATTGTTCAAACAACATAGCTGATTTCAGCACAATTATCCCCATGTAAAGCTTGCTATGTCATGTATGATGGTATTTGCAGGAACCTACTACTCAAATTAAAATATGTCATAAATGTCCATATTAAGCATAAGTCATGTATACCCACCATCACCAACAGAGCCAACAAATTCAAAAGCATTACAATAAAATCTCAGTTTTCTCAACATCTCTTTATCAAGTGCCTCTGCGGGTATTGCTTCTCTGTTTTTATCGTTCCACGGTTTTACTTTATGCACAATACCATTTTTTTGCATTAATAAAAATTAAATAAACACCGTTACATGGCAATTTTCAACCAGCGAAATTTTAAAAAGTAAAAAACAATACAAATTCCAGCATAGTCCGTAAATAAATTCTCCTCTCATCCTCTTTCTGTGGGCTAAACTGAAGCGGTAAGTAAATTTTCATGCTGAATTGGGTTTTAATGGGATTATGCGCCGGGGCAGTTGTCCCAACCCGAACTTGGTGCACCTGCAGTGGTTGGAGAACATTTCTTGCTTTTCTACTAGATAAACATGCCCACATGGCGGGCTGCAGACCTACAGCAGGTGTATACGTTTATAAGTTTGTTCTTGTTTGTATGTATGTACTCATATATACTTTCTTGCTATCGTTCCATATAGGTAAGCGAAACTCTTTACGCTTATAACGGTGTTTTAATCTCCGCGTGTTGTTTATTGTAATATCGTCAGGAAAGTGCTTACGTAATGCACGGTTCGCCATAATAGTAGTCGTACAAAGTTTACTCACATGGCGTTCTTCGTTCACTTCCAAGGTATCCACATGCACACACACATACGCAGCTGAGCATGCTTCTGCAAAAATGTATCTATGCAAATGCTCTGTAGTTGCCGCACACCTGCGCGCACACTCGTGTATCGGTATGCTAAACGCGTTCATACACATTGATTTCCTTAATACGATTGCTTAAGTACTTTCCGCATTTTTATCGTCGCTGTCATTTCAGATTATATGAAAATTTTTAATAAACTTAACGGTTTTAATTAAAAAGACAAAATATTTTAATTGGCTCTTAACGGTGTTAATTTAACTTTTGCACTTAGGCGATGGTTTCCGCAAGCGAAAATAGAAAAATAGCGCTGTTGCGGTGAAGCCATGGAAACGTGCGCCGGAATTTAAATGGGGTAAATTGTTCATTAACTAATACTATAAAATAAAAAATAATTTTAGTGATACTTAAGCGAAATGAGTAAGTTCATTATGTGCTATTTTCTGATTATGTCGTTTTAATTAATTAATAGCACAGAAATATCTTCCTGGTGGATAAAAGTGATCGAAGTTAATGAGAACAAGTAGTTATTTAATAACACTTTTTGACTTGATTTGACTATATATAGCAAATCTCTGGACTTGCAAAGTGAAGATTGTGTTCGCATGTTTTGTTTTTCTAGATATATTGCATGTTTCTCTTAAATAGTTCTGCAATATTCTGAAGTGTAGAGATTGGTCTCTTTAGTACGAATCTGAGGCGGAGAAGGAATCTAAATATGCAATTCGAAGAAATAGTTCAGAGCAGATGGAAATCTATAACCATGAAATAAGAATTTAATAAACTGTTTCATCAAAAGTATATATAGACTTATAGCAGGGAGGATCCAGAAATAGTTATTGGAGAAGAAATAAACTTTTACTTGAAACATGAAAATTATTTTATTAAATATAGTAGTCTTTATATAGCTGAATATCACAATTTTGAATCGACCTTCTAATATAAAATCGTAGTAAACTGAAAATCACATTGTAAACTTATTATGTAGACGTGCGGGTGACATACTTAAAGAAATATACATATAATACTGTAGTCAGTTCGTGAATTGAATAGAAAAATTTCACAAAACAAACCGATGTGCGCCAAATTTTTAGAATTTTTCGAGAATTTATTCTGCAGTGACTTAAATCTCATGATGCGTGAGCAGCAATAACGGCCCGATCAATCTATCTTGAAGCATTTTCGTCCTCAACCACGTTTTCATGCGGCGAAGTGTCGAAAAAGAGGGTTCGGAGTTCGCATTTGTCATAGGAAGTGTGCGGAATATTCGAAGAAAATTATGAATTATGAGGTATAGGCCTACATCGCAGTTCTTACCGTTACCATTGCAGTAGTCGATAACTTGTTGTTTTTTGACTTTTGCTTCTGTCACTCGATGGCACCACCAGTGATCAAGTTCACCTTTGAGCTTCAAACGTTGATGAACGTGACGTTGGCATTGTACAAAAGACCTGTGAATTTATCTATCAAGCAGTCAATAAGTTTTTCCATTTCTTTGGTTTTCAAAGCACATACTTTGTCTAGAAGTAGCAAACTCAGTTGAAATTCATCCAATACTTCTCTAACCGATTGTATCCAACAGACGAATATACACTGAGACCTTGTAGCATTCTTCACTTCGATTTCGGAAAGTTATAACTAACCTATTTATCATATTTGATGCCTTTGCCAGATCGATTGATACTTTCTGAAGAATAACACTGAGTGAATAAGTTAGAGATAGAATAACATATAGACAAAAAATCCCAATAATAAATCCAAATTTGTACACGGCTGCGATGAGTATCGTTGGCTTTAATAATTTTTGTCAGAAAATGGAGAGTTTCTGGATTATATTTCTGTTACTTTATTCGTTTTAGTGTGGTAAAATTATTAAAAAGCCATTTGACCTTGTGGGAGGAAGATTTCTCCCATTTTCCCCGTCTGAAACCGCCACTTATAACGGGGACCACGCGTTAAAAATGTGAATAACAACAATAACAATAACTGCCACAGCTGCAAATTCGAGGGGAGTAAGGAAACGGTTCTACGAGTACACTTCCTCTATGTGTGCCCAGCTCTGTCACAAATCTGACATTGAACTTGTGGAATCCATCACATACAAACCTTAAATGTCTATCAACAAAAAGCACAACGGAGATAAGTAGTTTCATTGAGGGCATAACATTGAAACAAGAGAGCATTATCTAAAAGATTTATGAATAGAGTAAAGAGGCTGCACCAAATGTTCTAGCTTTTTATTTTCTGTTAGTAAAATATGAAACGTGAAAACGATTTATAGCAATGTTGGTGCAGCCATAATTATTTTATATTACAAACTGAATACTCTGAGCAAGAAGTCTAATTAAGAATTATACACAAATTTAAGTTAAAATAAATAAAAAGCACTAGTACTGTTTTTCTTTGGAAATGTTCTATCACAAAAACAAAACACAAGTCCATATATGCATGTTAAAATATTTATTGTATATATATGAAAAATTTACCAACGTGTAAAATAATAATACTTGTGTAAAAACATGCTCAATCGATTAAAGGCACGCCTAGTGTGAAATATTAAAAAATGGTTTCTTTTTGTTCATATTTCTAAGGCTTATACCTTTAAAAATAAGAAGAAAAATTATTTATCTCAAATATTAATTTAACAGACACAAGAGAATTTTTCAAATCTGCTTCAGTGACAAATGATTAGATCTCTATAAAAATTTTCTGCATTTTGGCACATAGTTCTTTATACCATCAGCTATCAGGCCAAAGAAACCTGTTAAAGTTTTGGTGAAATTCCATTTTTTTTATTTTTTTCGATTTTATCCTAGTTTATTGTATTGAGACTTTTTTTTAGGATTCCTTACAGCACTCTTAAAGTTTATATAAATAAATTCTTAAAATTTTGAAACAATTGATTATTTTGTTTAAGGGGTCAGTAGGGTAATCTTTTCTAATTTTTTTTGCATTTTTTGTTCCCCTATACCCTTATAATTAATGTGGAAACCCACTTTATACTTGGAAAGTTTCGAAAAATGCCCAAAAATAATAATTCCGCTCGACGTTGGAGCGCTCGGAGTGCACACCTCAAACTTTAAACGCGTTTTTTTCAAAGCACACTTTTTTAAACTGGCGGATATGATTCCGGTCGAACTATTCAACCGATTTGTTTAGTTTTTTTTTAATGTTCACAAAACGCTTGGCCTTCGTCCCTATATTTTTTATAATTTATTGACAATGCTATAACAAAATTTATGTAAAAAAACATGGGGAATAATTAAAAAAAAAACGTTAATTACTTTTTTATTTATCAAAATTTTTTAATAATTCTAGTAGGGACGATAACCATTCACGTACTTTTTAAGAATAAATTGGGTTGGATGATCGTGTCCGCCAGTGAAAAAATTCCGAAAAATTTGTTTGTACACTCCACGATATACCTCATGATATGAAAAAAGTTCTTTTGTAGAATAAAAATTTCTATGAAAAAAATGTCAAAAAACAGGCTTGATTACCCTACTCACCCCTTAAATGAACCTTAAAATTTTAAAACAACTGGTACATTCATTTCTTTTTTTTTTTTGAATTCCAAAAAATCGAATTTTTGTAGGCTTTCACACCAGGTCTCGCTCTACACTGACAAATAAACACCTTTATTTCGTATCCAGATTTCTTCACTGGTTAACAATGATAAGAAAGCATACATAAAATTTCCTTTAATTTCAAGAAAAACTTTATTTAATTCCTTTGTTTCTAAGAAAAAATTTAATTTTTTTAATAAGAGTTTTTCCTTATACTATACTTCTGCTTGTTCTTATTCGTCTAGAAATTTTTCTTGAACTCATACTTTAAGACTTAATTTGTTGCTGTTATTCAAATGCATCTAGTAACGGTAGTAGATACTAGAAAGTGTCATTTGCGTAATGCGTTTTTATATTCGTGTAGAATAATCTGTCCTTGAGAATATCGCTGCAATGTTGTTGTTAATGCATTTCCATGGTATTAGGTAAGAAACCCAGGTAAAATACTTGCAACTGCCGGCTCACTTAATGGAATGCAAGAATATACAATAATTGATTTTGTAATATACGAAAATATGTATGTACTTAGACAGTTTTAGTAATGCACGTTGCGTGCTGAAACTAATTAAAGATGAGAGCAAATACGATTTTTAAGGATATGTATAACATCTTACGGCCATGCAGCCAAATCAATTCTGAACCTTAGATTTTCAAAAAATAGCTATGCGAAGAAAAATGTGGATTTCTCTAAACAAAGTTCTGTATTTAATAATATTGCATTGATCGCATTTTGTTTGAGGGTGTACAGGGCGGATGAGTAACATTTACTCAAAGGTAATTGATTTGTAAGTTCTGCATATAATATTTTAAATAAACAAAATAGCATGCCTAAGCAGAATACAAAACACTACATATATAGCTACAAACATGTACTATACGTACATGTACATTTGTTCTTACCTTTGCCCAGGTAATAAATATTTCAAATCCAGCGTCTTTTCACAGCCTACCAATGGCCATCCTTTCATTTAATATTTTACGTTTTTTCGTAAATTATTTGCCGTGTCATAATTTATAAAACTTTGCTTGCTTACGATACTCGCACATTGACTCAGTTTTCTTGCTGTTGCTATTGTTTTTGCGCAACTGGTATTTGTTGTTGCTGCCAACAGCTATGCACTTTATTACTTGACGCTTTGAGTACTTTTTAATAAAGTTCACTTTTGCCGAGTTGCTTTTCACTGCCGGTGATTTGATGGTGTTGGTGTTGTTGCTGTTGGTAGTGCTGACGGAGAGTGTTCGCTGAATTCTGTGCTCTGAATGAAAAGTTTTGCTACGCAATGCCTATTTATTTTGCGATATTGTTACTGTTATTGTTATTTTGCGTTGGTTGTTGTTATTGTTGCTGTTCGCATTTGGACGCCGTGGTCTCTTTTGTGTCTGCTGTTGTGGCAAGAACGCACAAACTACATATTAAATGTAATTGGAGGGTTGCTCATGCAAGCAGTGTGGCTATTTTGGTTGGGCGATACAGTAAGGGGGAAAATATTTTATGCTTTATTTCCAAAACATCTTTAAATAATAGCAGTGCCATGATATTTAGCCACAAAGCATTTTATCCAGAAAGTCGAATATATTTTAAGTAACTGGTTTGATTTCAATAAAGTACTTCTATCCAAAGTATAGACTCCTCCGATAGTTGTGGCATTGAAATTATCACACTAATTTCCTATTGAAAGAGGTCCTTGTTGTAAGAGCTTCTAATGTTCCTTGCTTTGCTTTTCTCAGTTTCAGCGAGCCCAGAGCTTCCAATGGAATGGGTTCGAGGGATCATTCAACTAGAGTCCATCTCCTTGGTATGCTTCATAAATATTTCTCTCGGAAGCGCAACTTTCCACATATTGTTTTAGCTACCACTGTACTTGACGCTTTGCTATAGTTACACGGTTGGCGTGTTTACGTACGAACTCACTACTTAGTCTTCGCATTTGCCGACAATGCAATAACAAGTACAATGCAGCTCAAAACTTTTGCCTACCAATGCCTTCCCTGCTTGCTAAGTAACTTGCCGTATTTCTATTTACTCGTTATTCTTTGCCAAAGCAGCAACTGTTGTATTTTGCGTCGGTTGTTGTTGTACATTTGCATGCCGAAAACAAAGGCCTTTGAACTGAGCGGAGTTCCACGAGTTAATATTTTCATAACGGTTTTGTAATAAATTTGATTTGTAGCTTTTTATATTAGGTGGTGCGGTGGCGGTAAGGCCAGGGAGTTAGTGACAACGAGCACTAGCAGGTTCTGTTGAGCTGTGGTGCTGCAATACTTCTTAATTACACACAGGTAACAAAGGTGGGGTGGTTTTTGCTTGCACGAAAAGAAAAACAATTTGCGATGATATGTATTTGTATATACATACATATGTTTACATCATACGCACACATGCAATAATTAAAGCCTACAACCCTTTCAACTGTATTAAAACGCAATTTTTTCTCTCCGATTTACTGTAACGGCATTTTGCTTTCACCACTGCTACTCGCACTTAATTCGAAATTCATTTGCGAAAGTGTTTATCTTCAGGGTTTAGTAAGAAAAATATTTGTCTGCTGTCGTTCGCAATATTCACGCGAAAAATTAATTACAACCAAAGCACAGTACGCTGCAAATTTGTACGTACATGCATATACACTCATGTGTAAAAGCATGGCATAGGTAACATGTAAGTTATATATAGATTTTTTTGCAATTTTTCCTGCCTTTTTCATAGTTAAAATCAATTTGTAATGCTGGATTACTGTAAAATCTCAAATAATCTTTTATCTTCGGTCAACCCTTAGCTGTCACAAAGGCTTCCTCAACCTCAATACGAGTATTTGGTAAGGAACTCTCTTTATATTTTATTTTTATATTTGGAAGAAGTTGGAGAGCAAGAGGCTGGAATAAAATAATTTAATTCCATTTGGAGTTATGGCAACACTGTTGATGAAAAATTTTTCATATAGTCACGTAATCACTCAGTAGCTTTTTAAAAATGATTATATTTTTCGCAGAAAATTGCTGATTTTTACTAAATCAATAACTAAAATTTTCCTCTTTTGTCCCTCTATAAATAAGGTAAAATCTTTGGTAAATATAATATACTTACATCTGCTATAATTTTGTTGAGAATGCATATACATATACATATGAATTACGTGTGCACCGCTCGCCATTAAAAATTTGTAAAGCTACAACGGGAAAAATAGCAACAAAAAATTCAGTCGCAACAAATATACTATATATGCTCGGCATTAAGTTCGCGTCATTTGCCGCCGCGCGTTTGCTACTTGTCTCGGTCGGCTTCGCCTGTATTTGTCGTTGCAAAGACATTACCCTTTGAAATTTCCTTAACACATTTGTTCCTTTTTCGCATTACAAAGCTACAAAGGTTTTTATTTCTATGGCCTGTAGCCACGCCACATGCCACAAAATAAACTCGGCAAGCAGTTCGCCTTAAAACTTTGGCTTCACACTTGTAATTTGTGTTTTAATTTGTTACAAGCATCGCATTGGGGCAAATGAGTTAATTGTGTTATTGCCACTTCCATATTTTGTAAAAGTAAATTATGAATAGAGAGCAGGGTAGGAATGTCTACGCATGTAAGCAGATTAGAATTGCAACAAAGTAAAACTAAAATAAACTCTTTCGGGATAACTTTTTTACTGTAAGGGACTCGCAACCTGTTGTAAAATAACGACAATATGTGAGTCCCCTTAAAAAGTATGCTGAGGATTTGGGCGATATGAGACTGCTAACAGTTACCGAACTTCCTTAGAGTATGTTATTTTTCTGGGTCCATTTGGAATAATATTATTTCTTCGTGAAAAGTTATTAGACAATTAGACTTCTGCACAAGTTCTCTTGAAATCACCGAAGCAACGAGTGGCCTATTGCTTCAACATTGTTTGATATCATTTACAGCAATGTAAGTGGTGAACTTGAATAGCAACGAAGGCAAAAGACACAAACAAACATGACATGTTCGGTTCTCTGAACAAAGGTAACAGTACATACTTGAAAGGCAATGTAAACACAATGCTTTTATTGTCTAGCTCATAAGCAACGAGTGCATCATGCACTTACTGTTAAAAGCGCGTGCTGTAAATATGCAAATTTAGAAAACCAATGTAAGAAAATCATTTGGATTTAAAACTTATTATGTCTACATACTATAATATGTAATAATAGTATAATTAAAATTTATTATGTACATAGCACTGTTTTGAGCAAGTAATGTTATATTCATAATAACATAAACATCCAACATATAGTATTTTTAATATATAAAGTTTATTAAAATGATATATTCATAACGAGTGAATCTATTAGCACAAATTTTATAATATATTTATAGTGATTATGTAAAATGGTTCCTAGGATGTAATTTTTCAATAGGATATCCTGAACTTAAATATGAAAAGATTGGCTTTCTTTAGTAATAACAATACGCAAAAATATATTACAGGAATATGGAAAATGTTTTGTGGCACTCATTCCAATTTGACTTGATTTGCCTTTGCCTTCATTGACTTCCCCTGCAGTCTTGTTTTGAAACAAGAACGCTTGGAAAGAAAATTGTCACGCATGTTAATGCATTTGCTGCTCTGAGTGTTTACATGGATTGGTTTGCTCGTTAAAAATAAAACATTGCAGTGCTATGTTAAACGAACAAATGATTCAAAACACGCTGTAAGCTGACTTGTGCAGCTGTTTATTACTTACATATGTATGTATATATATACGAGACTGAGGCACTAGAGGGTCTAACTATTTCACGATTCAGATTTAAACAAAAAAATTTAATTACTGCGAAAGAGTTTTACACGCTCAGTTTCTTCGATGTAGGCATAATAGTTGTGTTTTCAAACGTGTGGTTTTCAATGAGACATTACTTTAACTGGAGCTGGTCTGTTTGACAGCTTTTACTTGAAATATATTAAGTTCGTTTTTCCATTTCGTAATGAACATTCTTACTCCAGAACAACTGCAATGCGGCTCATTTTTGGTTGAATTAGTACGTAAATAAACAAATGATGATTGTAATTAAAATTTGAAGGCACACATTTCGATCCAAATATGAACTAAATGGAATGATTCGTTTTTCTTAATGAATCCGAGGTTTGTTTCGACATCTTAAATTTTCTGCCCATTGATCCAAGAGAAAAGTAATGCGTTCTATGTATATACTACTTTACCTCGTCAGCTAACATTTTCAAGCCACACAGTTCACACTTGGACTATTATACATTTTGTATTTGGGGTAAATTAGGAGGGTTGCTGCACAAGGCAAGTTTTTTGGCGAAATTTTAAAACAAAATTTAGTTTGGTAAAAAAAAATATTTAAAAATTGAAACCAGCGCACTACGCTTCTCTGGCTCTCAAATAGTGTACATTAAAAAAAGTATGAAACGCAGTGAAATAGTGTTAGCATTCTGTAATTTTACAAATGGAAAATGTGAAATATAAAAAATGTATTTTCCTAACGCCACGCAAATCAGCAAAAACGCTCGCAAAGTGCGCGCATTAAGTAGCAAAGCAATTTTCGGTGCGCGGAGCGATGGGATCAAGAGACCAGGCAGGGCAATGCAAAGTGCGCACATCAACTTAAAGGATCAAAGTTGTGGCGCACAACGGAAAACAGATGCGAAAACAACCAGTTGCAGCTCGAGTGATGAATGAGCCAGTGTACAAGCAGTGCATACACACACATCCCCACCTATGCACATACTCCCACACACACATGCATAAATCACATAATTTGCTTATTAAGTAAGAATGTGTGCAGCGAAAAGCATGAAAGCAGTCATGCGCATGCGCGACAGAAGCCAAAGCGCCGCTTGCGACTACAAGTGCAAGTGGCGGCCGAGGCGGATCTGGTTGGTGCCGGTGACAGCTAAGTGGGGAAGTGGAAGTACGTGAACCGCAAAATGTCGCCAGCAAGCTTACTAAGCGCAAAAAGGGAGTAGCTAAAGTTGGTGAATGCGCATCGGTGGGGTGTCGAGTGAGAGATTGCTGAGAACTCTGCGGCAGCGAATGACAAATTTGCAAACAAATATGCGACAAAAAAGGAATCACGAGTTGGAAAAAGTCATGAGTGCGAATTGTGTGCTTGGCGAAATTTTCTTTGAGGGGCGGAAGGTGGGTGGTGAGTTATGAGCGCAGTTTGTCTTATTCACACAATTTTTTTACCACTTTTTAGTTTCGGAATTTCAGCACAAAAAATCCTTGCTGTTGTTTGAAAAATTCGCAATTTTCATATTTGCCAACAAATTAAAATGACGGCTTTGAGTGCGTAGGGTGCGGGAGCGTGTGTGCAAGTGAAAGTAAAAGCTCGACAAAAGTTGCGTGAAAGACGTGCAAAATGTCGGAGAGAGTTTGCGCGAGTTGCAAAGCCTTTATGCGTGTGTGTGGGGCTTTGTGCGCCACTGCGCTAATTAGTGTCTTCGTGCTGCTGATGCTGCCATTAGCGGTGGCTTACGGCGATCTCCTCGCGCGTGCAACTCACATGCCGCACATGTATCATTGCCACATTTGGGTGCACGTGAGCGGGTGTGGCGCATGCGAGCAGCGCAGAAAGTCATAAGTTGCAGATGCTGGCGGCATCTATTTTCTGCTCGGAGGCACTGTGCTTGCATCCAAATTGCGATGTGTTTTTCACATTCATTGCTGCACTTGGCGAATTCACGTCGCAACTTTCTTTAATCGCTCGGTGTGTATGTGTGTGCGCGTGCAGCGGGAATTTGCGAAAACTCTTAAGCGCGCACTTTTTCCGTCACATCTGACGCCTCCCGTTTTACGCACTGTGAATGAGCTGTTTTATGCACGAATAACTGTACATGTGTGCAAGATGTGTGAAACAGCTATAAGGTGGCTGAGATATCCACACCGTGGGCTCTTAATTTTCTCAATATCATAGGTTTGGTATTCTGTGGGCGAAACGCGGGTTGATGTATGGACACTAGTATCTCTACAAGTCTTCAAAGAAGCCTTTAAAACGTTGACGTTACTCATTGTTTGTGAAAATTGATTGTATTCTTATCGTCAAAAATCCACGCTTTGAAGTAAATCATCGTTTTATTATAATTATCTATATTCGGCTAAACCTTATTCTCTGTATCAGATATCATGAGCATGGATTCGTCAAGAATTGAAAGCTGTGATGAGCTTTATTCAGTGTTACAATAAATAAGCACTTGGGAGTGCAGGCATCGTAAAACAAAGAAGTCAAAGAACATAAGTATACACTTTGCCTGGATCTTAGGCAATTCTTAATAAATCTTTCCAAAGTTTTATTTTCATTCTCTACTTTCTTCTGGTTTCCATATGCCAAATTCCATTAAAACACGAAGACAAAAGTGAAGCTTTTAATGAAATCAACTTGACTAGTATTAGATGGAAAAATGCTTGTTAAGGCTGCTATGTACGAAAAAAATTGATCCGGACTACAACAACAAAAACAAAATGTGCACGTATTGAATACAAATCTTTATAATGCTGTTCAAAATAGACTCTGAACCAAAATCGAAATGTCGTGGTGTAAAATCCATGCATTTTCTTCGTAAACCACGGTCATATACGACGAAGTGACTCACTTATGTAGATGCTTTAAGCAGCCAAATTGTATACCTTATTGACCGTTAGGTTTTTATCATCTATGGATCAAATTTATTATAAACCATGCAACGGTAATCAAAGAAAACGATAACACCACCTTGATTTTCGACCGACTTTGAAGTGGTTTCTTTGATTTCAGTTCATTTTCGAAGCACCATTCGCTAGATTGTTGTTCACTTTTGACGTCACATTTATAAACTTACTACACGTCTTGCCACCACTAATAATACGACTGAGGATTGTAGGGTCTTTGGACATGTTTCCAAGCATTTGTAACCTCTGCCCGACTACGATTATTGGAAAAGATTCAGTTCTTTTGGAGCGAGTTTGGCTTCGACTCGTTTTATACCCAATAAATTAACCGAAATGTGTCGATCTATAAGAAATGATGAGATTCTCTGCTATCTTTTTGATTCTAACAGAATGATTTCCAAGCATTGCTTTTTTAACTTAATCGATATTATCGTTCGATGTCTTCACTTCACCTGTGAAGCTTTCTGCCCAAGTTTCAGGGGGGAGCCTGCTTTGGAGGCTTTAAAAAATGGATTTTTTTGAGGATTTTTTTTAGGAGGGAAAGAAGTAATTGATTAAAGCAAAATTCCTAGGGCTTATAGTTATATATTTAAGCATCATCCGAAAATTTTTTGGATACGCAATCTTTGATATTCTGCCTTTGGGAAACAATTGCCCGATGCAACTCTCACATGTGCATTTTTCGGACGGGGGGCAGGATGCAGGTCGCAATTTCTACAGGAAACAAAAAATTCTAAGAGATTCATATTTATTAATATCTTATCTTCTAGTTAAACTTAGAAAATTCCAGCAAATATATGTAAAATGGTACAATTTTTTAAAAATTAGAAAAAAGTTGGTTTTGACCAAAAAAACTTTTACTTTGAGTTGTTTAAAAATATGTTCAAAGTTAACTTTCCTTAGTTTTTTTTTTGGTTTAAATAGAAGATAATTTAAACTTTGTCCCATTTCCATACGATGTTTAGTTTTTTTTTAATTAAGAAAAATCACAAAAATGAAAAACCGAGAAATCGCGCGTCAATAGTTTTTGCTTTCTGTCCAAGCGCTCATATGTCTTCGCTATGAGTGGAAGCAATTTTAAGTGCGCGATTATAATAAAGAATGTGCTTTGAATAGTTTTCACAGCGTGAGAGCTTTGTTGACGACGTGTCGGTTGAAGATACAACAATAGTTGAGTTTTCTTACTAGAGTGTACTCGTAAATGCATGCAAATCACGGCAACCGCGAAGTATTCCACACTCATTTGTCGCTGCGGCGCATAAAATTCAGTATATTGGTGCAAAATCACCCGAATTAGTTATGTTGCGGTGCGCTGGTAGGTGTGCTATGCAAATTTCTAACCAAAAAAGGAAGGAGCATAAAGTGACAGTCAAAGAAAACGGTAGAATGAAGATCTTACAGCACAAGCAGTTTGCAGCAACGTGTGCTGTAAGTTTCTTCCATCCCTCCCTCCTCCTTGCTTCCTGGCACAGCCGCTACGCCCACTTGATGCTGCGTCACTTGAAGATGTTGCGTCTCTGTTTTGAATTCAAAATTTTCCTGTTGCATTCAATCTTGTTGTTGTTGCTGTTGATGATGTTGTATTTAAGGATTCATGAGATGTTGATGCCATGAGTTGTATATTTCGTTGCATTAACAATTGCACTTTGTGGCGACAATTTGTTTACAAGAAAATACCAAATATCAATGTCAACAAGCAAAATGCGTTTGTGTGTGTGTGTGTGTGTGCGTAAGCGAGTACTTACAATTCTAAGCAGCTTATGTGCATTTGTCGCCTTTGTGTCGCAAACAAGTTATTCAAAACGGAATGCTCTTCTGCAGCTGTTGCCTTAAATGTTCTCATTCACATTCATTTACTTGCGAGTCTTCATGTATGCATTATATACATATAGTACATATAGTGCATATGTTTGGTAAGTATGCCTGTGCGGGCAAATAAAAGCCTGGAATGTGGTTGTAAGTATTTTAAAAGAATTTTTCGGGCTGATTGTAATGTATACTCTTGCAACATGTTGCTACACAGTTATCTTCGCCTAACGGTTGTTTGTATCACCTTAAATTAATCGACGTAGATATGGAGTTATATAATATATGGATATACATATGTACTTGTATATAAGATCAGGATTTCGAGATAAGTTGAGTTTCGAGTGACTGCCCGTCCGTCCACTCGTGCCAAGCAGTTACTTTGGTAGAAATTGAGATAAGTATATTGATGAAACTGAGTACACATTTTCCTTGGCACCCATGGAGGGTTGATATTGTAGATGGCCGTAATCGGTTCTTTGTCTGAACCCTATTACTGCTGAAATTTTACATTCGCTATTCGTATGAAGTTAATCAGTCCTCGCTGGCTTCTTGGCATAGACCATAGACTTGACGCAGCCCCACAAGGAATAGTCTAAAGGCGTCAAATCGCACGACTGAGGCGACCAACAGACTGGGCCATTTCGTGAGATAACCGATTTAACAAACTTGGTTTTCAATAAATCGATTGTGACATCCGCTGTGTGGCTTTTGGCGCCGTCTTGTTGGAACCATATATTGTCCAAGTTCATATCATCCATTTCGGGCCAAAAATATTCGGTTTTCATAGAGTGGTAGTGATTGAGTGGTAGTGATTCACAGTAACGTGGCGGTCTTAATTATCTCGGAAGAAGTGTGGCCCAATGACATCGCCGGCCCATAAACCGCACCAAACTGTAATTTTTTCGGGATGCAATAGTAACTCATGGAGTCTGTGTGGATTGCTGCCTGATCAATAACGCATATTTTGCTTATTGACGAAGCCATTCAGCCAGAAATGAGCTTCATCGCTGAAGATGATTTTTCAATGAAAATTGGCATAATTTTCAAGTTTTTCTCAGCCCAATTTAGGAACATACGACGATTTTGGTGGTCAAGCAGTTTCAGTGCGTGCATCAATTTAATCTTGGAATAATGTAAGCCAAGATATATTCTCAAAATTCGCCACAACAACGTCACAGAGATGCCGTACGCTTGAGAACGACGTGTAAGAGACTGATTTGGGTCTTCTTCAGTTGTATGCTTCAGATATATTCTCGAAACTACGCGCACTTTCATTGTCTCACTGGCATGGGCAGCATTTTTTACTGTGCCTGTGGATTCAAATTTATCCACTAGACGCTCAATTGTTGCTCTGACAGGATGGTTATAACGATAAGTTGGCCGTAGCGCTCTATGTATGTTAAGGCCATTGACTCCGAATTTCGGTGGTAAGTTTTAATAATTTCGACTGGTGGTTTGATCGTATATCTTTACATGATGAAATGACAAACTTTACAGAAGTGATATGTCAAAAGAGTGGGAAAAAAGATGGCGTCGTTTCCTGTCCCTGTCGGTCTACTTTTGCAGCAACCAAATTCCCTCATGGCTCATTGGCAACCCTACTCACTTTGTGCGGATTATAAACTCGCTCATTCTCTATATAACGGTTTTGTTAAAATCTATTAAAGTGCAATAAAATTTTACACGCGAAATGGCACGAGGTGGCTTTTTAGGAGCCGGTGCCAAATATCCAAATATGCACTTTGGGCAATGGAATGACTACATATTGAAAAAGACGCTCGAGGACATTTCATGGCATACCTCACGAATATAGTTATATACCCAATAATCGTTTTGGACCTCAAATATTTGATGACAGCGTTTTTGTGCTCTACCAAAAATTTTTACTCTTTTTTACGCCCTGAAATTGTGGAAATCTTTACATTCTGATTTGCGCTTTTCCAACCTGACACCGTTAAATTTATTATATTATTGAATGCCTGTTTATCCGCCGTGCTCTCGCCTACAAACTCGTCATTCCGAGAAAGGAAGCATATTTGTACGAGACCAATTTGGCGAATAACACTTCCATTGTTGCCATACCATAGCTTGTGATATTTTCTTGCTATTATTCGCCATTTTTCGACATCTTTCATAAATTGCTCCTATTCAAATTCGCTCAATGCCGCACAACGCTCCACCATCTGGCCACTTTTATGTCAAACTGTTTAGGTGATGTTATGCTTTTTATGTGATTTTCAATCGGCTGTGCTCAAAATGCCGCACATTACAACCGATTTCGGTACTGTAACATACATACAAATGAACTAATTTCGCCATTTACATCCACGAAGATGTGTTTGGAAGCATGTAATTGTGTGGCAACGCGCAGCAGGAGCCAATATTTGTGCAAATAACGCCGTTATGCCGATTACGCGCGGAATGCAAAGTGAAATGTGACAGTGTTAGCCGCAGATACCGTGCGTCTCCCTCTCACTACGTTGGCGTATTGAACCGTTCCGAGCATCTTTTGAGGAAATTTTATGGTTGTCGACATTTGCTCTCAATTTATTTTCCATATTTTGGGCCATTTATTTTTTACTCTTCCCAACATCTGTGTGTGCGCAATTTCTGTGTTGTCTGTATGTTTGTACAAGTATTTGCTTGGCCGTTTGTTCGTAATGACTGTTATTTTGGTTTTGCATTGCAATTTGCGGCGTTTTTGTTGCTATTTAAAAGTTCGTTTGGCTTCAAGTTATGCTTTTGTGTCGATGGAAATTTCGAAGGTTAAATTGTAATGATAATATTTTAATAGTTTGGCGCAATCACAATTTGAATATGTGCCTACAGTCATACCTATAAGTGTATACGAACATAACGGTAAACGGCAGTTGGCAGAAATACTTCGTGCAGAATTTTCTCCGCCCAGCCAGCAAATGCAAACAGTTTGATACTGAAAATCCGTATCTAGAGTCTGTTTGCTCAACTTTTCGAGTGTAATTGGCGCAAAAAATCGATTCGAAAATTCGCAAAAACTTTTTACAGTTATTTGCCAAAGCGGCCAAGGTTGTACATAACTGCATAAATAAGTGATAACTTCTGACCCAGAGGCTGTACGAGATTCGTTAAAAAGCGAATTTATGCTAAATATTTTTCACAACGCTCTTATTCACTAAAGTTTGTATTTATTTAAATAATTAATTCAGTTTCAATAATAATTTCCGCTATGGAAAAGATTTTATTTGAACTCCTCTTATTGTGGTTTTTATTTTCATTTAATGAAGATGAGTTTTATTTCAATTTATACTCCATATTTTTTAATGCATGTTTGTGTTCTTTCTTTATTCTGCATGCTTCATTTTTTCTGATAGTTGAATAAGCGACATAAATGCAAATTATTTAGATAAGAAGGCGTGGCCTACATTTTGGCGCAACTGGTAAGTAGCGCTGAGGATATTAAAATATGTCTCAAATTGGGCGGATAAAGCAGGCAATTGGTTAAATAGCTCGACAGCTACTTTAGAGGAACATTTCAACCGAAACTTTTAGAAGATCTGGTTTTTTAAGAAATTGAGTTTGTGAAGTCACCCGCTTTTGGGAATATTTTAGTTTTTGAAGAAGGCGATTATTGGGTAGTCGGAAAATTCGTTTCGTATTTCTAATCAAACTTCAACTTATTATTTTTTATTTATAATAATAAATAAATAAACGAATATGTACCATTTTGACTAACCACTTTTTGCCATTTTTCCGTTAGAGATATATACCATCAGCGTAAAACTTTCATCAGTGAAAATCGAAATTTCGAAATTTCCAGAACAAAAGTGAGCGAACCCCTGTTGTGCTACACGAACTGATACAGCATCGTCTCCGTAAATTTCACAAATCTCATTGGTGGCTTGCGTGGCATTCTTCCCTTATTTGTACAGAAATTCCAGAATATAGCGAACTTCTTCATTACTTTAGCTCATTTTTGAACTGCTGTAACTTTTTTCAACTTCCCCGACAATTTTTTTGGTTAAATGAAGCTTAAAATCGCACCTTTCCAACACTATATGGTATGACACAATGTGATTGGTAGCACTGGAGATATACGGCTGCAACTACAACTATTGACTAAATACGAAAATACTTTTTCGACTACCCAATACTTATCGGTTCAAAATTGATACCCGACCTCAATAAGTTCGACTCGTTTTTGCTGTTATTCTTAAAGACATCGTCTCATTCGCGGTTAAAAAAAAAAATCGTTTTATTTTAATTTTATTTTTTACTGTATTTCATAGGTTGAACTTGAGGGAAAATGTACTTTTTTAAGTTGCTGCCATTTGGCCAGATTTTCAAATATTCAAAAAGTCCCGTGCATGCATATATGTAGCTCGGAAAATGAAGTAAGAATTTTTGTTTTTTGTTTCGAGGTTCTGAAGCTGATATCTATTACCATGAAGGCGATAATGTCACACTGGCAGTGGTACAATCAAGAACGAGTTGAGAGCAAGCTTAAGAATTATCGTCAAAAATAGGCCAAATGTTTGAGCGCGAAGGTAGACGAACCACTAAACCACTAAAAAAAAAGAGAATTTTATCCGTTTGTTTGCCAAAGTTACCACCCGTAATTGAAAATTGCGTTACTCAACAAATCTGAAGGAAAAAGTTGCGACTGATGTGCTAAGAGGTCTGTGGGGCTTTTGAGGTGTCCTGATTACGACTTTGAGTTCAAAATCCTACGTGTTATGAAATTTTTAGTATAATTTTTGGGTTAGCAATCCAAAATTAGCAAGGAACAGCCTCAAACATCCACACAGATTTACAATTGACTATAAATTATTGTTACTTGGATTGTTGCATCTAAAATAAATGTTGTAAATACAGTCATCTTCGATTTCATTTTCTAGGCCTAATAAAACATTCAATCAGAACAGTATTTATAATTAAGGCTGAGGTCTAGAAACGAATATTTCTATTGAGTACTAAAGCGATATAAAACTGATATATTACAGCCAAATGTTGTGTTTCGTTGCGCTCGGCTGCAGTCTACCAGCAACATTATTAAATGAAATTACTTTTTAATATTATTCTTGAAACAAAACAAACCCTTACTTTATCTTCCCATACTATACTATTTCATTTCTGTTCATATTTTTGAATACAATGTTGTTGGAAGATACCGAAATTGACTCCTCTTACTATCCCAATAACTAAACACCACATTAAAACTGTATTTAAATGCAAATAAATTTCCATAATCTCAATCATATTTGTGCATGTTGTTTCCTTCGTGTTGTTGTAATTTAGAAGGCACATATCGATTTGCACGCAAATTAGTTCGTGTTAAACACTTTCAACCGAAAAGACTTACGAGTAAAGTTTAGTCAACCTCTGAGAATTTTCGGAATTATGAGCCTGATTTACGTGCACACGCCAAGAATGAACGAATGAAGGAATAAATGCACGAACATGAGTCAGATATGACGATATTATCGCGTGATTAAAGTACATAAGAACGAAGAGCGCTTTGTATTACATGGAAAAGCGCAAACAAAATGCAAACACGCGCAGGGGAAGCAAGAAATTTGGCAACAAACACATATAGTAACTATATAGTAGTAATATGAAAGGGGAGGTCAAAAAGTGAGGTTGCATTCGAAAATTTTTTAAAAGGTGACTTAGACGAAGGAAAAGAAAGACATACTATTTTTTGCAACTAGTAGATTATGATGAGTCTGACTTAACTTAGATCTGAAATTTTGTTAACTAAATCTTTTCTGACTGAATTGTTGTCATATAACGGTCCTTTCGCAATATTTAATGTGGGACCGCTCGCTATTAACTACCGAAGCTTAAGTTCAGAGCTATAGTACGTGGCGAATCGAACAATTATTTCATTCATTGGTGTCTTTGGTCTATGATGTACATGCTTTATTACTTCAAAATACAATTATATTCTAACTCAAATCTTAATTTTTTAGAACCATTAAAAAGGGTTGTCATTTTTGACAAATATTTGACGTTTAAGTCAAATAATAAATTAACCATATACCTGTATTCTGCTATAAAAATGTCCAAATCAAAAATATTTTTGGCCTCCCCTCGCAAGTACTTCAAACTGTTTTTTTAGATATGTATATAGTCTTAAAACGCCATTGTGAAAGGGTACTAAGCTTAACTTACCGTATTTACGTAACTGTAGGTGTGCAGGTGTGTGTGCGCCGCATAAAATTAACTTAGTGCCTTTTGTATTTAGGCATCAGTGCAGTGTGTGAAGGCTATTGTGTAACGTCAGTGGCTACAAAAGCCTCATTACACTAACAAAAACAAGACGGGCGCGCCTTTCACGGCAACTAAAGTGAAAGACTCTGGCTTCTGGGCGGTTTAGCTGCATTTACAAATACACACACACATACCATATATACAAACGCTTACAAATCCGGCACACAGCCACTTGTGTAAGTTTGTTCTTTGATCGCTCGCTTATGCGGCGATAAATATTATAAGGTGCAGTGGATTTTCGGCATGCAAGAGACATTGACTTTTAGCAGAATTTTGTTCTTTTCCTCGCCATTCAACAATCACACACATACACAAAAAAGCTAAGAACAATAACGAAGTGCAAATTGAGTGTGACGTTGGAAGAAAATTACAAATTTGCATTTAAATTTGAAAAAGCGCACCTTTTTTCGCACGCACACACACACAAGTGTTTATATCTACGAGTATACATCATTTTTTAAATCTTTTACATGTGAATACATATATAGCCAATATATTACAGTATATTTATGAGTGGGAGGTAAAAAGTGCGGGCTTAGGTATTTGTGGTATGCTTTTCTTTAAAACTATATTTGCAGTGGCGTGGATATTTTATATTTCTTATTTTTTTCTGGCATAGTGGAGTTTCCGAAACAAAATACATCAGAGTTTTATTTGCATATGAAAATTTAATCATTATTTACATCATTCTTTAACTTTTAGAATTAACTTCAAATTATACTAGTCTACAGTCATTTTGCCACTGTGATGTTAGCGGCTGTTGCTTTCTAATTTTGGGTTTGCCAAAACCGAAAGTGATACTAAAAATTTCCTAACACGTCGGATTTTTTGTGTTTTAGTCAAGAGATGTAGGGGTCTAATCATAACCATTGACTGAAATGACAACAATTGCTGTACGTGATGGACAAGCTCGTAATCAGGACATCTCTTAGCACATCAGTCCCAAATGTTTCTTTCATATTTGTTAAGTAGTTTATTTACTCTTGCTTGATTTTGGATTCTACTTAGTATCAAATCTGCCGATTGACCTTGCATAAGACGTGTCTATTTCTCTTTTAACAGGCTAAACTTAAAAACTATGGCGGAGAAACTTAAGAAAATATTGCTGTCCTCAAAAGTATTCAATGTATGCTAGTCATCTTATAGTTATAATCTTATAAATAAGGAAATTCAAATAAATTTATTTTGTTTTTCAATCTTGAAAATATGGCTTTTATAGGATTCCACCGAAATGTAGGCAACTCTTAGGTTTACCTTGCTGATTTGATCTGAACCAATCGTTATAATTCTTTAAAAACTTTCAAAATATGCTCTTTCTGTGTCGATGTAGCTACTAGCGCGATTTTCAAGCATTGAAGGCGTGAAAGCATTCTCCGGAATGGCCTTGAGAGCCGAGGTGCAGGGCGGCTGCGGAAACGTTGGGAGACCGGCCTTGGTCAAGTAGATGTTCGCAAGAAAGGCGGTGTCGCAGATTTACCGAATTTCACAAAGAATTTAATAGTGTGCCTATGCTCTAACGAACGCTGCATTTTCGGCTTGCATCACTCGCAGAAACACGTCACGCGAAAATGCTTTTCCTGACTCTCCAGCCGTTCGTTCGTTAGCTAGAAACGCCCTCTACCGAATTCAGTCAGTGCGCGCACGCTCCGAAGTGCAGTCGCTGCAGAAGAAAATTAGTTCTATTACTTTCCGGACAAACCCCGTATTATTATTATCATTTTTATAAAAGTAACTGTTTTTTTTTTATTGAAATAAGGATTTTAAGCCTCCTCAAAAATTCTTCCTCTTCTAAAAATGTTCACTGTTAACCTTATATACTTAATCGTACAAATTTATGCACTCGTTTGCATGCAAAGAGTATTTTTACTTACATATTTACAGCTGAATGCAATCTTTCGGCCGGCTGAGTCATACAGACGAAGCTCAGTTTAGTTTTCAATGCAAATATAAAGAAAAGTAAGCAGTATTTGGCATTTGCTTTTACTTTATATATATAAATATATATGTAAGTAGCTAAGTATATGTATACTGGAATATAAATAAATATATATACCGTTGCAACTCAAAGTGTTATGTAACCCATCTGTCGGGTGTTGCTTTTTTACCTTTTTCTGGCAGTTAAAGCGTCTAGCCACATGGCGATAATCAAAGTTTGCAATGCACATATTCACACTTACATACTCACACTCACACATGTGGTATGCCACAATCTTCGCCACCTTAGTTAAACTCCATTTTATTACTTCTGCAGTCTCGTGAGATTTTAAAATGCAAATGTTTTTCTACACGAAATGTTGCAAACGCTCCACGCAGCAATGAGGCGGCGGGGTGGTTAACTAGTTTCGTAGCAATCTAATTGTGAAAGGCTCGCGGCACCGGTTGATTTTGCACTCCGCACGCACACACCATTCTACATTTTACTGGCGGCCAAAGGGTAGCATTGACTGCTTCGAAATCTTCGCTGCCTTAAACTTCAACGAATAACAGTCCGGTACGCATAGAAAAGCAGTTACTTTTGCCACAAGACACGTACTCGCGCAATGCTTTGTTGCAAGCGCATGTAAGTGTGGCAAGTAGTGCCATGGCGCGGCATGCATTCCGCTAACTAACGCAATTAGCGGTTACTCATACGCCCGGTGGCGCTTCTCTGCCACTGCCACTTGTGCAAACATGAGAAAAGTTTTGCGCTGATAAATTGCAAATGGCAAGAAAATTCGCGCATGCAAATAAGTTACAAACCAGCAATTACAGTTACTGCTGCATTTAAATTTGCTTAGGAAAACATTACAAAGTTCGCCGGCGGAATGCGTCTGCGCAGCGAGTTCTGAGCGCGCAGTGCAAGTCTTCAGCTGTGAGTAAAGTTAAATGAAAATGCGAAATTAAGCTCATAGGTAAATTAAACAGAATATTTTTTGTAGTGCGTAAAGTTGCCCACGTTGCATAGCTAAGTCTTCAGAGACCTTTTGTGTACGGAAGTCAAAAATAAACCCTGCTGAGCTCATAAGACAGATTTTCTTAGTGGTTTGTTGTAAAAATGTCATAATTGGGTGAAGACTGAGAATACCCATTAGTTTATGTAACTACGTCATACTATTTTCTTTTGTTTGTTTTCTACAAGCTATTCTTATTTAAATAAAAATAGAACTTCGTAGAATCGGAGAACTTTTCATACCTGTTTCGCGGAGAAACATTACTCTATATATTTGCAGGTGCGGCTACATAGCTTTTAGAACTGCCTTCACACTGCCCTCAGGATATTGGGTGTTTTTGAGGTTACATTGTACCAATTATTTGTCGTGGTAGTAGTAGTGTAGTCCAATAAATAATCAGTACTTCTTTCAAGATTTTAAGCCTTTCAAAACTAACACAAGCTAAGGCGAATGCAGTAGCAAAAAACTCTAATACACTCAGATTTCATACCCAACATCGTCGTCATTCCTCGCCTGAAGAAGCAAGGTAGGCTAGATAACGGTATAAAGCAAGTAATGAGGTATGTTCTATGCAACTTTGGCAAATACAATGCCATAAAATATATACTTTTGTACACACATACATACTGAGTTTGAAATTCAAACACAACATTCGAACAAGTGGGATTATTAGACAGATACATTAAATTTTGCTTTCAACTATAGTTGTCTTTAATCCCGTTACATTGTTTGTTGTGCGCACAATAATCTACTTTAAGCACAAACTCAACTCACAATGCTTCTTAGCATCACTCTCTTCCCTACCTTACTTACGTAACAGGTGTAAGTCTTGGCTCGGAGTCGGCTGCTTCCTCTACCGCCACGAGCAACTGCTACTTAAACAAGAATAGAAAATAGAAATTTGGTAAGAAATGCAAAATGAATAAAGTTTGTTGCAAAAAACAACAAAAAAATAAAAAGAAAAGAATGAGAGCAGCCCAAGTAAAACAAATTTGTGCCGTTATCAGTTGTACATGGTTGTTAGCGGGCTGTGATAGTAGACTTCTAGCTTTCAGCTTGTCGTAGTTGCTTGAGCTGGTACTTTGCCGCCCACAAAAAAAGCATAAACGAGAAAATAGAAAACAAAAGAGCTATTCTGCCACCAACTAAGCAATTCAAAGAAACTGACTTTGAAACTTTTTCCATATGTTGCAAGTGTACTTACTGCATGCCTATACTCGTACACAAGTCCGAACACAAATGTGTGTGTGTATGTGCCTGTTATTTGCGTGTAAAGAAATTCCATGCTTACAATGCAAAGCCTCTTCATTTTATTATGTGTGTAAAATACTACTTATTCTCCTTTACATTTTACTCTACACATTCGTTGGCTGTGCCACAACAAACAAATGCGAGTACAAGGCATGCAATAAATACTGCAACTCGCTTACAAGTAGAGACAATTGAGTCAGAAATATACAAATACAACAACTGTGCGCAGAATTTAATGCACTTAAGAGAACCCAGTTAACTAAAAGATTGTTCAAAAATACAATATACTGGTGGTTAGTTGAGTTGGTTGCCAATAGTGTACGATCTATTTGATGATTTGAACGTGAATCTGGTTTCCTAATGTGTAATTAGATACGTCTACTCGAAGACTTTGGTTTTGTTCTCTCATAATACCTCTGAACTGATCCAATCATGTAACCAAATTCTCTTTCACCCCTTTGTAACTAGACTCTTTCAGTGGGCCATGGTAAAGTAGTAGAGATATTTTTCCCATTCGAACTATTGATAAAATGTCTTCCTTAAATTCTAAAAGGTCATTGGCATGATTGGCTAAATGCTCACACGTCATTATTAAGTGTCACAAGTGCGGAGTAGACTAATATCCTGGAACTAGCACAAAAGTTGAAACTCTCACAGAACTAAAAGCGACATCGGTTGGTTGTCAACGAAGAAGACAATCAGGCATTCAACTGGAGATGAAATTGGTTAAATGTTTCGAAAGCAGCACTAACTGGGGAAATCAAGAAGAAGATAGAGAATAATTTGCCCGCTGAGAAGGTAAACCTTTTATTTTATATTTACTAAACCTTATGTGTCTCTGATGTTTTATTTCCATCTATTTTGAAAGATTTTGTTTAGTACCCTTCAATTATAATACCTAGTAATTACTTGATTTTGTTCTCAACATATGGCAAAGTAGTGATTCCTAACTACCAACAAAGCTCTCAAAGTATGTCGCGAATTTTTAGCTTTTGCTTTTGACGTTGTGATGGTTTTGCTTGTTTTCATATCTCTATTTTTGTTGTGGTTGATTTTAAATACTTTAATTTCGTTTATTTTTTCACAGTGAAGAAGCATCCATTCACACAGTCAGAGTTACTAAAAATTTACATTTACTTTGAATGCTGGCTTTCTTGACACGAAAATTTCTTTTGTTTTAACATTTGACGGTCATTGACTTCTGCGCTATGTTGAGACATTATATCGCTCATTTGTTGCAAGACCGGCATAAATCAAAAAACGTGATTTTTGAGTTAATGCTGCAGAATTGTTCGTTATATCATACTTCATGTTGAGTGAAAAATTCATATGAATACCTCTTATATGCTCCGCTTGAGAAGAGAATATATTTATTTCCTGTTTTCCGTGTAAGGTTGTAGTCAGTTGAAAACTTTAAACGCGTTTTCTGGCAAATCGATTTTTTTGACTTTTGCCGGTCTTGCAGCAAATGAACGATATATTGTAAAATTTTTTTTTCGTCTTACGAATAAAGTCTTACGTATAAAAGTTAATTTGTGAGCAGTTGTGAGGTTCAAGCGAAGTATGTTAAAAGTCTCCAAGGGTAGTGAATCGAACAATTGATTGGTATAAAGAAAACGAGTTGGAATGCAATGGAGATATAATAGCTACAGGGTATACCACTTTAATAATGAATAGATACATATATACTTTAGTAAAAAATTCAATTAAAAAACTTTGAGTTTGCAGACAATTTTGGGAAGGAGAGCACAGCTGAGTATAGTGAAATGGGTCTATTGAGTGAAATTAGATAAAATAAATTAATACTAAAGTAACAGTTGAGTAGTTACATTATTTTAGCTTCTGAGCAATAAAAGTACAGTGGCCTTCTTTCGAATCTAAGAAAGAATACGTATATATGAAAGAGGTTTTGTTTTATGTAATGCTTTAGCTCTTAGGGGGACCAGCAGAAGTCAGTTGTTATTGTTGTAGTAGCAGAAAATAGTCCTAAAGTAATATTGAGGAGTACTGCCGATTTCAAAATCCTTGTCCGGGTCCATTTCGGTTATGTTCTTGTTACGTAGACCCGAATTTCGTGGGAATGAAATGGAAGTAAGTCAGGAAAAGCGCGGCTCTCTAATTATTTATGTTACATATATAAAATTTATTTACATGAACAGATAAATGACTGAAGTTTTTAAAGTTATATACCTTTTACCACTCACGCTTTTGTTATGGTTTGTATTAATTCGACTTGTCCAAAGGTTACCAGCGTTATTTCTAACACTTTTGAAGTAGTCATCAGCACACTTCTTCGTTGTTCTTGTAAATGTTTTTACTTACATTTTCTTCATTTTCTCCTTCAACCTTCTTGTGTTTCTTTATCTGATCAGCTGTGTGTATTGATATTTATTTTCCACGAATTCCAGTTGCAGCAGACATTCAAATTTTGCCGAGTTTCCTTAATCAAAAGCTGAAAGAGTCCACTTGATAGCGGAAACAAGTTAAGTTGGCTAGTCTGAGTAGTACTTCCTTCGTTGGGAATTCATAAAGTTTGAATTTTATGGGAAAACTCTGTTATTGTTGAATAAGATAGCATTGGTCCTCATCGAAAATAAAGCAAAGTGCATTCGAGTTTTCGCTGATTTAAGCAATCCACAGCAAAATACTTGTAAAAGTGAATAAGGAGAGTTTTTAGCTCGTGGCGCACGGAGACTTCATTATGAACATTTATACTACGAAGTCCTCTAGAGCCGGTCGTGTATGTGCAGCTTAATGAGAGATTTGGAGTGTTTGAAAGTCCAGATTTGAAAAATTCGTATTGAAATTAATGTTAAAAGAGAAAGTTTGTTCTTTTGGGATCAGCTTCAAAGCTTGGTGTAGTGATGAAGTAATATGTATGTATATAATAATTTATTTCGTATACAAAAAAAAATTTTGCCAAATTTAGAAGCAGTTGGTCACCATCAATTAAGCATGACAAAGGGTCAAGTTAGTCCAAAAATCATTAAAGTATGTAAGAATAAATTATCATCGTAAATGAAAGAATTAGAAGCTTATTACATTTTTATGCACCCATGTAATACATTTAGACTAGATATATATAAATACAGTATTACGGTATTTAAATATTTAATGAGCCAACAGTATGTATCAAGCACAAACCCCAAAAATTAGTCACAGCACCCTCGTGCACGTCAAACCCAATAAAAAACGTGAAAGTGACCGCATGTGTAACAGTAACAAAGTGCAGCGCTGAAAGCGAATATATTGAATAGACGTACCATGGACGCTCTCTCTCATGTGTGGTAGTTTGAACTTTTGAACGCGTTTAATTAGCATTAATTTGTCCGCTATTCAACATTTCAAAAGCGTCAATTAAACTATCGTCACACAAGCATACACGTGTATTAGTGTTAGGGTGATCATTGCTTCGAAGTTTTGTTGTTTTTTAGTATTAGGGATTTTGACCTCAATTTTCCTTTCAAAAATGTATCAGATCGGTGAACAATAAATTATATCACAACCTTATAGGCTTTGAGGAATATTGGCGATCTACATAGATCACAAGCGATGCTTTTTGGTAGGATGATGTTTATACTCTTCATTTGGAACACGCAGGTTTCTTAGATAGAACACATCAATGGTAAGTTCACTGATTTTTGAATCCGAGTTCTTTGATTTCTCAGTTATGGATGTCGAAGTTAATGTAAGTCTAATCATAGCAATATAGTTAGACCAACTATTAACTGTAAGCTTTTCTCGCATATATGAAATATATAAACTCTTACAAGACCATTTCCAAACAGATGTAATCAGTTGTTGCGAAGTCTTTGTGTATTTGAACAGTTCTGTCCTGTTGCTCCCGAAGGCAGAGTATCAAAGATTTCGTATCCAAAAAATTTGTGAATGATGCTTAAATATATAACTATAAACCCTAGAAATTTCGCTGTAATCAATTATTTCTTACCATCCTAAAAAAATCCTCAAAAAAATCGATTTTTTGAAGCCTCTAAAGCAGGCTCTCCTCTTAAGTTAGACGTCAGAAGAGAAAAATTATATTCCTCGTTGATATATTCTTTTTAATGTGCTTGGAAAAAGGGTCACAAAATACAATTTTGAAATAATTTTAAATTCATATTTTCAATCTTAACTCGAAAAACGTCTAGGGCCTCTACTAATTTCTGGACTGATTTCCGTCCTAATTTGTGTAGGAAATTTTCTGCAATAATAATTTAGAGCACACCTAATGTTTTATATTTAACCCGGTAAGAGTGCGCATTTGACAACTCAGTCGGTACAGGGTCATTTATTCAGACAGGTAACACGCATGTTGACGATGCGGTAATCAACAAAGTGCATTTGTGTTGGTGCAAGCGTGTGCGTGTGTGCGTCAAAGCAGAGGCATCAATGGCAGCGCTGGGCACAACAATGCCAAACAACAACAACAACACAGAGTGATACAAAATAACACAATTACGCGCGACAACACAGAAAAATTAACATCTCATTACAAGCTGCTAAAACCCACACCGACACCGCTTTGGACCTGCTTTCTATGAGCAACTCGACCCTCGGAGCCAGCCAAAGGCTCGCACATTAGTAGGATGCTTTTTGTAACTGCGTGTGTTGGAAAATTTACATGCATAATAAATTGGAGGAGCGCTTCCCCTCCCCATGGCCGCGCAACCAACCCTCAACGCTAATTCCCTTCGCCCATCCACCCACCCCACATACATGAGTCCATGGTACGAGCTGTTGGGGCGGATCAGTGCGCGCTTGGAAAAATAGCGGTTGGTAGGCATCATTGACATGGATCCGCGTCAAGGCAGCACCAAAATGTAAACAAATAAAAAGCCGCGGTGCGCTGTGGCGGAGAGTGGTCCTTGTGCTGGTGATGCAAATGAGCAAACAAAGGGGTGTTATGCAAAATACGCGTATTTAAAACAACAACAGCAGAAACAACACGAGTACTGCATGTCATGGAGAGTATGCAATATTTGTTTCGTTTTCTTTTTAAGTATTCTTTTTCTATATTTGGTTGCCGTTGTCGACTTGTTGTTGCTAAGTTGCTTGACTACGCTTCTCAAAAATGCAAATTTTGTGTTCTGCATTAATGGGAGAGACAATTTCGGCTTTGCAGAAGTTCGGAGTTCAAGTTTTATTTCTGTGCTCTACAACATTTGGCTCCGTTATGAGCAGTTTTAATGTATTCATAGATAAGCCAACGCGTGACATTTTTCAAATACAATTCTGCGCTTACTTGCCTCCTGAAAAACACTGTATCTTTTGAATTTTTCAGAAATCTCCACTTCTACATTTATGTAAAAAATAATAGTTTAAATAGAGTTTTGCTAAAGTACGAGTATATTTAAAATTTATTTTCCATTGAGAATTATATCAATTTGGGAGAGGGTAGGTTGCATAGCTTTTATCAGTACCGTTTTGGAACAATTTTAAGTAACTATAAGTGAAATAATTTCTTCAAGTTCTATGGTTACTAAGTCTTTGCAATTACACACGAGTTGGATCCTTTTTATCTTATTTTCTTTATTTATATTATTTATTTATGTTTATATTAGGTATTCCTACCAAATTACCGTGAAAGGCTTACATTAAGACAACGTTTCAAAAAAGTAAATGAAAATAAGAAACTGGAAGTACATAGATATACATATGACCAGAAAAGTAGTGGCCGTTCAGAACCCTCCCAGTTCTTTGTATTTTACAAATAGATCAAAGGTGTCAGTTCTTTTGAGACTAGGGTGAGATCAAGGATTTCCTCCCTGCCCACTGTGACAAAAGTTCGGGCCCTCCAGATTGATTGCCCCGAGTTTAGATCCGATCCAGTTATTTGGTTGGCTTTCTTTTACGAGATCTCTCTTCAGAGTCGCTGGAGGTAGTCCCATCTTTTCGTCGGGAGGCGGGAGGTTGATATCAGCGAGAGTTCTTCGGTACCGTCCTCTAGCCTGTCGGTATGACGATATCCTCGTTGCTAAATTGTGGTAGAAAAAAACATCACGTTCATTTCGTCCTCTTTATCCACTGTCTCTACTTTCCCTTACCATTGAGACAGCTTTCTTATAAGGGGATGGCTACTATTCGTCAGCACAACTTACTCCCTCTGACTATCCTCATAAAGACCAATAACAGTTCGCTCTAAAGGTAAACTAGTTCGAACGGATCAGCCGTCATGTAATGAGTAATCGTCCAAGGCACATATTTTATGCGCCTGAAACCATTAGCTTATCGGGATGAAATTTTGGTATCTCTTTAGACAGGGGATGGACAATCGGTCACCTAGATCATAATATTTGACTACGTTAGAATATTTTTGGTGGTCTTGAGTGAAAAACCAGTTTCCAGTGACAAGTTGTAAGCCAACATTGTTCGCAATATTCGGGAGACAAGATCAGCGAAACTAAAAAAATCGGTTCAAAAAATGTCACCTGAGAAGTAAATAAGACCAATTTTAATTTTTTGTTGTTGTATCAGTATACAAGTATACTTGTATGAAGAAAATATGTGATACATTTACTCTATGCTGGGGTAATAATTCATTAACCGTCTGGCATGTTGTGGCTTGAAATGGCACAATTTTATTACTACTATTAGCATAGAGGTGACTTTTCATACATGAGAAAATTTTTTTCAAGTTATTTTACGGATTTTGAGCTTTAAAAATTAACATGACACGAGAGACTACTTAGAGCTTATAATATATAACAATTTATAAGATATTCATTTAGATGTTGCACAGAGGATATCTAAAGTAACAGACAAGCGATCACAGCGAATGAAAAAGTAGTGGCTATACAAATATTAATGGTTATTACGCGTAAATCACTTAAAATGTGAAAAATTTATCGTTTCCGATACATTGTCGACAACTTAATTACACTTTAATTGTTGCTTGCTCCTTTGGCAGGTTACAATTACGTAATACTAGTACATACTAATTAACTCGATGCAAGCATATTGAAGCAATTTTTAAAGTAATTAAATGAACTTTATTGTGTTCACTTTTTATTTGTCAAACAAGAACAGGGATAATGAAGCCATTATTGTTTTGTTTTCAGTTTATCCTGTCAAACGTCAACATTGTGTTTTCGCTTTCATTGCTACGCTCAGTTATTGTTTTCCTTTTTTAATGTGAAATTCGCGAAAATATGCAAATTCCTGTGCGTCAAATCAAACAAACGGTTTATTGATACGAATTAAATGCGAAATGATAAAATCACTATTCAAATATCATCGGAAATTATGGCATGAATTTGCATAAATTATCCTGAATTAATTAATGCACATATATTTGCATTTATTGTAGTAGTGTGTTTGTTGCCACTCTTGCTAATTCAAAAACCAAACACGCCGAACAAATATTGATAACAGCTTTATGCCGAAGCAAGGAGATTTAAATTATGTAACTACGGGAAATAACATATACTCGTTCATAAGTATCGGATTTTCAAAAAATACATATGTATTTATACATGTAAATTGTAGGTATGTATATAGTACATTACGTTTAACTGAGATATTTAATTTTCAATAATTCTTTATAAACTTAAGTTTTCGTTTTGAAATTTCTGATATTAATTTTTTTATTATTTAATTCTTTTATTATTTAAAAATCGAACTAAGAATGGTTTTTTTAGTAAGCGAAAGTTAGGCAAAAGTAAGTATCTGTTGGATTTCAATTATGACGTATAAGCCTGACGCAATTACTTACTACTATTACTATTTTAAGAAAATATCTGAAAGTAGTTTATAGAGAGCGAAACTATTTCCTACAAGGACTTTCTGAAACCTAGTATTGTATCAAATGGCTGTGAGATATATTTCAGTCCATTTTACAAATTCTCGTCCCTTTTCTGTGAAGTAAATCGAAAACTTTCCCGTATGGTAAAGTCAAATCATGTAGTAAGATAACTATATATCTGGTGTGTTGACCAATAATACCAAAGAAATAAGATATAACGAAAGCATACAAAGAGCAGTTAGTATATGCATCAGTGGAGCTCTTAGAACAACGCCAAGGCAGTCGCTAAACGTTATTTCACATTTTCTGCACAGACTTGTTTTGTAAGAAACTGACAGCGAAGTCGGCACTTAGACTGAGAAAAACCTTCCTTTTAGGACTTCCGACTACCTGTAGCATTAAACTTCCTTCCGGAGAAGAGTGAAAAACGGGCGAGATGCAAAACGACACCGGGATAAGTACAACACATATACGGATGGCCCCAAACGTGATAATCGATTGGAATGTACTGCCTTTTCGGCAAAGTTAGCTATAAGAATTGGGGTTCGACTACCAGGCCACTACAGAGTCTTCCAAGCGGAGATCACAAAAAGCTTTCTTGTTCCCAAAAAAGATGTGCTTATAGCTAAATATATATTTATATGTGCCGACAGCCAAGCGGATTTGAAAACACGAAAGTCTCTTGGGGTTTTATCAAGGATAGTGAAATAATGCCTTCATCTATTTGAGTCTAAGTAACCGGTACGGACTCGGATTTTATCCGACCAAAGACTGTCAACTCGGTACCATTTCACGAAATTATTACAGGAATGTTTTCTGCTGCTACAATAAAAACAAATAATTCTTTTGGGCGATCTTGCTTGTTATTTTACGATGAACCTGCAATATGTTTCAGGGCTGAGTGAAATTCCTGCTAACTTTATAGATGAGCCTTAACGAACTCAATCCGTAACTAAACGAGTAAGCAAACGTGGCATAAATGGATCTGGTCCGCTCATGATGCCTATTGAAATTGAAAAGCATTGACATAAAAACTTTAGTTGGAGTGTTTACAGGTCATTGTTTTACTGGCCAATGGCCCCTAATAAAAAGAAGAAAACGGCCTCAGATGAGAGACCTCACTTTTGATGACGACCACTGCGAATGGATGAAAACACTCCGACTCTGAAAGCATTCGACGCAATACCCGCCGGGGGTAGCAGAGGAAGAGGAAGGCCTCCACTCCGTTGGAACGACTTGGTAAAGAGGGACCTGGTTTAACTTGGAATTTCTAATTGGCGCCAAACAGCGAAAAGGAAGAACGATTGGCGCACTGTTGTAAGCTTGGCTATAACCGCGTTCTGCGCTAATAAAAAAGAAGATGAAGAAGATGGAGTTTCAGAAGTTGCTCAGATAAACTTCATCAGGAGCACAGCGTGGTTCAGAGAGCTCATAACAGCAAGAGGGGATTTTAACTCCGGTCGAGCCACACATTGCTTTCGAATGCGGATTCGGGAATACAATTCTAAGTATCCTCTAGATGACGAGTTGAACAGGCGAAATTTGATGTTTTGACTCGCTCGGATGAAGCTTCTTATAATTGTATTTGAATTTTTCCTATATAAGGGACAACAACTAAGTGACAACGTAACATTGATTTTACAACAACGCGGAAACATAATTTTATAAACATTTATCTCACATATTTTTTATGTGTGTGTCAAATTGTGACTACTAGTTAATAAAAAAATATTTATTTTTATCAAAGCCAGCAGCAATAGACTAGTGATTTTTGCTGGCTTTCATTGACATATAACATTCAGGCGGCAGTTTGCAGAATATAAATAAAAAACAAACATTTATGTGTTCACAACTGTCTATTAGCCTAAAATAATAAAGAATGAACAAACAATTAGCGCGAGTTGCTCTTTTTTCGTACAAATATTTATTTGAATAAATATGTACATACAACAGTTCGTAAACAATTTCTTTATTTCTATATTTTATTTTTCTATTATTTTATTTTTAATGTTTTTATAATATTTATTTGCTTCAGATTTAATTAAATTCTAAATGTTAGCCAAAATATATTTATTTTGTGGTGTTGTGGTTATCAGCGCTGTTTTGTATATACAAACGAAATTTTTCCACTAAAATATAACAATTAATTCTAAATAAATTATGCGGTAAACAAGAATTTTGATTTCAGAGATTTCCACATCAAATTTATGCAGCGTAAAAATACTTTATATGACTTTTTTTACATTTTTTATACACGTTATCTGCGATTTCTGTTACGAAACAATTACATGTGTAATTCATTACACAATAAATTATTATAAACGATACAAATCAATTTCCAGATAGAATATAAATTGAGTCTGATATACAACTAAGCCCGGCAAATTGAAATTTTTGCGAAAATCAATGCGCAAATGCATATTTCACTTAACGTAACGAGCTGAAGGGCTATTACCGAATCAACGAGGCGTATGAGTAACATTTGTGTATGTGAATAATTCTATGCTGCCAATGCGCCACCGCATACATATGCACCATACAGTATGTGCCATAACTTTCTAGCTCGCTTTTAGTGTGTGTGTTTAACACACTTTCACACATTCAAATTGTTTACTTTCTATTGTGAGTGTGTGTGTGCGGGCTGGCGCTTACGAATATTGTTTTTGCCGCTTATAATTTACGCTTTTGTGCGCAAATCACTACTCTATTTGCTCAATTTCCACATACGTACTCCATCTATGCTGCACAATGTGGGGAAAGTGCATTATAAAGGTTTGCTGTTGTTGCTTTTGTTACGCAATTGTTTTGCAGTTGCTCGATGTGGGCTGCGTTGATGAGTCGGAAAGGCTGCAGTTCGGACAAATATGCTTTTACGTTTATAATTTCATTAGTTGGCCTTTGTTGGACGCAATTCGGAGCTGTGCAGGATGCGTTTATGCATGTGTGCCCAACTGTGTTAATAGACTTTTGAAATGGTTGATGAAAATCGTTTTTGGGCTAGGAGGCTTTGAGAAAATGGTACAAAATTGTGCATGGTACATGTTGCTGCTAAAAGAAAGCTAAGTGCAAAGCTAATTTTGCATGAAATTACTTTAGAAGCAATACACTTTTTTTATACATTATAAGCGCTTAAAGAGTACCGAGCTGAGTTTATTAGGAGAAAAAGAGTCATGCGCGGAGCTTGAAGCAGCTGGAGGAGCCGATAATTCTATTGGACCACTTTAGCATAAAGCCGTCATACAAGCTGATCAATTAAAATCACGTTCTTATACAGAAAACTCTTCATTCGTGAACGGTTTTATAGCTTCGCTGCAACCGAGGTTAACATTTTTCCTTGCTTTAAAAGTAATACCTCTTCCGACTCTTTGCTTGCACTTTTAAAATAGGTGTCGTATTAATGAATCTTAATTATTCCGAATAATACTCAAATTAATTAAATTTGCATCTGCGATTTCGAAATCCCTAACAATTAACTATTGTCTTACCTTTTCGCAAAAAGCACAAATGTCTTCTGGGGTATCACATGTGTGTGTTTATGTGTGTGACTATAAGTAAATAATAATTTCATTACAAACTCATTAGTAATCAGCAGTCAACTGCCAAAAGGACACTCATTTGTATGCCACATAATATCGCACGTGCATATTAGCTTATTCATAAATAATAAGCAATTTATGGTAAATTAGCAGTCAATTGAAATGACAACAATTTGACAATCCGATAATTGCCAAAGTTGATGAAATGGTCTCATGAGATAAAAGCTCAAAATATTGCAATGCTAATTTATTTAACCGCAAGCCAGTATACTGACGCACTTATATTTCTATAAATTCAAATAAACTCAACATATTTCTGTAATTTATTCATGAAAACAATATACACACACATACACATATGTGTATTCATTTATTGGTGTATTTGTAATTGCTCACATATAGATTTCGCATAAAATCAAAATACTCACGCATTTGTTAAAGCTATTCCAGTTATTTCTCATTTATTTGGTCTGCAGAGTATTACATTGCTCCATATCGATTTTAGACAGGAGTAAACATTGATACTGGCTAATCAATTATATTGATGCATTGACATTAAGCTTGCTATTTATTTTATCAAAGAAATCCACATTGCACCAAATGTTTGAATATCTGTTTAATTATGATAGAATGCTCAGTGAAATGTCTAAATAAAGAGAAATAGCAAGAAATGATTTTTATTTTGTAATACAGATGAAATGTTTGAATTCCTTAGACTCCTTTGGTTATAATGAAATAATGAAATGAGTGCAAGTTCAGTTGGTGTGAACTATAAAAAAGCACTACCTCTATTTGGTTTAGGGATTCATTGATGTACAAGGCGACGATTGTCTGTCTTTAAACAGAGCTTAGAAGTTACGGAATCGAAATATAAATAATACCAAAAGTATTAGCTACAATACGAAATTAGTATTTGCTATTTTCTAATAAAAATTTGAGGCAAACTTCGAAAATATTATACTTTTACCTCTTCCGGAAAAATTTGGTTGGGTCCAATACCCAGCCGAATGTTTTACAGTTTTATATCAGGCCCAAATTTAAGTAAACATTGTCCATATTTACTTCGTTCTTTAAGAAAGAACGCGTAAATATCAGCAGAACAAGGCGACTGCTATTCAGTTTTATTGTAAATCTGGTATTTTCGGTTCTTCGAAACCATTATAATTAGCTTCTATGAGCAATGAAACTGAATTACGTTGGGATCATATATGTCAATAACGACGTCTCGTATATTTCTGCGTCTGGATGACCTTTGGCCACTGGACTAGAATAAATGAAGTTGGTCGGGGGTATTGAATACCCGTTGAAAAGATTCCATTGCGCTACAAAAAATATTGCAACCGATATGGGTCATTACGTATATAACCGGATGTTGTAAAAGATGAAAGTAACGCTTTGTTATTATGAACACAGAATACATATATCCGACCTCGGGTTAGATGCTTTTGTTTTGACGGCTAATGATCTGTGAGTATAGTAATAGCAAAAAGCCCCTTACTGGGTATTTTAAGAGTGATTTCAGGAATATCGTTATGACAAGAACTGCTGATCTGATCATGGGTTTTGAGAGAGCGTTGTAGATGTAAGAATAAATGTGCCAATGAAAAAGGTCCAATAACTAAGAACAGGCCGGTCATATTACAGATGCTAACCAGGGATATTATCTGAATAACCTAGAATGTCGCTCCGTTGTGGTGCCGAAAACTCCCAAGCCTCTCATAAAGACCCGAAGAATTCGAAAAAGGGATTGGAGCCTACCACAAATTTCTTGAGGCGGTTAATATTAGTTTCGACTATCTCTCTCAGTTCGTCGAGAATGTGACTGCCGCGATGTTTTAGCCTCATTCTTGCAAAAGCTGTACAGTGGAAAAGAAAAGATTGAGTATTTCTACCTGCCCTTCTTCCCCACAATTTTAACAACTTGCATCCGATAAGATATTAGCCCATGTCTATCGGATAATGTCGAATGTATCTGAGGTATTCAGGGTTAATTTCTGATGATATTTTCTATTGGGAGAAGACCGCAGATAATTGGTTTGAGATCTCCCAAAATTCCAATCAAGCAAAGTTCTAAAAAAATCATCCAATAAAAGGGAGACGAGGGGTGTTTTGGTATAGAAATATGCACATTACTGTTCTATTTTAGAAAGCACCATTTAATCTGTATTTCATACCTTTGTTATCCGATAAACTCACAAATTTATTTGCACATGTATTTCAAAGCCAATATGTGAGTAGCTACGTACATGTGGAAGTGGCTCAATCAGGCGTCGATTTATGTATTTGCGGTATAATTAAATGCAGATGTGGCTGAGTGATACGCAGCCGACGCATGTCTGTATATATAATCGTGTTTACACGAATATTGCAATTTAGCGATTTGCATGTTTGCCAATGTCTAATTGGGTGTATTTAGGCAGAAGCCCCGTTTGTTATTGTTGTTGCAATAATTCTAGGTATTAATAACATTGTTGCGCGTAATGACGATACAATTTTGTTACTGACATTGCATTTTGTAATTGCGCCAAAACTTACTCATCTGCTGTTCTTGTTGTTGTTGTTTGTTGCAAATACACAACATTTGGTTACAATTTAATTATGAAAGCAATCAATGTGAAAATCCTTCAATTGTCAACAAATCGAAATTATCAGCATCCATGCACAAACACACACACAGTGTCAAATGTCAGCGCCGCTTACCGCTACGTGTGTATTATGTGTGTTGTTGCTGGTTTTGCGGCTTTGCTGGTGCATCGTCAATACATGACATTTAGTTAAAATTGGCAGTTATCTCTAACACACAGCCATCGGCGAATATAATAATGGCTGTGCGTGTGTATTTGTGCATACGCCGTCAGTCGCTAATTTAGCTTATTACATAAGAAAGGAGGTGCGTGCACCATTAACATCGATGCCCTCATCAAAACGTTTGAAACTCGATATTCCAGTCGTATAATTATATTAGACGTAAGAAAACACATACACATTCACACATAGCTTTATATAGTTATACAGTTACTTATAATAACTGCGTTCACGGGATAATGTAACCACAAATTGACTGCAGCGTCGGTTATTCAAGAGGTTATATTATCGAACTTGGAGCACAGTGACAGATAGCATTCAATTACAAGTCACTAAAACTATTACATCGTGAACTTTTTTCGAAGAGACTTGATTTTTAAAAACTAAATAAAATAAAATCACATTTATAGAATTTATCTACTTTAATAATGGACGACTCGTTTTGAAAAACTTTGGATTCCTTTGATCCCTTAGCCTATCTCCAGGAGGATCTCCAAAAAAATGTCTGCAGTGAGGAAGATTTGTCTGCTTAGAATTATCTCAAATTACAAAATATTATGCATATATTATTATCAGTGAGGAATACTTGCAACGATCAAAAGACTAGTCAAAATCTGGATTTTTGACAAAATGGCGGCTTTCCTAAAAAGAGTCGTGTGTGCTTTTGATTAAATCGAGTGAAAACTTGTCATAGACTCCAAATAACTAATATCAGGATTTTCACCATCCGATTGACTTTACTCTTTATATATGGGTGCTTGTATGTGAAGTCGGGTTTTCGTTGTTTCTTCCTGGCTATTACCAGTGGCGGATTCGGAAATAGTTTTTACTTAACACATGAAGGTTATTATATTAAATATAGTAGTCTTTATACCATTTTATATCGTGGTGGATAAATTTCAAGTCGACATTCTAGTATCAAATCCTACTAAAAAAACGTGCGGTTGACATATTCTTGCAATATATAATACTGTAGTCAGTTCGTGTATTGAATAGAAAAATTTCACAAAACAAAACGATGTAAGCCAAGTTTTGAGAATCGTTCGAGAACTTATTCTGCAGTGACTTCAATGTCAAGATGCGTGTGCAGAAAGGCCAGGCCGATCAATCTACCTTAAAGCAGCCACGTTTTCATGCGGCGAAGTGTCGAAAGGAGGCGTTCAGAGCTCGTATTCGTTACTGGAAGTGTGTAGAACATGCGAGTAAAACTATGAATTATGGGGTATAGGTCTACATTGCAGTTCTTCAACGTTTTCAATGCAGTAGTCTGTAACTTGTTGTCTTTTCACTTTTGTTTCTGTCCTCAATGACGCTGCTGGAGAACAAGTTCACCTTTGAACTTTAAACAGTGTCTTTATCCAAAAGGACTTTGAATCTATCTAGCAAGCAGTCAATAAGATTTTCCATTTCTTTGATTTTCAATGCACACACTTTTTCTGGAAGCCACAAACTCAGTGCAAATCCATCCTATACTTATATAGAAAAGTGCGTCTTCAAATCTTCACCGATTATATCCAACAGAGGAATGTATACTGGGACCCTGTAGTATTCTTCGCAAGTTCTCATGCAGAAATTTTCGCGTTTTGTATGTCCTGGTTTAAAATTTCCCCCTCTGAATCCGCCACTGCTATTACAAAGCACGTGGAAACTTAATATACCCTGCTCAGGTTATAAATATTAAAAAATATATATGTATACATTAAAAAAAAAATTATAGAAATTTTAAGAATGATCACAAATAGTTGGCAAAAAAAATTATTGAGCTCTAGTATAAAGCATAAGCTTAGCTACATGTAAACAAAAGAATCTATTGCCTCATAAAATTGAAATAAAATGGTCGTTGACCTTAATGTAAACAAAGAGGTCATTTACCCCATATAAAGAAGTGGTTTATTGATGCATTAAAGTGTAAACAAAGTTGTACACGCTCTTTTTTTCAAGAAACTGCTCATTTCTCGGAAGCGGCAATATCGGACTCATAAAATAGAGGGTTTGTCCGGAAAGTAATAGGACTGATTTTCTTCCCCCGCGACTGTACTTCGGAGCGTGATTCGACTGGATTCGGTAGAGGGCGTTCTTAGCTAACGAACGAGCGGCTGGTCAGTTGTCTCTGAGCACCTGGAGAGTCAGAACAAACATTTTTGTTCAGTTCGTTAGAGCAGAGGTACGCGATTAAATTCTGTGTGAAACTCGGGAAATCTGCTGCAGAGTCCACCATCGCAGACCATTGGAAGTTACACCACGACAACGCACGACTCATACCGCATTTCTTGTGAACAGCTACATAACCAAGGCCGGCATCCCAACGCTTCCGCAGCCGTCCTATAGCCCAGATGTAGCCCCCCTGAATTTTTTGTTTCCTTGCCTGAAAAGGCACTTTTAATTTAACAAGATATCTTGACAAAAGTTGGCATGGTTCATAGTTCAGGTAAAGATAGTGATCTTTTTATAAGCTTTTATGCTAAAAATATGTGCTGTTTGAGCTTCGGTGCAGTTAAGCTAATGTTTTTTCTAGTTTAATGCAAAGTTTTTCCAGCATCTGAAGATATTTCCCTGGCTTTGAGCTGAACAAGTTGCAAGAGTATAAAATGTTCATTGCACCCGTACTTAGCACTTCATCGACATAAATAGATAATGAAAAAGTTTAAAAAATCGCCACTGAGGAAGAAAATCTTGAATGACTTGACCACTTTCAATAAATACAATTACTTTCATTTACCGTACTCCCATAAATGTCGGTGTGCAAATATATCACATGTGGGTCCATTTTAGGTTCATACACACACACGCACACATACGCATCGAAAAGTATTTGCGTTGAGTGCATTAAATTTCTTCGAATAATAAATGCATTGTAAGCAAATGCAGTTCAACTCGCGACTACTTGTCAAAATTAAAACAAACAAAAGATACACTTGTACACAATAACAAAAGTTGATATGTATGTACATTTGTATGTATGTATGCGTCTGATTGGCGTCCGATTTCTCTTCATTGTTTGTCTCACTTAATTACCAGAGAGTCGCTATTAAAGGTGTTCTCCGAGATTGTTTATTTGATTAAGAGGTTCTCTACTTCACTCTCTCTAAAAATTGTAATGGTTGTGTGTATGTGTATCTGTGTGCTTCCATTCGTATACATATGTTTGTAAGCTTGTTGGCTTTTAGAATCTGTGTGGCGGGCAAGTGATCGCGGCGCGTGCCATCACTTTGACAGCAGAATTCATTACATACATACACACGCACATACGTAAGTAGAATGTAAATAACATGAATGGTTTCGCACACCTTAAATTAATATGTACATAGTATCCAAGCAGCTAGCTGTATGTTGAACTGAAAAAATGTACCAATGCCTGCATAGCAAATATCATTCATATATTCAAGCGCATATTTTTATGTGTGTCACGACAAATCATTCTATTAGCATTAATCAATTAATTGGGGAACTTTGTTGTGTGACGTCAAATTTGCTGTTTTTGCTGCTGTTTCTGGCATCCCAATGTAGATGAAACATATGGGTGTACATTTATAGTATAGGTGTGTGTGTGTATTTTGGATTTTGTATAGAGTTGTGGAGAACACGCAGCCAAATGATCGCGACTTTTTAATTTAAAAGAGACTGGCTCATCAGATAACTACACTGGAAAATTTGTTATAATATTTAAAATGAGAGCAAAAAATTTATGGGAATACATGGGTCACACGTTCAAAAAAACAATCTAATTTACTTACATATAGGACGTGGAATCTATTATGTATCTTAATTATTTACACATACATGATTAGTAGGAGTATTAATTTTATTTTTAGTAATAACAGCTGCATTTATAGGGTTTGTATTACCCTGAGGTAAAATATCTTTCGAGATATAACTTACAAGGCCTTGAATGAAGGATTCTTTTAATAACAAACTGTTTAAAACAAAAAAAAAAACTAAAATTTTTACCAAATTTTTTGTTTTCTTGTTGTTGTTCTAAAAGCACTTCGGCTGTCAATGCGACGGCTCCTCTTGTCTGATAGTGTTTTATTATGCGTATTTTTTCTATTTTGATTATTTTTAATTGAATTTATGATATTTTCAGAACATTCTATTCAAATCATATAGAATTATAATGAGGGGCGATTTTTTGTAATTACTGTAAGACTTTAGAGCGTTATTCCCAAAACTCATGTTTTCAAAGTCGGAACCTTTAATAGCTTCAAATTTACTCCACCGATTCTTTTGAAACTTTGTAAATACATAATTTCCGGGTTGTCGCTAGATAGCTATTTTTAAATTTGTTAATAATTCTTACTTTGCAATAATTAGTCGAATTTTTTGTCAAAAATCAAGTTTTTTTCCATCAAAGTGTTCTAAAAAATTTTAAGTTGACCAAATCCACCTTTTTCCTAGACACGTTCGAATAGTTGCTGCTTTTGCGATATTATTTTATGATATTGATAACAAACTGGATTTCTCTTAGAATATTTTCACACATATTTCTCTCAGTGCATCTGCAGACATTCTGACATTGCAGCCACAACGAGCGCCGCTGTGGCGTCGCTGGTTTCACAGTCAGTCACTTTCAGTTTTACTGCTGACTTCTGAGCATGAAAATGTGTTTTGCGGGATCGTTTTGGCGCTAGAATTGCGTTCTTTTGAAAAGAAAGAAAGAAACCAAATCGTTGACGATCACAACAAAGTATTGTGTGTAGATGAATGCATGTGTATATGTGGCGTAACTGAAAAAAACAAAACATAATACAATTTAAATAAAAGCGTCTGTTAATGACAAACAAATGAAATTTACAGCAACAACAAAACGACAAAAGAATTTAATTTGTTTATTATTGTTAAAAGTGATTTTTTGAAAGAGTTTGTGATACTGAAAATATAACAAAAATAAATTAAGAAAATTTTACAACAAATTTGAGAGTAAGTTGGCTAGTTTATTGGAAATAAAAAAAAATATTTTTGTAAAAAATAAAGTTAAAAATGTTTTTATTATATTTATAGATATAGACATGTATGCATATGTATTTATGTGTATATTTATTAAATTTGTTTAAAAAATGAAAAAAAAAATATATTATTTGCACAGCTTTTGCTAAGCTAAAAATCGACCCCGTTAGCACGCATGCATGAAAGACTTCGTTAAACATTAATTTAAAATAAAAGGAAATTAAAAATAAAAATGAATTTCAATTAAAAGTGCATATGTATACCATTTGTGTTTATGTACTTTTGTAAATATGTATAATATATACTCAGCAAAATAATTAATATAAATCGTACACCTTTCCTGCCAATAAAAACATGCAACTAACAGTGTATTAATGGTTAAAAACAAAAGTTTATTTGCTAACAATTATTTGCCTTAGTTAGCAAAAGCAAAAACAAACACACATCTGCCACAACAAAAATCATTACGCGTTTCAACGCTTCGGTGCACAGCGTTCGAACTGGCTTCGGACTATTTATAAATGTTTCACTTTTTGTTTTTGTTATTTTTTCTAAATTGTTAACACTTAAAAACGCAAAACATTAAAAACAAAAATATGAACTTGTTTGTGTGTGTTGTAAAATATTGAAAAGCTACAATTTGTATATGTGTAACTTGTTTATAATATTCGAAATGTGTTGTTTATGGCTGATAACGCTCGCTCATATGTATGTACAATATATAGTATATATACATACTCCACAAACCGCGTGTATACTTAAGTATGTGTGACTATGTGTTTGATCTAGTATTTCAAGTTCGCAAAAACATTTTTGAAATGTTCTACCGCAAGCTGCTTGGTTCTTCAGCTGGCTGTTATAAGCATAATACCTGCGTTCAAAATTGCTATTTGGCTTCCTTACCACATATACACACATTCACTTTTAATTTTGTGTCTCTCTTTGTTTCGTTCGCCCTCAAAGTTGCTTCTCTTTGTTTATTGTTCCATATGTAGATATTGGTGTGTTTAATCATGTCTTCAATAATCAGTTCGTTGAACAATGAACTTCTTATTTGTGTTCTCTGTTGTTGCTTTGCCTTGCTCGTTTTTTATCAACAACAGCTGTTGGCGGTTGATAAAGAAGCAAAACAACAACGCTGCATTGACAAATACAGACATATGTGTATACTCTTCATCGGTGCAGTGCATTTGTAAACGAGTGGTCATGTTGCATTTGCCACAGTATTTACTTACTTTAATATAGTATTATCTTACTGTAGTAGTATTATGATCTTGTGTGTTCCAATTCTGTTATCGGCGATTTTTTTACATATCTGTAGAGTAATGGAAATTTAGTTGGTTTGCTGTTTTCTCTGTGAGGTCTCAACTCTAACAATGGTATTTGTCAGTATGGGAATAAAAATGAAAATATTAATACTCATTCTGATATTTTTGCTCCGAAGTTTTACTTTTGTTCGTTTCATAGTACAATTCGAAGACTCATTTATCAGGTGAAGTGTTTTTTGTTATCATCATAGTTAGACCGTCAGGTGTACGTAACCGGTATGTATTTGGTATTGAACCCTACCAATAATTGAGTAGCATTTCACTAATTATTTGGAGACAGGTTTCTGCCTCAAATCACAAACTTGATAATTTACCATGAAGTTTGTAGCATTCAGTAAAAATGGGGTGGGAGTCCCTATAAAGTAAATGGGTATGTTTATAAACGATCAGCTTTCTGAGCTATATTGATTTATTCATGTTCGTCTGTCTGTCTGTATATACGCGAAATTTCTGATAAACAACTCAGAAACTGATGGACAAGGTTCCTGACTTATTTATCTGAAACCTTTCTTCCCAGAAACTGCTCATTTGTCGCAACCGTCAATATAGGACAACTCCAGCTGAACAGTCAAAATTAAGTGACAACATATCACCACGAATTTTGAAATGGATTATTTTCCAAAACAATGATACAATCCTCTAACAAATTCCTTAGATGGGATCACTAAACTGAACGATCAAAAGCAAAGTCCTTGTGTTTCTATTTGTAAAGGGTATTATAGGCAAGTTAATATTTTTTCTCATTTAATTTAAACTCATTATTAAAATAAGTTATACTTGACAGACATTTCTACACGTGAGTATAAATATGTTCCTAAATAATCTCGCGCTAAAAGTATTTAAAGAGATTAATGTGCTTCTGTGGGCCAAGTTAATCAGTCATTTACCGCCTTGTTGTTAAGCGCTCCTTATCGTTTTCTTCTTACTTCGCCTGTTAACTATTAACACATTTATAGTATTATCAATGAAAATATAATTGTCGATAGGTGTTAATTTTTTAAGTGCACATTCATGTGTTTGTGTGCGTCTGAACAATTATACCGATCTGCTTATGTACATAACTGTATAGATAAATATTTATAACACTTTTGGTCGGTTTGAAATGGACAAATAATCAAGTGGCTTGGCGATTGAACACACACATATGTATATATGCATATCATTCACATGTGCGTTGCACGCACTCTCTATAGACAGATAAAATTTTATGGCACGGCTGGAGTTATGAGTGATAAATCAAATGTGATTTCGACTATAAAAATAGCAGAATTGTTTTTAATATACTTATGTATGTATTTGCTTATGTATCAAGTCTGAGCTATATTTTATTGCTCATAAGAGTATCTGTCTAAGCCGTAAATTTATATTTTTAAAATTTGCCTCAACTTGTTGAGTGTCAACATTTCAGAGCTTTATAAATACAGTATATGAATAAAGTTGTGTTTATAAATTATTAGTTATTTTTAAGCGTTCAGTGAATTCTTATTCATCACTAAAGGCGATTACTTTAGATGACAAGAAAAAAGTTTTGAAAAAATTGTTGGATTTTTAATCAAAAATATTGATTTCTATTTTTTCTTTTATTATTGAAGGTATGTACATATATATGTATATTACAAAGCAATATTATAGGAAGACACTAAATACCTGAACCGATTATGCTATAACCCGTTTTTCTCTAAGCTTTTGGAAACCAGAAAAATGTTCTAATGGCTAAATGGCACTATAATCAGAATATGAGAAAAAACTACCTTTCTTGTGATATGACCGCTTTGATCTGTTGTAATATTTGACATATATACATTAGAGCGGGACGACTTTTTCTATAAATCGGATATGTGGAATATGTTCTACAACTTTGCTTAAGAGCCCATGGGTCAAAAACCGCTTCGAGTCATTGATTTTTAAGGCAAAAGTTTAAAAACTTTGAATCGTTGCTTGTATGGGATGTATACATATGTTATCGCTGTATGATCCGACCGATTTCGGAAAATGATCAATAGTGTATCAAAATGCACTTACATATTAAACTAAATTTCAGTGGAATATCTCAAAAACTGACGAAGAAATTTTTATAATCTCTAAAAAATTTGTCTTCAAAATCATTGCCTCAAAATCGGTTTTATACCGTTTCCGGGTTTATCAAGTAATCCAATAGTATGATTTAATTTTGTTTTTGTATGTTCCAAATTTTGTGGGACTCAATAGATCTATATTACAACATGCCATATTGAAACGCATACAATATGCTTATAGTATGTACTTATGTAGTTGAGGTAGCTGTTATAAAATCAATTGTCTAGACACTATAAGTGTAACGATGATCAAAATTAGTCACTTTGCTTCATAAATCGAGCTGAATGCAATAAAATATAAATATAAAATAAATTGTAGTGAGATTAGTGCGCTTAGATTTATTGCGTGTAATTTTTCTTTATCAACTGAAGTGCTTCCTAACAAACGTTTATTTCAGACACACAATCAACTGAAATTACAGTGTATTTGCTTTTGTTTTTGTGCGTGCGTATTTAACATTGATAAGTCAAGTGCATGAACCGATAATAACAATTATTGGGCTGATTGAATGCATTAAATCATAAAGAAAGTATAAAAGCAAAGATAGTCTTCTTCATTAAATGAAATCGTATTTTTGTGATTTACATCAACAGTTTGGAATGAGACTTTTTATTGGTGGTTTGTTATAAGATTAAAGGTCAATTCATAAATATAAAAATGATGGAAATATAATTTATACATATGTACATGTGTATACACAATGGTGAAATGAGTACTGCAGAAGAACTGAAGTCATAAGAGTTGAAGTCATAATATAACGTAATTGAGTCATGTGCCACTAAGTATGAGTGAGTGTGATGTGGTGTTTCCAGTGTGAGCAGTTTCACAAGAAAATATGTGGTTGAAAACATATTTCATGCGAAAGTAGAAACAATTCCATGTACATATGTACATAAATACAAGAAAATTAACAGATAACAGTAACATTATATAATGCTATGTTTCATTGAGAATAAATTATATCACTCAAAGTGTTTTTGAAAGGCAATGAACTGAAAATTCAGTGTTACATAATTTTAGCTGAAGCTTAAAGCGGTACTTGATTACTTTGTATTACTAAACTACACTCGATTCCAATATGACTCAAACTCAAAAAACATATTTAACTTGAGAAACATTACTTCTCGATGTCGCTTTGTGAAATTCTTTTCATACAATCCCATCATGAAAACGCCGGCTCGGCCGATGACTATTGAGACATGCCCGTCTATCTGTCTCTCAATTTTTGAGATATCAGTCCGTAATTTTGCAGACGCCTTTTTCTCTCTAAGAATCATTAGTCGGAAAAATTTATATCCGACCACTATAGCATATACCTGGCTTTCACACAGACAAAACGATCGTAATCAAGTACTTGTAAGGAGGACTTTTTCATTTGATGAGGTATCTTCACCAAATTTGGATTATTGTTCAACAACACAATCTCCGAAGAAATTGTTCAGATCGAGTCTTTATTGTATGAGTTGACCAATCCAAACCAAGTTCTTGTAGAAATTTTTTCTTGTATCTGTGAACGATATTATTCGGTGCAAACGAAGTTTACGTTTCTTCTTGTTTTCATAACCGTTGCTTATTGTTCCAGCGTTACGTTTGTTCGGAAAGTAATAGGACTGATTTCCTTCTGCCGTGACTGTACTTCGAAGCGTGCGCGCACCGACTGGATTCGGTAGAAGGCGTTCCTAGCTAACGCACAAGCGGCTGGTCAGTTGTCTCCGAGCGCCTGGAGAGTCGGGACAAATATTTTCGCGCGACATGTTTCTGTGAGTGGTACAAGCCGAAAATGCAGCGTTCGTTAGAGCAGAGCAACGAGATTAAATTCTGTGTGAAACTTGGTAAATCTGCGACAGAGACGTTTGATATGATCAGAGCAGGCTTACCCAGATGTTGCTTTAGCAAGAAGTTGTGTATTTTGATGGCACCAGGCCTTTCGAAGAGCCGGGAAGAGGTCGCTGATGAAGACCGCGCTGGGAGACGTGCGACCCCAATTTTTGAATAACGTAATCGCAGGTGACGAGTCATGGATTTTGAGTATCCTTGCTTGAAAAGGCCGATGTAAGGCAAGCATTTTTTGATGACAGAGGGGATCCAAGCAGCATGCACTTCGGCTCTCAAGGCTATTCCGGAGAATGGCTTCCGTGACGCCTTCAATGCTTGGAAAACGCGCTGCATCGACGCAGAAGCAGCTTATTTTGAAAGTTTTAAAAGAATTGTAACGATTGGTTCAATAAATTTTTTTAAATCGACTCAGTCCTATTACTTTCCCGACAAACCCTGTATGTGTTAGCAGCAGACTACGTGAGGTCGTTTATAATTCTACCCTTACAATTCATTTTGTTTTCTTATCTGCATCAAATATAATATAATATTTCAATATCAAAATGAGCAGAATAATGAAACAAAATTATTTCTCGAAATTTATTTCTGATAACTAGAGATGTTGTTGTTATTCTAAAGGCTTTGAACACAAATGCTTGATATTTTTAATCATTTAGCTTGAAGACCGCCCACTATAGTACGAGTGAAGTAAAAATTTATAACTCATAAAAGTCATCATTTTGTAGATTCTTGTAATTAATATTAATTGCATTTGACAATAATAAAAAAATAACAATTATCATAAAATTTTTTGTATTATAATTGAAACCTGTTAATGCATGGAAATATTTACAATTTTTTTATGCAAATTTAAAATTGCACCTACCAGCACACAGGCGGACACACATACAGTTATTTATTGTTATGCTCATATTTTTCCGTTGATAGCACGATTCTTTGTGTCGTTTCATGTACATACATACATACATATGTGTGTGCGTGTATAGGTGTGCTATTTATTTATTTGCTCTGGTCAAATGATTGGAAATGTTATATTTGTTGTTGTTGCACTCGACTGCGGTGACGAACAGCAATTTCACACGCAATTAAACCGATCAACAGCTGGTCGTCAAGCCGCCCGTAAATCAATGAGTTATGAGCGATGGCAAATTTAAATTCAATTCGCCGCGTCTACATAACGGTGCATACAAGGCGCAGATTGCGACTCTGTATACCATGAATTTGTGGTTGTATCGCATAATCGTTGATTTCAGCGCACGAGCTCGTTTGGTGGTCGTTTATTCGCTAAAGCCTTTGCAATATTTGGAAGCGGCTTTTGCAACACATTTTTCTTATTTTCAATAATTTTTATTGTTAACGTTTAATGAATATAATATCTGACTGTGCTTGGATATATTTATACATAGTACATATGTATATTCATAATATCCGGCACATGCTGAACATATCACGTAATGTAGTCTTTTGTTGTCTTCAGTTTAATCTTCCAAAAGCAACTCTGGCCGTTTTCGTGTTGCTCACGTCTTTTATTCTTTCAAACATAAAATTTTATAACAAATAATAATTTTCAATATTAAATACATATTTCTAAATTAATACAAAAAATAAAACAACAGGATGCTACTGCATATTGGGTCTCGTATTCCCCGTGTAGGCGGTAATTTTGAAAGAGCTGCTTGGCAGGCACGTACAGGTCTTATTGATTTGTGCATCCATGCTGAGCGCATTCTGTAATGAGAGTGATTTATATTACAATATTATAGCGAAATTCTTCATCAGTATTGCAGTCTCCGACACTTAATAATGTATTGCATTTTGAGTCAGTGAGGAAGAGAATTATCAGTAATGAAAAACGACATACATATATATGCTTTCGGTAAATAGGAAAAGATTTCGATTAGAATTTTTAGAACAGAGTTGTTACATTTCTACAAAGTGCCTTTCAAAGTAAACAGCACTTTTCGAATCCAGCGACCCCTGGAGGCGCCATCTATATGTCGACGGGTGTGTTAGAATCTGCTATTTTTATCGGTTGTCCAGTAAGAATTTCATGACATTTCATGGATTAGAAGTGAAGTTATTGCGTTTTAAGTGTCAGTGTGTTTGTGTTATTGGTGCGAAAATGAGCTTCGAACAAAGAGCCAACATTAAATTTCATTTTAAAATTGGTAAGACTTTTGCCGAAACGTTTCAATTGATGAAACAAGTTTATGGTGATGATTGCCTATTCCGTAGCAGAGTGCACAAGTGGTTTCAACGTTTACAAAGTGGTCGTGTAGACATAAATGACGATCAACATGTGAGGCAATCAAAATTCGTGATCACCGGAAAATCCATCGAAACTGTGCGTGAATTCATCAAAAATCAGCCGAAATCGAAATTGAAATTCATGGAAATGGAATTGAACAACTCCAAAAGTCGATTTATCGCATTTTGACCGAACATTTGGGCTTACGAAAGTTGTGTGCACGGTTTCGATCGATCGACGCTTGTGACAGCTTATTTGACCAAAAATCACATTTTAACCATTAACCACTACGTATTCACCTAATATGGCACTGTGGACTTCTTGCTTTTCCGAAAAATGCATTTGCTCATGAAAGGAAAGCGTTATGCAGACGTAGAGGCCATTCAAAGGGCTTGCACGAGGCCAACGAGCTTAAACATTCGTTCGACATGCTTTTGGACCATGCAAAAGCTGTATTGAAGCAGAAGGAGATTATTTTGAATAAAATGAATTGATTTTGCCGAAAAACCATTTGTTCCGTTTTTTTTAAGTCCTGTTTACTGTGGAACGCAGCTTGTAGACTACCATTTGTCATGAGTTGAGTTTTAATGTATGGATTAAGGCTTAAGTTATCTATTATAAAGTGGAAGAAGCCGGTGACATTCAAAGATAAGTTCTATGGATTGCAAACTTGCTTGTCATTTGATGTTTAGAATATATCAAGATAGTATAATGCGAATAATACGAGGATTGTCTTTTGTATTTAGTGGAGAGAACAAAAGCGAATATTGATCACCAGAAATCGCTTTATTATTTTTATAAATATTCTCTTCACTTTTGCATGCGTTTGAACCAATTGCCAAAGACTTTTGCCACTCTGATTGAGGTGTCTCCAAAACATGCATTCTAAATGCATTAACCGCCTCTACAGATGTCTAAAAACGTTGACCTCTTAGTTTATTTTTTTGGTTTGACGGTGCCAATTCAGTAATATACGGTGGTTTTCTCATCAAACCATTGTTTTGAATGGTCAAAAATGCAGTTGTTTCGGTCGAGGTGTGAGAGCTCGCAAATAGTGCTCCTATGTCAAAGATTTTGAGTATTTATACTACCAAAAATATGAGTTCCTTCAACCTACTCGAGGTCCCAGCAACCCTTGATTGATTACAAAACTTCTTCACCTTTACGGATCTTTAGGGCTCAATGTGTAATTTCAATTGGTTAAAGAGTTTTAGCAAGTTTTGTCGCAGATGTAAGAATGAAGGGACCAACAAATCTGTGTCTGCATTAATTTCAGATTTCACAAGAAACCGTTAAGTGTACACTGTTTTTTAGTCACTGTAACATGATAGTTTTAAAAAGAAAATAAGTACTCTCACCATATCTGGATTCTCCAGATAGTAACACCTCTCCGCCTTCAAGAAGCTCGCCAGCGCTTCGTTAAGCGCCGTCTTGTACTTTTTACCGAAATATTCGTCGACCCTATATAAAAAATAGACAGAAACGTATGAGTAATATTATTTGTTCTTAAACAAGGTCAAGACTCACTCGTCCAACTCGTTCGAACCACGTCGCGACGATCTTCTCTGCTCGGCATAGTTTGTCTCCTCGGCGAGCAAACAACGCTCCAATTCGACACGCATTGCAAACGCTTCCAAAAGTGAGATGGGCTCCACGGTGGGTAGCGTGCAGGGCAATGGATCACAACCGAACACCAGACGAAAGGATGCTTCATTGAAGTCCTGCTCACAGTCAATTGTACTCTGTATGGCACCTGGGCAGTACTGATCTTTAACTAAATTTTCCAACTGCAATTTCCGCATGCGACACTTGAACTCCACCTCGGCTGCAAAATAAACACCAAAGACACGTACAAGCACACATACAGATGTGGAAATATGTTTGCGGATTAATTAACCATAACACCCACACCCCACCCATGTATGTGCATTAGTCTATGTAGTAGTAACTTACGTGATGGTGTCTCTTCCTTCGTCGGTTGCGGCTTCGGTCTGCATGGCAGTGGGGGCTTGGGTGGCGGACACGTTGCTGTTGTGGTCGTTGTTGTTTGTGTTGGGTCCTGCGGTTTGCCGCAGTGTGGGCAACAGCAACAACACGATGCAGTTGAAGCTTTGCTTAGATTGTTGCAAGAATCTTGTACCAGGGATGCAGCCGAATGGCCACAGTTGTTGCGAGACATCCCGTATGCGGACTAAGTTTGAGGAAGAGTTCATTGTTTTGTCAAGATTGATGCTCATATTTGCAAGACGTGTTTTTTTGTAGTTTCTAGCTCACCTGTGGCGTTGACGATAGCATGCCAGCGCCGGTGTCCAAGTCGTTCGAGCATATTTTCGGCATTGTGCTCGCGTTGAAACGTGTCGGCGATGAGGAGGCTGAGGTTGATAGCTGTGTGCGTGTATGGTATTAAAGCAGATTGATAATCAAGTGTACTGATTATGCGTTGTGACACGCACTCACCTTGCGGGTCGGGCAACCGCAGTTGTCGTAGCTTGCACGTACGGCCGCCGCCGCCGCTGATGTGGAGGGTTCACAGCTGTTTCGTAGTGAAGCTAACTTTTGCTGTCGGAACTGTGCGAAGAGAAGGTGGCAAATTTAAATATATGCAAGTATGCCGTGAGATGTGCTGGTGCGTACACATACGTCACCTACCTGGGGTCTGCAATCAAAGCCTCGCTGACTGCCGTTGCTTCGGAAACTCCGACTTGAGCTTCCTGTATTGAAGTAATTCTAGTGTAATATTAAAACTGTATATTTAATCGGCTTCTGAAGCTGTATTCAATAAGTTGCACACTTACTTCCACCATTCTACTTGGAATTTAGAATTTTGTTTGAATTTTCGCCTTTTATTCCACAAAAATTTCATTAAACTATTGTTGTTTTACTTATTTACATAATTATGTATATGTCAAACACGTTTTGGAAAGTGAATTTGAATTTTCGAAATATTTTGCAAAGTGTTGAGAACTGTATAAAAAATTGGAATCTGTGAAAAGTTTTTGTCTTCGAATTATGTGATTTGGATGAAGAATTTTGGGGAAAACCGAGGAGTTTGCGGAACCGCAGGTAACTGCAGAGCTGACGAGCTGGCAAAGAAGAGCACAATAGCCTCCCCAAAAATAGAATGGGAATGGGCTTCGGCTTCTTCGTGTGTTTTACTACTGTATAGTTGGCCTTCACGGAAGCTTGATTAGCGCTGGGCTATCATCGGTTCTTTCGCTTTCCAAAATATTTTGGGTCAAAGGTTGATTATAAGAGATCCAGTGATATTTTAGTTCGCAGAAAGGCTAGACCCTCCTTTGCTATAGGTGCTTTAATAGGTCGTTACCATATCGGCGTGCATCGTTTCTTTCGCTGTCCAAAATTCTTTTGGTCCAAGGTCGATAGTGAGAGATCCCGTAAGGGTTTTGCTCTCAGAAAAGCTAATCTCTCCCTAGTTGTATGTGCTCTAACAGTACGGCAACGCTCAAATTGTAAGGTTGAAAATCTTATCGTATGACAGTCGCAGAGGTAGTAACATCCTACCAGCTGTTTCTTGATTACCTCGCGCCTGTGAGATCTAGACTTAAATTTTAGAAAGATCACATTTTCAGTTATTCCACTGAGCTGGTAGGCTAAGCAGATTTGCTTTGCTCTTAAGGCGTTTTGTCGACTTTTGAGATTGGATACAATAATTCTATTTTTATGGCTTCACAAAGGACTACATACAGTAGTCCAAGAGCGATTCCCATCTTGAGTATCAGTCATCGAACCTAAATTGTCGTAAATTGATGTCTTATTAAGTTTATTCACTTCCTGCAAACTTTAATGCCTACCCTGTGTTCTAATGTGTTTTCAGCATTACTATCCACTGAAGTTGTAATCTCCCTCTTTGAGGAAAAATTCTAGTTTATTTATGTAAATAAGTTTACATATTCATAAATTGAGCATCTATTACATTTCTTATCATTCTTTAAACATATGAGCTCATTCTCTTGGCTTGGTTGTGCCTGTGAAGGCCTTTATGGAGATGGGTATGCCCGGCAAATCGGTACTGGTGCTTTCCATAGTCATACTCATTAGCGGTTGTTCCTGTGAAAAAAAGAACTTAAATATATTTATGTCAATATTTTATCGTTTATTTACCGCCTGTGGGGATAGGAACGTGAAACCCTTTTCCGCTTTAAAGAGCTTCTCCAATGCCGCATTCAGATCGGTGTCAAATTTGCGTTTGAAGCACTTTTCAATTAGCGTACAACTAGTGTGATAAATATTAAATATTGTTTTAATTGAAGAACTAAGCATTACAAACGCACTCATCACTCGGTGGTGGCGGTGCATGTGTCTCCTCTTCCTCTGGATGGTCCCTGGCGTATGTTAAGTCCTCCAACTTCTTTATCTGGCAACGCTCGTAACTGACTCTTATAAAGAACGCCTCGAGCAGCGTGATCGGCTCAATGCGCGGCAAGCAGTCGGGCAAGCGCTGCTCGCCGAAGAATATATTAAAAGCGAGCGCATTGAAATCAACCGAACCATCGATTGTTGACTGTATGGCGCCCGGGCAAGTTTGATCCCTGACCAGTTGCTCCCATTGCTCGCGGCGTTTAATGCAAATGAAATCGTCCTCCACTGCAAATAAATTAATTTAGCGTATAATTGTGGTTAATGTAATGCTTTCAGCGAATAATTACTGCGTCGTGGTATTTTAAAAAGTGGTAAGTCACCGCATAGTTTCTATAAAAAGAAATTTGAAAATTAAATTGTTACGACATGCTGAAAACTCCATCAAATAATCCACCCGTTCACCTTAGCTATATCCGGGTGTAATGGCTTGCAGCGCGGGGGCGGCGGATAAGTATTCTCGTTAGTCTCGCAACCCTCACAAGGAATATTCTTATTTTTATTGGGACATTCATCGGTGGTCTATGATGATGACAAAACTAGAAAAGTTAATGCATGCAATTTAAATGTTGTAACTATTTTTTTACCTCCGCCGTGTGGCATATGAGTGACTCATCAATATCCTAAAAAGAAAAAAAATTGATTGAACCAATAAAATTACTCAATAAATTGAAAATACCGTTGGACATGATGGCGGTGTCCAAGTCTCTCGCATCTGGGTAAATTATACGGTTAGAAGGGGAAATTATTTCATGCTTTTGTAAGTATTGGAATTCGCTGTCATACATACCGTTGGCAGCATGGAGTGATTTAGTGTGGACTCTTGCATGAAGGATGACGGCATACGGCCCGGTGGCGTAATCCATTTCGTGGCCATCATTTGCGGCTGTCTCTAGGCGATCAGTAATATTTACAGTTAATTATTCAAGATGTGTTTATAGCTGTCTTCGATTTGCCAAGCTTTGCAGAGTGGTGAATCGAACATACTATAACGCGCAAAGATCAGGAAAATGGCGAATCGAGGATAGCTTATAATTTGTAATGCTATTTGTATTACTGTCTGCAGTATTGTTATAAATTACCGTTACATTGAAGGGTTGTCCGGCCAGGCCCATGTAGGGTGTGCTGTTCATTCGCTGGAAGATTTATCATTTGTATAAGAACTTTAGTCCAACAATTAAAACACTCACATTTGTTGGTGAATAGTGGCTGCGTCGCGGGGACTCGTATAGCACTTTAGACGTATCTTGCGAGTACTACAAAGACGGATAAGTTAATTTACACATACATATTAATTAAGCCACAACAAACGCCGAAAAAACATACCCTAGTCGATGTCGATGGTCTGGTGGACTGCCTCATTGGTGATGGCTGTGGTATCGGCGGCGACCACATTGACATTGTCGGATCCCTGGTTGTCTAAAGAAATGTAATGTATTGCACAAATGGCGTCAATAAGTGTTCTATTAGTTATATATGTGGTTACCTGGTGACGTGTCGGTATGCTGGGGTATTCATCATAGGACTGAAAGTTTTAAATATAAATGTGAGAAAAATTCTAAGATTTATATAAGTTAACTGCTATGAATAATTTACCGAACGACGTCGTGTTGACTGTGAATATGGAGTACTCGTAACACCGGTATTGAGCTGTATATAAGGAAATGTTAAAAAAGTTATTTATTCGAATTTTTAAAAATTTCACGTTTCTTTAAGTCTCATTAGAGATTTATGAACAGTTTTGTCACGCTAACAATCTTTAAAGTCGTGAAAAACTCAGAGGAGATATTGAAGTATTAAGCTCACCCCTGGCGGACAGAATGAGGAAAAATTCTGTATCCGCGATGATTGCTCTGTCTGTCTGTTGAAAGTGTCTGGACAAGGACAAGGCGTTGGCGGCGGGCATGAGTAATTGTTTGGTGAACCAGCACGCAAGCGAGCTGTTTGCCGCTGCGTTGGACGCGGTGGCTCTGGCTGCAGTTCATCGAAAACTATATTCGGATCCATTGATTCACAAAATTTTTTCATTTCCTCCTCTTCGCCGTTCAAATGATCATAACCAGCGCGCAGCTGAAATTCAAATGAAATGTGAAGAATTTTATAATTTTAAGTATAAAAAATACCCTCAACAGCTTCCCACGCTGCGAAGGCAAATCAACCATGCTCAAGCTACGAGTAAGGCCCTGATTCATGCTTTGCTCGGAACTCTGATAAAGCAAAAATATTTTGCATTCAATATCATATTTCACATGAATATTATTTCTTATTACCGAAATTGGTTTTTCCAGTGTCATTGGTTGAGTTCGGGGTACCGCTATTTGCTGGATACCTGCGACGGGTGTGTTATCCGTCCTCTGGTGCGGCGTGTCCGAATACTGTCAAAGACGTCGGAAATAAATATTTGGCGCTCCATTTATACTTAAAATTTTAACCTTCTCCAGTTGTTGTGATTGTTGTTGTTGTTGATGCTGTGTACCAACATTCATATTGTAGGTGTTCAGATCTAAAGCCTGTAGATCTCGTTGCTTCAGAGTACGTCGCATGCGCCTTCGTTGTTCACTAGCACTCTTGGAAGAGAATTCTAGGCTAGGATTTTATAAAAACGTGTTATTTTATGAATTCCCTTAAATCAGTCTAAAACAGAAGGTTCGATGCCGGAGTGGGTGGAAATATTATAAAATGTTCGATTATAAAAATATATAAAAGTTTTCGAAAGGCGTTTATATTTTGTGAAAATAACGTTTATTTAAAAAAATTTGAAATGTAAATTTCACTGTCAATGTATATTTTTTATTTTAGCATCTTCTCTTTCGTGTAATATTTCTACAAATTGTCGGGTATATGCGAAGTTTGAAAAATGTAAATTGGTTAAAAATCGTTTGAGAAAGTTGACATTTAAGTTCAGCATTGGGATCGTGGTTAAAATAGAGATAGACGTAATTGAAGTTGGATTGCCAGGTCAAGATCACTTGTTACTGAGATATCGTTTAGAACATTTCTAAGATTTCAACCTTGCTTATTAATTTCTATTATACTCGTATGCCATGCCATATTAAACCTAATTTAATACTTCAATAATATTGTACAAAAAAAGATAGATTACTCTTGTAAGAAACTCAATTTCTAAACGTAAATTTCCCGAAGTTCGTTAATATTCGCGGACTTATTTTCAAAACACTTGGATTCCCTTGATCCCGTAGCCAGTCTCGTTATGAGCTCCAAAAACCGTGTTTTTTGTGGTGGGGAAATTTTCCTGATTAGAATTAGCTCAAATCCAGAAACCAAAAAAATTATTATAGATGAATTAATTCGATAATTGAAGGACTACTTAAATTTATGGTTACAGAAAAAAGCGCGGGTTAAAAAAAATAACTTTATTCCTTTCGAATTACTTTAATATCTGCGACTCGTATTCCTCAGCAGATTGTGATAGAACTAAACTAGCAGCTTACCATGTATGTATACCATGACGAAGGCTTCTATATGCTTCAGCGAGCAGCTGTCGATCCTAGGCAATTTTCACAAATCGCATCAATCAATGGTTTCACTGAGAGAATATTTCGGTAAGTAGATAATTTGACGTTTTGGGCCGGTCGATTGGCCGCTAAGACCAACTTTTTCACTTTAGACTTTTTCCTGTCGGGATATGTAAGGTCCAAAGTCTGTCCTCTCGCTCGCAATATGACGCGTATCTTTCACCAGTTACCGGTTCAAATGCTTGAACGAGTCATGGAAAATTGGTCTAAAATGCCAAAAAATTTTCTTTCTAATGATAATTAATATTCCTCATTAAACTTGAATTTTCTTTAAAAAAAATAGGGAACCTCGAAATTGATCACCGCTTACAAATCCCAAGGTCGGTTCTGCGCTAGAATTGTATCACAATCTCCACTGAAACACTTGTAACTACTTATGCAACGTTTGACCGTGTCAGTCTCTTGCAATTTTCCCGAGTCTAAAAAATGAAATGATGTACACATTGTCTTCGCTGTCATCAAAGATCTTTTCAAATCTTGTAATTTAATTATTTCTGAAAGAAATAGGAGAAAATTTATTGAAAAAAATTTAAAATTAAAAAAAGGAAATCATAAGTCGTTTAAAACAAAAAAAATATTTTGAATTTAAATGTTGCGTATTGAATAACACAGCTCTGCTTCCACTTATCAGTGACGCCAACATTTGTTCTAAATTTGAGCTCGGTCTGATTAGTGAGAACTAGCGCACTAACCAAAGTTACGAGAGTGAGCTTACGCGGCAAACTTAACTCATTCACCGAAACTCAGTTAGTTTGTGTGCATCGCTTGAGCAACTGTGACCATGGCGAACTTGCGCTGGATTAGAAATCTCGCAATATTCCTCGTACTGAGCAATTTTTTGGTGTTTGCGCTGTTGCTGGACTTGCCGGCTTTGCATGGCTACGCGCAACTTGCCGAACGAGTGCGCATCTATGAAACAATGCGCGCCAATATCTTGGAGAAGGAGTCAAATAATCAACTTGGCGGACGCGTGTTGCTTAACGCCAATGAACGCGTCGTCAATGAGTTGATCATGTTGGAGAAGCAGCACGAACTGGAGTTGGGTTTGAAAAACATAAGCCACTTTCAGGTGGCGCAGCACTTCTTCCGCTCATTTGAGAAAATTGGCAATACGACAATCTTTCGATATCTAAAAACGATGCCAAAAGGTGGCGTCTTGCATGCGCATGATATGGCGTTGTGTAGCAGTGAGTATCTGCTATCGCTGACCTATCGTGAGCATTTGTGGATTTGTGTTGCAAAGAGTGAGACGCAAGAGTACGAGTATAAGATGTTACGCTTCTCTTTGCTGCAGCCGCAGCACGAAGAGTCGTGCGAATGGTCATTGCTGAGCGAATTGCGTCAGAGTGTGCTCAGCGATGTTGTCGATAAGAAGTTGCTGGCGCAGTTGACTATGTATCCGCTAGAACATTTTCCAAACGAGGATGCAGTCTGGAAGCGTTTCCGCAGCATATTTCGGCTCGTGGTGGGGCTGCTGACCTATGCGCCAGTGTGGGGCGACTACATTTATAAGGCGTTGGAGGAGTTCTATGCAGATGGCGTGCAATATTTGGAAATTCGTTCCGTCTTGCCAATAGTGAGTGTGTCACCGTTAATCACTTGACTGCTTCTAGCTTTTGTGACATCATTTCTCTCATCAGTTGTATGACTTGAGTGGCGGTAACTACACCCTTTTGAATACGACACGTGCAATGCGTGATGCTGATTTGCGATTTCGCGCTTCGTATCCAGACTGGATTGGTTCGCGCCTGATTTACGCACCGACAAGAAAAGTGTCCGACGCTCGTTTCGTAGAGTATTTGGGCAATGCGTTGCTGCTGAAGGTAGGGAATCTAAAGTTTTAGCGCTAAATCGCTATTAAAGTGCATTACTTTGCTTATCCATAGTCTCATTTCCCTGATTACTTTGCCGGCTTCGATTTGGTTGGTTGGGAAGATGAGGGTCGCCCCTTACATGACTATGCTCGCGAGCTGCTTGCTCTGCAAGACGAAATCAATTTCTATTTTCATGCCGGCGAAACCAATTGGTATGGTACCAGCACCGATGAAAATCTACTCGACGCCGTTCTTCTCGGCACGAAACGTATTGGACATGGTTTGGCGCTGCTTAAGCATCCCGAAGTATTGCAGTTGGCGCGTTTACGAAACGTTGCAATTGAAATAAATCCAATATCCAATCAAGTACTGCAATACATTGGCGATTTGCGTACACATCCCGCCGCTGTGCTCTTCGCTGTCAATTATCCTGTGGTCATTGCTTCAGATGATCCTTCATTTTGGAAAGCCACTCCGCTGACGCATGATTTTTATATGGCGTTTATGGTCATCGCTTCGCGAAAAGCAGATCTTGGCCTGTTGAAACAGCTAGCTTCGAACTCGATTACTTACGGTGCCTTCAGTGGCAATGATCGCGAGGCAGCTTTCGAAAAATGGCGTAAACGTTGGAACCAGTGGATCGACGATATAAATTCGCAATTGTAATGAGTGAGTAAAATTTGTTATGTAAAAATTGAAAAATCGTAAATTTCTGTGGTTACTAAAAATAAAAATGAAGTGGTGAGACTTTGACCCAGGAAAGTGGCTCGGCTCTTATGGGTCTTATGTACTAAGTGTTGTGTTTTTTTATTCAATAGATATTGTATCGCTTATTGATATGATATAATATCATATGACATAAATAACGCGATGTGATCACTATGTGATGATATGGCGTCAGTTATTATTTTGCTGATGTTATGTTATATATGTTGTTAATGTCATTTGTGCCTTTAGGATTAATGACGTGCTGTAACTTCAAGTACTAAAATGATATGATTTGTTGTGATGATATGTCGTTTATTGCATTGATATGATTTATATTTTATCACATGTAGAGTTTAAATGTTATGTAATCGATACAAATAATGTGATTCTATGTCTTGACTCGCGATGCTGTGATGTGAGTTGGGGATATTGGAGAGGTGATGTAACATCACATGTTTTTCAGAAATGCGATGTGTTGTGTCTTTGGTAATATTTCATGTATAAATTAGAGCTCTTAGTATTCGACTAACCGGTTAGTGTATTATTCGAATAATAGTATTCGGTTTGCAGTATTCGGATAATTGTAAGTCGTCGTTTATTCGATTAACCGCTCGTTGTCGACTATTCGAATGGTAAGCCCTCATTCATTTTTTATAGTTTTTTGGAAAAAAGTATGTATAATATTCTTTATATATATAGTTTATGAAAACCTGCAGTACTATTGGCATTTTACAAATCTAAAGAAAAATTTGGCGATGTGTATCTAGTGATTTTTCGTTATTTGATGTCAGAAAATGTGATTATGACTTTTGCATTTGATACACACATCATGTGATGAAAATGTGGCATTTAAAATGGCTCTGATAATATTTTGTGTTATGTTGACGCTATGTGCTAATAACGACACATTATATAACGACGTGATATCACATGATGATATAATATATTATGAAAATCGTTGTTTAGTGAATAAAAATATCACCATATGATCTAATACTATTCTAATTAAATAACTGATTATGGAATTTATCGAATCAAATTTTACGAGTTGATATTTTTATTTATATCACGTGTTTATCACGTCATATACATACGTTATATTATTTCACAAAGCGACCAAATTTTTTATATATAATTTGACATTTTACCAAAATTATTTTTAGGGATTGTTTTTTTTTTAATAGCCGAAAAATTTTTTTTGGAGAGCTGATTAAGTCATAACCTCTCCAAATTGTGTGACTTCCCTAATAGTTACAGTATTGATAAAGCCAAATTGTTGCCGAATCACTTAGTTCATCCAAAATAACGCTCATCAATGGAAATTTCTTTCTTGGGGACATTTTTGGTCGAAAGGCTTATGAGCAACAATCTAATCTTGTTATATAAGTTTACTTAATACATAAGAAAGTACTTATTAACGCAATGTTTATCTTATCGACAAGTAATATATTCTGCTCTGGCTACCAGTATTTATCATCGACCCTCGAAGTGGTTTCCAAAAGAATACACACATACCTATATATGTAAACTGGTTGATAAGCCGGTATAAACCTGAACTAAAAAACTACCAAAATTCTTTCATTTATAGATTACCGTCACACTTCAAACGAACGTTTTAAATTAGCAGCGCTCTTGGCGATAACTTCCCAGTACGCGTTCGAAAGACGTGCAACGTGGACGTCAATTACGGGAAGTGCTCCATAAAACAATTGACTGGCCTTGCAGCAGTTTTATTTGAGGTCAACTGTCGAGATGTTTCGAATTTGTTTGCGCTTAGCGCTTGTCACGTGTCTCTGTAGCGTCGTTTTGGCGCGCTTCCATACTCGCAGTCAATTGGCCGCATCGCATATGGCAGCCTATGCTTATAGACCTGATGGCAATGCACGCAATAATCGTCCGACACCGGAGGCTTACAATGCTGAACGCAGTACATTCTTCCGCTATGAGGAGTCCAGGGGATTGGGCGCAGAGATTGAGTTGAATGATCGCGAACTGCTTGCCAATCAAATCATAATGGCAGCCAAGACGTACGAGTATGAGGAAGGAATTGTGACGCCACATCTCTTCAAACCGTCAAAACATTTCTTCAGCGTATTGGAGGACATAGCTAAGACACCGCTATTTGCGTACCTGCAGGCGATGCCGAAAGGCGGTGTGCTGCATGCACACGATACAGCTATGTGCAGCACAGATTTCTTGATCGCGCTGACGTATCGTGAGAATTTGTGGGCTTGTGAAAGTAGCGGCAGTTTGGAGGTGGTGTCTTTGCGTTTCGCCAGAACTAAGCCAACACTTGCGGTCGATGGTAAGGATTGTGTATGGACGCTGTTAGCAGAGATACGTGCTAGGCATGGCGCTGCAGCGGTGGACGACTTTTTGCGCGAACATCTCACTTTGTACCCGAAAGAGAAGTTCTTGGACAATAATGAGGCATGGGCGAGCTTTATGGAGATATTTTCCTTGTTGGATGGCATGATTACTTATGCCCCCGTTTGGGCTGATTACTATTACAATGCGTTGAAGGAATTTCGTGCGGACGGCGTGCAATACCTGGAATTCCGCAGCACGCTGCCACAGGTTTGTGTTTATTTCCAAGATTGCCACCGATTCGATAGAAGAATAGAATTTTGGTTAGCTTTATGAAAACTTATTATAAATATTTCTTTGAGTAGTTCGTATTAATTAAAATAATAGATAACTTATCTATTTCACTAGACTCTGATGTAATAACGCTTATTATTACAATATTTTATTAACAGCTTTATGACTTGGACGACGGAGAATATACTGAACTCGACACAGTGCGCATCTACACGGAAACGTTGGAAAAATTTATGAATGAATATCCGGATTTCATCGGCTCGAAAATGATATATGCGCCCATACGAAATGCAAGTCCCGAAACGGTTGAGCAATACATACGCATCTGCGTCGAGATCAAGGTAAGACGATTGGAACCTTTTCACTTTTTAAAAATTAAAAAGAAAAAATCTCATCACTTTTAGGCCACATATCCCGATTTTGTAGCTGGCTTCGATTTAGTTGGTCAAGAGGAGCTCGGCCGGCCACTGAAAGATTTCATACCACAATTACTTAGCGTACCGGCCGATATTGATTTCTACTTCCACGCCGGCGAAACGAACTGGTATGGTGCTGCCGTTGATGAAAATCTAATTGACGCTGTCTTGCTTGGTACGAAACGTATTGGACACGGCTTCGCGCTCACCAAACATCCGCTCGTCTTGCAGGCGCTAAAGGAGCGCAACATTCCCGTCGAGATTAATCCCATATCCAATCAAGTCTTGCAACTGGTCAGCGACTATCGCAATCATCCCTGTTCACATTTGTTTTCCGACAACTTTACCGTTGTGATCTCCTCTGATGATCCATCATTTTGGCGTGCGACACCACTCTCACACGATTTCTACATTGCCTTCCTGGGTATCGCGTCGGCGCATGCCGACATGCGTTTACTAAAGAAATTGGCGATTAACTCGCTGGTGTACAGCGCCTTAAATGAGCAGCAAACAGAAGTGGCGCTACAGAAGTGGCAATTACAATGGGATGAATTCATTGAGAAGATCATCCAGGGCGACACAGATGGCGCTGCTGGTCGGTTGCAGACGAATCGGATCGATTGACTAGCACGGCTGGTGGCGGCGTTCATATTGTTGCCCGCTGTGCGCATGCGTTTGATTGGTTGGCTGTAAGATTTGTGTTTGTTGAGCGGCAAAGTAGAGTGGCAGAATGATGAGAAAAGGGATGCGCATGTGTAGTGGTAACAATACCGTCAGTCGGTTCTTAAACATGTGTGTATATATTTATATACATAATAATGTTTATTTCAAAGCAATTATTTTTATGACATGAAGAGATTCTAAAGCAAAGCTAAATTTAGACTTAGCACTGTTTACATGGCATTATATCTGATATCGGGGACTGCCGTCCAAGCTAGTTAGTTTTTTATTTACATGGAACTCGTGGCCTCGAAGCTTGAAAGCATTACAAAAGTTAAAGCGTTGAGTATTAGGGTGACATTCCAATGAAAATAATTATTTCTTTATATACTTATATATCTCATTAGGGAAAGCAGCCTAGCTGTAGATAGTCTGTATTCTCTACAAATAAGGTCATTTCCTAGAACTTGCATTATTTAAAGCTTTTCAGCAATAAACAGGGAGTTAAAATTTAGAAATCATATAAGCTAATTGACGAGGTTATTTAAGCTAATAATGTAAGAATTTTAGTAATTCTATAGTATTTTTATAAGTATTGAAATGTTTATTTTCTTGATTAGAAACATTTTTATTTATAATTATAAGTAAACGTCGGCTAAGTAGTCTCTAAAACCAAGTAAAGTGCACAACGATCAATTCATGATCGAACTTGGGTATTTAAAAATAAAATAATAAGGTTAAGGTAATCTAATTTTGTACGCAAAGCTCAAGGTCTTCTTGATACTGCTTTGCTTATTTAGTTATAAGCATATAATATTTTTATGTAGAATTATATATTGACAATGGGTGCCTTTCCCAGCATTTCCGCATATATATTTTTTAATAGTAGAGTTTTTTAAAATAGTGAATAAAAAAATCATATAATTAAAGTTAGAGCATATGCTATATTTACATGTAATTTTAAGTATTCACAGGTTAAAAGTAGGATCCAAACAAGGAACTCACCATCATACATTTAATAAAAATTTATTTTAGAATTGAAATTAAACTATTGTTTCTTTCTTTTAGAATTATTTTTGAAAAAGTCGAGTTTGGAAATCAGTTGGCGTATCTTATTCAGGATACAAGAAAAAACTTCGGCTGCATTTTTTTGAGCACAAATGTTATAAAAAATATGTTCATTGATTTTGAACCGTCAGTTTATATGACAGCTATATATTACAATTGTGCAATCTGAACAATTTCTTCAGATATTATAATAATATCTCACACAACAATCTATAACAAATTTCGTGAAGATATCTCATCAAATTAAAAGGGTTTCTTTACAAGGACTTAATTCCAATCGTTCAGTCTACATGGTAGATATATGCTATAGTGATTTGATATCAATATCAGGGGTTCCGACAAATGAGCACCTGCATAGTGAGAAAAAGACATGAGGAAAAATTTTCGGACGATATCGCAAAAATTGAGAGACTAGTTCGCATATGTTTATTTCGTCAGGCTGATCATTTATGTATATATTTTATAGGGCCTTCCACGTTTACTTTTGGGTATTACAAACACAGTAGCAAACTTGATATACCCTGTTCAGCGAAGATCCATTATATTTAAGCAGGAGTTTTAACAGGATCTCAAGGATGTTGGAACATAAGAAACATTTAGAATAAGTTGGCATAGATTATGACCACTGACTGGAGCGTCAGTTGTCAACAAATAGTTTCAAAGATAATTTTTAAGCTCAGTCGTATGTTTGTGTTTGTAATCGTATTTAGAATAAAAAAGGTGTTCAGCGTATATGATGAAATGCAAATTGTTTTGGAGTTGTGTAGTTAGTAGGCGGAATCGGTTGTTCTCTATATATTCTATTAAATTTTGAGCAGTTTCACCCAGTTAATGAAAGCGTTCACTGCATATTTCGTAATAAAGAGGTTTTATCCACTTGCTAGAAATCAAGGATGTGCGGGGTTTAATAAATTTATATTGAGACAAAGAAAAAATGGAAAACAAAAAATATATTTAACCTACCAATTCGTTCATCATTTTGAAAGGTGATAACAATTCGATTAGTCGACATTGCTTTTGCAAATGGAAAAGAGAGAGAAAAGTCTTTTCGGCTACTGGAAGCCTTGGCGCGTTAGTATATTAAATAAGCTTATCTACAGCTGTATATCCGTTAGTGAGTAGTTTTGTTGTAAATTTCTCTAGTAGTTTTTGTTGTAAATTTGAGACATTTTCTACGAAAATTTTACAGCAAATGTGAGAGACTAAACTTGTAGTAAATCTAATTATATTGTATATAGGCATATATAATTCTCACAATGTTCATAGCTGTAAATCAGCCAGTCTTATCTCACATTCAAGGAGTCTACTTTTTTATTTCGGAAAAGCCAGCAGCTGTTGATAAGCTGATTAGCAGCCATTCTGATTTACAAATTTAGTGGCGACATATTGGAGGAGCTTCGCAGGGTATTATACATATTAAATAGAAAATAACGATTATAAATTAACTATATGATTGTTATCAGCAATTAAGCCTGTATACGCATAGAGTTTTGATTATTTACTTAGCAACGAGATTGTTTTCACGTGTTTCCACGTGTTTTTACTGTTTTTTTTATATTTTTCTCACCTGTTGTAAATTATTTATACGATTTTCGAACATTTCTACGTTTTTAATCGTCAGAAGTAACCATCTTTCGGTTGCTACTTAAGAGGAACCTTGCAACGGCTTCGAAACAATTTAATTGAATGCATTCGACAACGAAAATCCATAAATTGCAATTTCAGCCCACACGCACAGCAGCACTTAAGCGCTCTGAAGGAATTAGCAGTTTTGCTTTCCTTCCTCAAAATTTGTAACATTGAACTCCTCCATCGTTTGGCATGGCCTTTGAGCTGGGAAGTAGTCGAGTCGTTGTGGCCGATTGACCACACAGCTGTGGTGAGTACTTGTCCGACTTATTTACACTTTTTGAACGAGTAGCCGCACTCCTCAACTGCACATGTGCAAATGCATATGTACGTATATGTGCATAGAGATGACGTGCCGGTAGGAAAAATCTACAGTCTCAACATTTTTCTACTTATTATGTTATTACTGATTTTTTCAGTGCTTTCTCAGCTTTAGTTGTTGAGGCATTGGCTGAAGTGAGTTTGCTTTGATTTACATAATTATTTGCACAACTTTGCGATATACCGTAGGGATATTTATAAGTAATTGAGAAAGCGGTGCTGAGATCAAGCCGATGGCAAGTGTTGCATTATTGACAGCATCTCTGCTGGTAGGAAAATAAATGGAGCTCGCCCAGATCGAGATTGCAAATTTCCGCAGGTTTGCGTGCAAGCAAAGAAAAATATTTAGTTGTGTGTGTGTGGGTAAACGTGTTTGATATGCAAAATGCTGGTATCTTCAGGCGACTATTTTGCCAACACTTAGCTGCATATACTCGTATAACCTAGATACGCTTATATTTATGCATCGCTATTACACATATGCAGGCATTTTAAAGCATTCGACATTGGAAGTCAACGAGACGTCGTGATGGTTCTACTCAAAGTGCATATACCCTGTGAACGATAAATGCGAAGCGTCTATTTTTATGTAACAACCTATACACATGCACACGTACATCTACTTATGTATACATGTGTGCAGGAGAATGTGCTGAAATTCATTTGCTTATTTCAAATTTCTAACTAAATTTAGTTGAGTAGTTGGACCACTGCCTCTTCCATACTCAGAAATGCGAATGCGTTAAAGTGTGTGGAAAACTGAAAATATTTCAAAGCTCTGTGAAATTCGAAAAATTATTGGGAGATCAGATAATTGTTTCCTGCTTTCTATTTGCAATATTAATCACATTTCAATTGGTCGATGCGGTTTCTGGAATGAATTACGGTAAAGTAGCTAGGTTTTTAGTTCAGTTTGCAATTATACATGAATTTATTTGGAGTGAAACATTTCTAACCAATTGAATGATATGCATTTTAGGAGAACATGAAATTGCATTAACTGCCTGAGGGCAGAATCTATTAAGGTGACATAGTTGCTATGAAAACCCAACCCCATTAAGTTTCTAGCTATAAATGAAGTACAAAACTGTTATGTTTATCAAGAATATTGAAAAGAAATGACAATAGAAGTTAGGAGTAAAATTTTTTCGGATAATCAATTTAACTGCGAAGGTTTTGTGCAAGAACTATTACAGTCCAAAAGTATATACATAAGGTCCACAATTTTTAATTTCTGCTGACAGGTTTTATTTTTAATTTTGCATAAAAATCTTGTAAAATGCTTATAATAAAAAAAAAAAATTATGTCAATTCTGTTTCTAACTTTGAACTGAAACAGAATTTAGTGGGGTTTCTGTTCCTAATAAATTCTGTTTCACTTCTGTTATATGCATTTTTAAGCGGAAATACTGCTATTCATTAATAAAAATAAACACGATTTTCTTTCTGTTAAAAATAAATATTTTCTCATTTCCCCTCTCTTTCTGTTTATATATATTTAATTAAGAGAATACCCTCCATGCGTTGATCACACTTTCTGTGCTGACAAATTACCTTTGGATTAGGCGCTTTGTTAAAACATTCATATTGTTGTTATATTTATTAGTTTAAGTAAGTTTCTCAATTTTTTTTAAACACACATTTAATTCTTCAATTCATTAAATTCTGAATTATAATTTTAAATATTAACTGCGATTAATAACTTCAGATTACATTTATTTGACAAAGTGCCGCGGCGTATACGTAACATTTTGAAACAGGTATATTCCCATATGTAATACTGTTATGTATGTACATATTTGTATACACGCCCGTTAAAATGAATCCAAAGCTTCTGTGCTACCTTTTATGCGACCATAACGCCTTTGCATTTTACGCAATAATTAATACTGCTTAAATTTTTGAACATTAGGGTAAGCAAATTTAAAAAAAAACCAAAGAAAAAAATTTTATGCAAATGTTTTCTGATTAAATCCACTTTCAAACTCGATATATAACAATATTAAACACGCGAAAACTAAATAAAAATTTTAAATTAAAAATTAATTTTGCAATAGAAATTTATATAAATAAATATAAATTGCTGCCCAAATATAATAATAAATTTTTTGATATGAAAATTTCCTTCAACGCTTTAGAAATCCAAAATACCTTTTGTTCTTGAAAATATCAAACTCATTGCAAACCGCACCACTCTAATGTGCCTGCATGCTTAATTGGGTTACATCAATCCATTCGTTGGCCGCGTCGTCTGTGACAACAATCATTACCGAACTGCCATTTAATCGCGGTTTAATTAAACCGCTATGAACGATTTTACTTTTATCGCATCATGGAATCGCTTTTGGTGTCGCCCAGGACCACGTGCGTCCAATAACAATGTTGTAAATCATGCGTGAAGCCATAAACGCAACTCCATGATTTTTCCATGTGAGTGTGTCTCTGTGTGTGTATGTATATGGGAAGTTCGTAAGCTCGCGCTGCATTGGTTAATCATTATTTTAATGTGCTCGGTAATGATAATAATGTCGTCGATGATAAAATTACCGTATTTAAGTGTTGCATATCACTGTCAATCAGTGAAGTTGAATTGATATGTGCTCCGTTACACGGCAGTTTGGTTGTTGTGTGAACAAAATTTATTGCATATGCGCGAATATGGTATTTTATATTTGAGATAATTTTGAGTTTAACGTGTAAATATGAAATATTTATATTTATAGAGACACTTTATAACACCTTTATAGTAGTCGAAAAAGTCTTTTCGTATTTCGTCAATAGATGTGGTTGCAGTCGTATATCTCCAGTGCTACCAATCACACTGTGTCATACCATATAGTGTTGGAAAGGTGAGATGTTAAGTTTCATTTAACCAAAAAAATTAAATTCGGGGAAGTTGAAAAAAAGTTACAGCTGTTCAAACATGAATGAAAATAATGATTCGCTATATTTTTAAATTTTTGCATAAAACAAAAGGAGAAGAAGAATGACACGCAAGCCAATGAAATTTGTGAAGTTTACGGAGACGATGCTGTATCAGTTTGTATAGCATAATAGTGGTTCCCTCTCTCCTGCTCTGGAAATTTCGATTTACACTAATGGAATAATGTCTCTAGCAAAAAAATAGCAGAAATTGGTCGACCAAAATGATACATATTGTTTATTTATTTATTGGTAAAATACAAAATAAAAAAAAATAAAAATAAGTTGAAGTTTGATTAGAAATACGAAAAGACTTTTTCGACTATAAGATATATAAATTAAGATACATAAATTTTTGTTATAATTGCAAACAATTCAGATAGCCAATTTTCGACTTCAGTGTAGGGATTGGAGTACTGCTTAGCCAATGCGTGTCCCACCGATGAAAACAAATGGTAATTTGAAGGGGCAAGGTCTGGGTAGGGTAACTTTCCCAGCCAAGTACTTTGACTGTGTCCTGAATTGATTTTGCCTTGTTGTCAAGTGCATTGTCGTAGAAAAAAATTACTTTGCCGTGCCTTCTGGTCCATTCTGTTCGTTTTTTGATCAATGTATATAAGTATTAACATTTTCACCAGGTTTAAGAAGCTCGTAATATACCACACTTTTCTAAACCTACCAAATACAGAGCATTGCCTTCTTATCGAATCAATTTGTTTTTGCAGTCGATGTCCAGTGACAATTCAATGCAAAATTTTCTTTCGTGTCTGTGAAGTCAGTAGTGGCACCAATTTTCTACAAGTTTTTAAACGGACTGAAATTGTTTATTGTGCAATATTTCATGCAGTTCAGCGTCTTCAAAATTTTTGCTAGTCTTTCACATTCTTCACTTCTTACATCAAAATCATTAGTTCTGATTTTGCTCTATCAGAACATGATCACCACATGCTTCAATAAGCATTTGATGCGACTTTCTTCGAATGTAAACAAAAAATTAATGCTTTCCGCAAATCATCATTTTGTGACACAAAATTTGACAATACAATGAAAAATATGATGTTGTTTGTTCAATGATTGTAAAGTTATTGAATATGTTTGACAGATGTCATGCCAACCAAATAGAAAAAAATAGGATTCCTTCACAACAAATGTCTCCTACCAATACATTTGCGTTTTAACACTTACTTAATACGGTAATTCGATGTCGAAGCATAAGTAACAAATAGATGCTGGTACCACGCCTTTAATGTAGGCCTTTCGAAGGATAAACGTCGAAATCGACTTAGCTTTCACATTACACTATGAAAATTTACACTGAATATTCTGAAATGGATAAATGACCTTCATTAACGTGCTTAACAGTGAACCACTATTTCAAAATGCCAAGAGTTTCCAGAGGGATTTATTGGCAATGATTTCCATTATCGAGAATGGCAACAGCAATGGAATGTGATGTGGCCAAACCAAAAATGCACGAAGTCGACTGCTGACATTTCGGGACAAATGTGGCATCATTGACTGCAAGTGCAAATCTCTATACACAAATGTAGCGCTGTAATTGAATTCACGCACATAACCATTCGCCGAAAAACAACAGTAACGCCAACCAGCGCTGTCGATTGCGTAGAGCAAATAATGATGCCGCATTGCAATGTCAACTGGCGTATAAATGCCACGCTCAATTCCGGTAATTTAAGTACACAGCGTTTGGCGAGACGCGGTGGCGCTTGTAAAACCGTTAGACGACGGCAATAAACAGTGTGCTCGGGCCAACAAGCTTCCCTATGAAAGCAATAGAGGCGTTCTATTTAATTCCTGTGCAGGTCCAGACTTATTTCAGCTGGTTGTTTGCCATTTTTGCTCACTGTGCCTAATGGCCGTTGGATATTTCAAATATACAGTCCGCGATTGTCGCCGAAGCGTAGACACTGAGGGTGTCAAATGAGCAAATGTCATGGCAGAACGGATTTCCTGCGAAAGCCAATGAATGCCAGAATGAAAATCGAAAAGCGTGAGCGTATGGAGAGGAAGGAGCGTATCAGTGGCAGCTGTTTTGTTGACACTAATGATGGACATAAATACGCCTTGGTCAGGTAAATTGCACTTAACTGTTGTTTATGATGGTGTGTATATAATTTCAGTTCGCTTTTATTCTCCTCTTTTATTTGGCTAATAAATTTAATGTCGCACAAATTGTTGTTCGAAAAGCATAAAAATTTCCAATAATTGTAAACGAATTAGCCATAATGTAAACAAAATCTGATATTGAAGCGTTAATGCTGTTTGCTTGACATTTGGCTTACGCAGATATTTGAGCGACTTTATGAGAGTGGCTGCCTAACGTGAATACCTAGCGCTGTTATTAATGAGGTTATCAAAAATATGAATGAAATTGTAATAGAGAATGCATCTGGTTAATATGACGTTTAGGTACCTTATACGAAGTATTATATTTGCCTTCCTCTGATAGGCTTTAAACCGTATTATAATCCATTAAATCCAGTCAAGTTTCTTAAACTTTAGTAAATTGGTTCTTTGGTCAGTCCAGAAGGGATATTTTTGTGTTGTGAACGTCGGATTGATAAGGAGAGACTACAAGTAGATCTGAATATGGGTGTGCACTCATAGTCCTTTGCGGGTATTAACACCAGGAATACTAAGTTTCAGCCACATAAATTAATTTTTGAAGGTCTCTAGGAGACCGAATTTTACTAGGAGCAAAAAGTCTTCCACTGAGCAATAGTTTCTACACAAATTATCCGATCGGGTCTTCCAATGATCCCTTCAAAATTCAAAACTGCACCTGCTCGATGTGTGACAGGCTCGAAATTCGCCAAATTACTCGTTACAGCCTTATCTCCAAATGCTCTGAGGCGGAAGTGAAAACCACGGGAGGCGACGTGCTTTCACAGCCGCAATTTTATGCTTGTTCCTCAACAGGGTGCTGCTACGACGCAGCTGTTGCTCATGCATTTACACATAAATTTCTCGTTTGTCGTAAAACCGGCTCAGCAAGGCACGCTTGTATGTAGTTCTCTCCATAAAAACCGCATGTACTGTCGCACTTTCGTCGGTTTCCGTTTGCTGTTGCATGTCCGCTGCGTTGTTTGCCTGCTTCCGTCAATGTTAAGCTTTATGTGCGCCGCACTTTGCAGTCGAATGGCTGATTTAATGTGCGCGACATTAACGTCTGTATGTATTCATGTCTCTGTGTGTATATGTGTGTGGCAGACACTTAAATCGAAATGCCAGATATGTTACCGCATGTATGTATGAGTGTGTGTATAGCAGTAGCGAATGAAAAAGGTAAATAAACGCTCAACAAATTATATGGCTCTCTTGATATTTAGTGGCCCAATGATTGTGGCACTTGTCGGGCGGAAAATGACCCCAAACATACCGGTTATTATTATTTATATTTTGCTCTTTATTTTTATGGCATTTCAACACTCGTTATGTTCAGTCATTCATTCGTCGCTGAATCACCAATATTTAAGGCCCCAGAGTCCTATTTGTGCATACCTTTTTAATGATGGAGGCCATGCATGTTTGATGACTAATTTTTATTTGATTGAATTTATTGATTTTTTCCTTTATTTTCTGTTTACGATTTAATTTGATTATATGCTTGATTTGTTTACCTTTGGAAGCTGCCAAGTAATGTCTTAAAGGAAGTGATGACAAAATAGTATCATACAATGCTAGAAAAAAATAAGTTTTTTAATGAAATTTCAGCTTTACTTCCCTTCAAATTATTTTTGGCAGTTTTTTCTGTCTATTAAAACTTATTTCTTTTCATAACTTATTAAGCAACACTGTTATTCACTTGCAAAGATTTGAAGAAAAAAATCAGTAACTTCACCCACACGGCCGGCCGTTAAAATAGCACGCATTTTCATTTAAGCTTTTTAGTATGATTTTTTCCTTATCTCACTCAATGTTATTGCACAACGTGTCAAAAGAAGATCTTAGCGGAAAAGCAGGTAATTTAAAATTTTCGTGGATTTTTTGTAAATCATCTATCAGCCAACCAACATCCAACAAGGATGTGATGTCAAAGTGTAAGAAAACATTAAAATTTGGTCAAAATGGAATCTCGTTTTTTGTTATGCAGATAATTTGATGCCATTTATGATTTGAACAAAATGTTGGCAATGTGTCCACCATCGGTCCGTCAGCATATCTTCACATGTTTACCCCAATTTTTGATGACCCAGTGCAGCATTTCGACTATTGCGCGCTGAATGTTGTCTTCGAGCTCTTCGAGCGTTGGTGGTTGATTCGCGTTAACCACTGATTTAACATAGCACCAGACGAAACTAATCTGGAGGCGTTAAATAACATAATCTTGGTGATCGATTAACCGTGCCATTTCTCAAAACTGACTTGATGGAAATAGAGTTCGTCCGCGGCGATTTCATATAATCTTCAATCGGGAAAAATATCGGTCAACGTCGGGATATAACGCTCGCTATTAGTGGCAGCGGTATTTCCTGTCCCATTTTGAAAGAAATAAGGCCGCCATGCCACAAACCGCATCAAACGGTAAATTTCTATTGTATTTCCTGAAACACACGAGGATTTAATCCCAATACCGACAATTCCATTGACGAAGGCATTAAGCTAGATTAACACACGTGGCCACGCAAAGCTTACCATTATACTTTATTAAATTTTGTTTGGGACTACGAGTGTAGTTATTAGTAGGCTTTATTTGAGAAACCCGTGATTTGCGCCAACAGCTCTTACATTAGGCAACATGACCGCCACAAACTTTAAAAATGAACTAAGTCCTCATTGGTAGAGATTGTACTTTCAGAAATGGCTAAAAAAAGTCATCAACAAATAATGTGTGAAACGATTATGTCTCCGTTAAAAATATTGTTTTCACAGAGGTAGATATGAACAAGTTCTATTTCCGCGTAAAAAAGCGGAGTGACGGTATCTCTGCAATTTTTAAAATTAACAGCAAATTTGTTGCTTTGATGGAACATAGTTTCCTTATGGTAAGAAGTTAGCGGAATTTTGATCAGGGCCGTAAAATAAAGGCGCGTGGGTTAGCCAACGGAATCTCAGGGCCACACTAAAACTAGTCCTCTCATCGTTTTCAACAGATTTGACCTTCAGCTACCTCTTTGGACAGTGTCCAGTCAGAACGCTTATAAATGCAGCGAGATTGTGTTTGCTAAGAGCCAGTCGTTCAAAGGAACTTATGATCTCACAGTCGTTGACCACAGTTGTTGACCAACGCTAGCTTAGCTCCCTAGAGGTACAAAGGTCCAACGTCAATCTCATCGGCTTTGCAGTTTCCGGTGAATCCTCTGTGACTAGGCATATAAACAAGTCCAGTTAGCGAGATCATACCCACTAAAGCAGGTCGCTTATCGAAGGGAATTCACACCTCTCTGAAGCTATGCAATAAATCTGTTGCTACCTTAATGGCAGCCACCTCCGCCAGAAAGATGCTAAAGGCCTCTGGTAGTCTGAAACAATAGTTGGTGAAGAGCTTCCGACAGACTACGTTACTTTAGGTAGACAATCTATCAAAGAAGAAAACTATATTTTAATTTTAGAGGACCACTCTTTGTTGTAAGGCCATATTTCTTCAGCCCATACAATACTAGCATGACTTAAGAAACTGTACCACATGAAATTTCAAATCATAACTCAACGTATGACGTATGTGTACTTAAAAAGGCTAGACATAAATCAACTTTGAAAAAATGTTTCTTAAAAAAGTAGTTTTATAATCGAACAAGATAAGAAATCGATTTTAGTTTCAGTGTTGATAATGATTTTCAGAGTTATCAAAACTATGGAACAAAGTAAATATTTTCTCTTTGAAAATACATAGAAACTACTTATCACTATTTACGCCACTTCTCCTACACTATTCTTACAAACTAAATTTCAAGTGCAACTAAATATAAGCTTATTGACTACAATCGGCAATCACCATAATTATCGCATTCGCCATCTAAACTATCGCTACTGCGACCACTGCACGTGCTTTCAGTGCTATCGAACTATTCTTACAAGAGCGGGTTGTGTTCCAGATAGTGCGCAATCAAGCGTTGCGCCTCTCGCCAACCGCTCTCCACCGCACCGTGAACCGTCGAATAGAAGTGTGGATGCGTAGCTTCCCCGGCGAATAGCAACAGCGGCTTGCCGTCTCTTTCATCGAGGATTGGCGTCGCCAAGTCCGAGCTGCTTGTTCTTACTTCATCAGTGTACACGGAGCGGAAGGAGTAACTGCCACGGAAATTGGGGTTACTGTGCCAGCGTGTGCTCAAAAGTCTCACTGGTGGAGGCATTTCCGATGGGAAGAATTTCTTAAAAAGCCACAGCAAAGCGTCGAACACCTCAGTTTCGGTCAGAGTTTCCATGTGTCGCGCATGTTGACCAATTATCCAACCTTGCAGTAGGCGAGGCTGACATGAAACGCGATGAAAGTTAATGATACCCTCGAGCCAATGGTACTCCGTATTGCGTAGCTCCGCCAAATCTTCCTCGCGCCACAACAGTGAGAAACCAGGACAATCTAGCGGTGCAAATGGTTCTTTGAATTCGAGGTAAATTTTGTCCACTGTACCCAATTTGAGGCCGTTAATAGCACGACATTTAGCCAATGGCAGTGCCGGTGTGAATAATTTATGATGGATCTCCTTGAGCACACCCAGCGAAACGGTGCAGATGACATGATCCGCTAAGATGAGTTCGCCATTCCAAAGGCGTATGCGGATATCGCTTGTCGATGACTGCCATTCGATGTGTTCAACGCGCGCGTTGTATTGTATATGTTCATTTAAAAGTCCCAAATCGGACGCGTCTTCCCGATCCGCTTTCATTAAAAGACGCAGAAAGCTGCGGAAGCCTTTATCTTTCCAATTTAGATGTAGATCGCCCTCACAATCCAGATACTCGTGTTGACCCTTACCGGATACCTCGAACAGATGATCGGCACCATCCATTGCACTTAGCCTTTTCTTGCAGTTCTCAAAAAATTCACGCGCTATTACCCTGTCGATATCAGGCATCGTCTGCAGATTGCGCCAAAATGCATCTGTGATGTACGCGCCCAACGAACCCTCATAATCTTTCAAGCCCTCTTGTTGTGTTGGCTCTAAATTGGTGATAACTGCGTTAAGTCTATCGATCACAGCATGGGCGACCACTTCCTTATTGGAGCGTATGCACGTGAAGCTACCTTCAATTTCATCCGTGGGCTGCAGCATATACAAATCGCGCGCTAGCTCATAGATTGCATTGCCCTGCTCACCGTGACACCACTGTGCGCCCAAATCCACAACATTGTCCGCAAAGGACACGGTGTGTATGCGCCCACCAAAACGATTCTCAGCCTCAAGCAGCAAGACATTTTCGAAGCCGGACTCCAAAAGGCGTGTAGCTGCAGCTATACCAGCTGCGCCAGCACCAATAACCACAATACGCTTTGATTTCATAACTTTCGATTTCGTTTATTCACCGATTGTTACCGTTAAAGCCGATCGTTACACGATTATGGAACTTGAGAGGTATCGAGCAACACTGATGTTTTCAATTCACGCGCTTTCAGTTCAGCGTCCACTGAGCAACTAACTTTAGGCGACGCTGTTCAGACGTTGAAGTAGTCACCTAAACGCTTGTCGTACTAAACCTTCTGATATTCTGATAATGAATATCGAGGCAGTAATGTTTTGTTTCAGCTCGGCACTTATAGTGTGAGAGATCGTGAGAGAATTACAAGTAAATGCCTGTGCTGTCGAAAGAACATCCAGCAGATCTTGAATGTATATAAAAATTGCTGATAAGGAATAATGCATATATGTAACTTAGTTTATTAATTCTTTCGTGCTTCATATTAAACGTTTAAAGATTCATATTTAGTACGCTAATTTATTTTGGAAGTGTAATTTTAAACTGAAAAATTTTACTCAGAAACTCAAGTATGGTCATGCAACGTGATAAAAGTTGCTTTGAGACTCTGTTCAAACCGTCCAAACGTCTCTGAGGAAATCGTTTAAATGGAATTCACTGGTACAGCACGTACTTTTATAAGAGCTTAAGCACATTTATGCAAGTTCTATGGCTTACAATTGTATTAACTGCATCACATACCTACAAAACATAAGCTAATTCAAAAATGACTAATCATTTTAAAGTAAAAAAATATTTTTGTAAAGAAACGTCCATATTTTTCAGATTTTATCAGCTTGAGTTTTCAGTATTTAATTCAAGGAACTTAAAGCCATATATAAAATCAAGAATCAAAAACATTCGATTTGTTTTCTTTCAAATTTTGAGGTTATATTAACTAAACCCAACAGCCTCCACTAGTTGATGAAAACCCATTCGAAGATGCGCTGATTTTATTAGCAAACAATGATATGTAAACCTGCCAAAGCAGAGTAAGCGAGTGAATGACTGATCGAGTATTAATAACAGAGAGTGCCTGTGCTTTGATGGATCGTTGCAGAAATTCGAGAATAATGGAGGAAAGCAGACGTTGCTGCAACTACTGCCATAATCACTTGCTGCATTGGCTGTCATGCATGTCACAATCATTCACTCAATAAACCCACTTTCCGGCTGTCACTCAGCGCAGCGTACATACATACAAATATACAGTTACTATGCGAGCAGTGGTCATACGAGGGTCAAATAAGCAGCTACGTCGACAAATACTCGAATTTTTCCTGAATCAACAATTCGAAGGATTTTATTTACCCACTCAATGACAAGAGTCAGCTTGTGAAGGAATGCACACACACGCACACTTATACATACACACTCAAATGTGAATGTCATAAGTGTGTAGTGAAATGATTTACCGACAAAAATGATTAGATACCAGCAGATAGCCAGACAGAGCTGAGTTGACACAAAGGATGTGGACGCAAAGGTTGTTCAAGTGAATAATCACAGAAGACACAGAAGATGGCAAATGATTGACAAGCGCAACGATAGAATGCTTGTTGATGACCCGTAGTGGCGGGCAGGTGGACGAAGCAGGAACAAAGCCATAAGGCTCTTAATAATTCATGAGTTTTGACAAGAAATTATCACAGACATTGGGCGAAGCCGGCGGTCAACGCACTGTGAGTACATGTATGTGTAAGTGACATACATAGAGCAAAGCAAATACGAACTAAAGTGGAGAAAAGAACGAAATATGAGAAGATTATTCAGAATGAAATATAGAATTTATTATCATTATTCCAAATGCATTTAATTGAAGGGAAAATAAAGGGACGGAATTCAATTTAGATGAGGAGGCAGGAAGATTAGACTTTTTCAGGGAATAAATCATTGTTAGCAAAAGAGTGTAGAAATATTTATAACTTAAGTCCTTACTAATGTAATTATTACAATGTTTCATTTTGAATTGTTTTTTTGTTTTATTGTTGAAGTTGATTTCTGTGATTGAGATACATACATATATTGATGTGTTCCTTTTTAAGTAATGATATAACCTTTTATTGATAGAAGTAACCAATATGAAATTTCAAACAATAAAAACGCTTTGGATTTTGAGGTGTCTACTTTATCACGAGTATAAGTATTTGAGTGGCACAAAGCATTGAATGGAGTTCGGAAAGTTGTCAAAAACTTGTCTCATACGATTCGTCCATCCACCTCTGTTAATGACAATAACATCGAAATAGTTAAAGAAACAGTACTTGAAAATCGTCTTGTTGGGATCAGAGAGATGGCCGAGAAACTCAATAAAAGACCTAAGTCTTTTAGCTGAGGACCGTACACTCGTCATTCGCATCATTACTGGTGACGAGACGTTTGGTTATGAATATGACCTCGAAACTGTGAAACAATCTAGGGAATGGCGCTCCAAAAAATAACCTAAAGTGAAATTAACCAAAATTCGTTGAAGGCTGCCCAGCTGAGGTTTAGTAAATAAGTGTGGGCAAGGTTTCATTGGCTCAAGAGCCTACTTTGAAGGTGATCAGGCGGGGCTAAATTAGAGTTAAGTTAAGAGGTCGATCTTAACAGGGATCTCACTTGGACAGCTTAGAGTGCTGTCCCGTTGTGGTACCTAAAACTGTTTATGATATAGAATAGGATCATAAGACCTTTATGAATCCTCAAAGCGCTTTGAGCCTATTCTACATTTGTTGAGGCAACTAATCTGGTTCGCTGAGATGTTTAAACCTTAGTCTTGCAAATGACAGACAATGGAAGAGAAAGTGACTGGATGTTTCCACCTCACTTTCCTCTACACAATTTTGATACTTAGCGATTACGGCAAGATAAACTTTGCTAAGGCCAAGTAGTTCACGACTAGCCTGAAGGTATCTCAAAGTCGCAAAGAACGCTAGTCAATGGCTGCTAAGCGTATGAGAGGCTCATGCGTCCGTGCTGGAACGTAAGTTGCTAATGGTTCAACGTGGTTCCTTTCCGGTGTTAGCGAGGTAGCGAAGGACCTCTTCTGACTAGCTCATTGACTTCGTAGTTGTCAGCTATTTGAGATGACAAGGAACTCAAATGAGTCTGATAATGTAGTAGTTTGATGTTATATCTATCGAATACACTAGTCCTTGACTTGTTTCGAGTGCACAGTTAACGAGCTTAGCGCTAGTACATATTGCCGCTTTTCCGTCGGAGTGAATGCTCATCTCACTGAATGAGGCTGAATTTCGTTGCGTTACGCATACGCCAAATTATTAGAAGTCACATATGCTTGAAAAAGATTACACTGGTCCGATAGCCTAAAGCTAAGATTGACAGAGAGCTACCTACAGAAAACTCTCCCTCGAACTTTTCCTCCTAGCTTCGAGTTGGGGTCAAATTTGATCAGATGATGATTCTTTTTGTCATTTCAAAATATCCTTTACAATCATAAGCTTAAGTAAATGATGCTGCTAGATCACTTATTAAGCATATAGTCCTTGCGAATAATAACAACCCCACTCTAGTGCTCCTGATAAAGGGCTTTTCAATAAGAGCGCCACAAAATTTTTTTTTTTAAATAAAACTGTTTGGGATATCTATGATATTCTTTATTTCTGTGATGGTATATTCGATGCCATTATGTATGGAACTCGATTTCTTTTGTAGTAACGTGCCGGTCTTAATCATCGCAAAATAAGTACGGCCCAATGGCGCTGCCATAAACCGCACCAATTCGTAATTTTTTCGGAATGCAATGGTGACTTATGGAGTACGTGAGAATTGTTGTCTGACCAATATTATGCTTACTGACGAAGCCATTCAGCCAGAAATGAGCATAATCGTTGAGGATTAAATTTCGATGAAAATTCGGATCATTTTCAAGTTGTTGCTTAGCCCAATTCACGAGCATACGACAATTATGGTGATCAACCGGCTTTAGTTATTGCGTCAATTTGATCTTGTAAGGATGTAGACCAAGATCTCTTCACAAAATTCGCCACAACGACGTCACAGAGATGCCCGACATTTGAGAACGACTTGTGAGAGACTGATTTGGGTCTTCCTCAATTGATGCGCTAGCGGCAGAAATATTCTCGACACTACGGGGACTCATTTGTCTCACTGGTACGGGAACATTTTGTACTGTGCCTGTGGATTCAAATTTTTTCACCAGACGACCATAAATTGGACGTAGAGCTCTTAAAGTTGAGGCCACTGGCTCCAAATTTCGGTGGTGATTTTTAATAATTTCGGCTCGTTGTTGGATCGTATATATTTCCATGATGAAATGGCAAATCTTACTGAAGAGAAATGTCGAAAGAGCAGAAAAAATATGGCATCGTTTGCTGTCCCTATCGGTCTACATTTGTAGCATTCTTTTAAAAACACCCTCTAAATTTCGTGAAAGGAATTGAAAACTTCCGGTGAATTTTTGGAAATGTGTCCTGCTGTAAATTTGTTAAATCTTTATTCCACAATGTATAATCATAAATACTCACATTTCAACATACATATGATTCAATGAAAATACAAATTAGGCATTTTTGTTTAAAATATACATTCGCCTTTTATTGAATTCAACAATAATTTTCGTCATATCGAAATTAAAGACTAAGTGAATAACGGTTAAAAGGAAAAGCTGATATGTGTGCTACACAAATGCGCTTCATCAATAAAGTTGATGAGTGAACTAAGACGCTGCACTGAAGGAAATATTTGAGTTTCGTAACCGAAAAACTAATAATAAATGCTTACAAGTATGCATTTGCTAATCGTTTTGCGGATGCCAGGCATCCTATTAGTACACATAGATACACAGATATAGAATATGTATATGTAGATATGTAGTAGTTTAGATTTCATTCGGCATAAGCAGCTGCGTGGGCAACCACAAAAAGTACACACTTGAATACTCGGGTTTTTCCCAAATTCAATTTTTTTTATTTTGCCTATACTGCTATTCTCTCCTTCTGTTACATGATTTTGAAAAATCTCACTTTCTTTCTGTTTCACCACAAGCAGCAGCTTCTCGAACTCAGTTGTCTTTGTATGTAAGTGTATACGTTGAATACATTGCCAATACATGTACAATATAAATACATATAATGCTTATACATACATACAAATATATAATTAACGTTTATACAATTCATTTTCAATAGCAATTGTTGTTGCTCTTGTAATGCATTTACAATTTTCGTTTAGACAATTTAGATCAGTTTACGCTCAAATTGCAGGCCAACAACTCTCGGCTGGTTGTAAAAGGAAATTCCATTTGGTTTCTCCTTTTCTAATTGATGTGTGTGTGTTTACCGAATCTAATTAAATTTGAGTTTTCAATATTCTTAGTTATCACTACTCGTTTTTACAGTTATCTTAGATTTATTTCTTAACTTGCAACTACATATATTTGGTTTTGTTTTTTTTTTGTTTTTATTTTGGCGTTATTTTATATTTTAAATTTGCTGCTTTTAGATTTATTTGTTTAGCTTATATTTATTTAATTAGCTTAGTTTTGCTAGTGTTTCAATTGTTTATGTATAGGCTTGCTCGCAAAAATATTTACTTCTTTTTTAGTTATTTTGTGCATTTTATTATTATTTTTTAGTATTTTTAGTTGCTTTTTCTCTTAAAAATAATATTATTTTTTCCTTCATATTTTTTTCATTATATTCAATTAATGTTTATACATCTTCGCTTAGTACTTATGTTTTTATATAAATTTTCGAATTATCACGTACACACATGTGTAACAAAATACAGTTATTTGTGTATTTGTAGTAAATTAGCTTATTTTCATATTCACCCAACCCGATTTCTGCTTTCATTCTATATATTCAGATCCAACAATTAATCATTTCCTCTTTTTGCGCTTAACTCATGAAGAAAACAGTATGAGCACATTCTGTCGCATGTCGCGAGAGAGCACATATATTCGAAATGGTTCTGTGTACATAACCTAAGAGGAGTGTTTTCGAAATATACCGGTCATTTTAACTTTTTGAAAAAAGAAAAATATTCAATTGTCTACATGATTCTTGTCGCCATCAAAATAGTGTCCAATCGATATTTTGCATCTATATAGCGCTTCTTCAAATCGTCGAAGAACTTTTGGATAACATTCAGCTTCTTCAGCAATTTTCATCTTTCGTGTAAAACGACGACCCTTAAAGGTTCTCTTTAATTTTGAAAATAGAAGAATTCACAAAGAGTCAAGTCTCGCGAATATGGAGACTGTGGCATCGTTGCAGTATTCTTTTAGGACAAGAATTCACGAACAAGCAATGAAGTATGATCGGCTTTTGAGCAAAGTTTATGATAATAATAAACTACCAAATCCGAGTTGAAAACCGTCCTTTTTAAAGACCTAAAATGCATTGTTTCAAGGTTTCGTTCATATTCTTTTCTCTTTCTCTCTATCTCGAGTGCGGAGTACTTGCGAATCTTGAAAAAGGCTTACAGTTTTATCAAAAACACAAGCCCGCAAACTGAACAAAGAATTCAAAGACGGTTGAGAGATCGTTGAAGACATGCCTCATTATGTACGACTTTTGACCTCTTCAACTGATGAAAATATTAAAATATTAAAAAGTGAAGAATATGGTGCATGAAAATCGTCACGCAAGTGTTAGAGAGATAGTAAGAGAGCTCGACAGTCCGATTGAATGATTTGGTGGATATTTTGGGTATGCAAGGGTTTTTGCTCGACTCGTTCCGATAAATCTGACTTTTTTTCAAAAAAATATCGTAAGCTAGTCTCTTTGACATGCTTGATCCGAAGACATATTCATGGATAGCATTATAATTGTCGATGAGACAATGGGTTTATGAGTTTGAAATACAAACAAGTCAGAAATCATTGTAATAGAACCCGTTTTCAGTCGATCGAAGATACTATGAAGTATAAAGTATGAAATAAAGTTCCAGAAAGAAGCTGAAAGTCATCCCATAAAGTGCTAATGGAAAGTATTTCGAGGAAAAATGGTAGGAATAAATGTGTTTCATCTAGTGAGGACGAGGCGACACAATAAAATTTGATTATTAATTATATATTTTTGCGTTTTATTTACAATTTCTGGGTCCTTTTTCGCATATTCAATGTATACGTATATTACTCATAAGTTAAAAGAAAAAAAATATTAATTGCTATAAATGTTAAACATATGTATAAAAAAATCTCTGTGAGCAATTAAGATATGTAGGTTTCTGTTTTTGGTGCAGGATATGTTTCTTAGTCGAGTTCGAATGCTAACTATAGTAGTATAACTTTATGAAGAATAAAATTACTTATTGTGTAGAAAGGAAACGGAAGTGGAAATAAAAATGGTCACTTAAGTTTGTGATATTTTTTTCTAAAACTCAGTAATCATTTTAGATATGTATAATAAACATATTTGACGCTGACGGGATTTCATAGGCCTAGAACTAGATTCTAGTTTACATTTTTTAATTCGCTGAATGGTATATGTGCTGGGCTGACAGATTCTAGATTTATAACCGGGTTCATGATTTTAATATTACCACTAGAACGACGCTGTGGCTTTTGAATATTTTGATAACGCTCTATCAATATGCTGTGGAATCTCCAAAACTCCCGGTTTTCCCATTTTTGGTATAATAAATATATACTACTATATGTATGTTCATATACATCACAAAACGAACTTCATAAAACACTGAAAATTTGAAACAGAAAACGTGGTGACACAGAACAGATGTAAACTTAACGCTGAGCACACGGCTTACTTCTCGCTCTTGTTTTTGTAATTTCGTCAATTTATTTGCTTTGGTGTTCGGTTGCGTTGTCTGTCCGTTGTTGCGACAACTTTTACACGATAACTTGTTCCCTTTCGTTTTACTCTCTCTTTTTCTTTTCCAAAACTGTTTGTTATTATTGTTGTTGCAGCTGTATTTTTACACTTCGTCCGAAAAAATATGCACGGCATTTTTTGGTGAGGCGCGGGAAATTAAAAATTTATTTGCTTTGTGATATGCAAAAATTGCAACGGTTGTTGCCGGTCGCTTTGAGTGTTCATCCGCCGGTGCGTCGCTGTATCACAGTCTGTCTGCCTGTCGGTATGCCATCATTGCTCGCTTTATCCTGCCAATGTACACTACTAACTCACCGGCTGTTGGCTGGTGCGTGCTGTTGGTGCTATTGTTGCACCTTCATCACTTTTTGTGCCTTTCGTTCGATATTCGTGTCACATACACATCCACACGCACACGCTCGCATATTTCATTGCTTATTTTTTTGTGTTGTTGTTTACATTCATTTGCTGTAAAGAGTCTCCTGCACTTTTTGCTTGCAACGCGTCGCATAATTTTGTTGTTTTTTCACCGGTTTATCAGTTTGCCGCCGCAATTTATTTATGAAGTGCCCACTTGTGTGCCCATCGCAAACACACCACCAGCTACGTCCCTCGCCGTTATTGTCCCGCTGTGGCTGCGTCGTTTCGCTCCCTGGTTGGTCTTTTTCCTCTTACCGCGTCCTTTGCGTGGCGGCCACCGTTGACGGTGCATTTGTGGTGCCCGTCTGCGTTGTTATGTGCTGCGTTGGCGTAGTGCGTGCAACTCCGGTTGCTGTTGTTGTTGGTGCTGCTGTTCGCCCAGCTGTTCCAGCCAAAGATGTTGTTGCTGCAGCTGGGGCTGTGAATGCGTCTCATGCTGTTGATGGTGCTGCTGATGGTGTAGGTGATGATGGTGTTGATGTTGATGGTGATGGTGATGATGCTGACGATAGTTCGGTTGGTGGTGATGATGTTTGTAATGTGGTGACCAATGTGCGTCTGGCTCTGTTGGCAATGCAAACTGCCGCTGCTGATAATGCAAATTTTTCTCAAACTTCCACTGCATCAGTTGTTGATCTTCTTGTTGTTGCTCCTCTTCAAGTGTGTTCTGCTGCTCTACGTCGCGCTCGTTCGGCTTTTCGACGCGCTTGCTCTGGGTAACGGCACCATTATCGTCGCTTCCATCGTCGTCACGGCTATAAAAACCAAAACCGGCAACAGCTTTACTTTTATTCGGTCCAGCAACACTTTCCGCACCTCGCATATTGTCATTGTTGTTGCTGTTGAGTTCACTGTTCGCACGCTTGCTGTCAATTGTGTCCATATTGCCGCCCACCCCAACCCTGTCCCTCTGCATAGTTGCTGTTAATGTTATTACTCTTATAGTTGTTGTTGTTCGCTTGGTCTCTCTGGTCGCTTCTTTCCACTGGATTGCTGCGGTGTGGCGGCAACATGGCCGGATACGGTATAATGTCTGGTTGCAGTTCACCCGACGACGACACTAAATGCCCTTGCTGTGAGGTTTCTTCCTCTTCCTGCTGTTGCTTTTGTTGCTGTAGCTTCTGTTGTTCTTGTTGTTGTTGTACATAGCGATTATCACTGTCATTGTCCGTCGCAATGTTTTGCTCGTCGCTGTTTGCCATGTTTCCCATGTTATTGCCACCGCCACTTATGCTGGCATTGTTATTCTTGTTGTTGCTCTTGTTATTGCCATTATTGTTGTTGCTGTTGTACGCATAGTCATTGTTATTGCGTGCCGTTTCACTGATAATATTTGTCGCCACATTTTTATTATTTTTGCGGTCACTAAGAGTGGCACTTGCGCGCCAGCTATTAACGGTATTTCTGCTGCTGCTGTTGCTGTTGCTATTGTTGTTGTCGCTGCTGCTGCTGCTGCCTTGTTGTGCGCTTTTGTGGCTATTGCTGGTGCCATTGTGCATTGTTGTCGTGTATTTGTGCAGGTTGTTGCAATTCTCCTATTCAACCGAATTGTGACAACAATGGGCGGCAATGAAGAGAAGAAGAGAAGAAAGAGAAAATAGACAGTTAAAAATGTGTTTGCCATTGTGTTTAATTTCAGCTGCGAGTAATCGAAAAAAGGAAAATAACATTTTTATAGCTTCAATCGGCTAAATCGACTAAATAATTTTCGTCAGCAAATACAATCAAATATATATGTACGTGTGTGAATGTATGCGTGTACTTATAACAGTGTGTTTCTAATACGTACGTGCTTAATTTAGCTTTTGCTGTCATTTATATTAATCATAAAAATTGATTGGCCGTAAAATTTGAGACTAGGCGGGAAAAATAGCAAGTCCAAGGCGCTTTATAATCTTGTTTTCTGCTATAAACATTTGTCCTTCTTGTTTTTAAGTACTAAAGTGGTAAAGGATTTGCCATTTTATGACTTTTGAAACCTGTTAAGTGCTGACTAGATTCGTAAGTAATATTGATAAAATCAAATATTGATTATTTTTGTCAATTGCCGAGTCCTCTTTTGATACGCCGCGTTGAAATTCTAAACATTTGATTTCCTTCGATATACATAAATTTAAAGTCAAAAAGACTATCGATATTCTATATAATTTTTAGGTGGTCTGCAGACAACAACCACGTCTTTTTTATCAGCTTCTTTTATATGAATTTTTAATTTAAATTTCGCGCGAAAACCCATTCGTTGAATATTGGATCACTCAAGTTTTTCGAAAAAGAGCTTCTCGTTAACAATTGCGAAATAATGCTCTTCGATTATCAGGATGTCATGAAACATGTTTTTACTAACGATGAGTCTTAAATATATGCTGACGACCAGAAAACAATCAATCGTAGAAAAGTGAGCCAAAGTCGAAAAAAACACGTCAAACAGGTTAAAATCAAGGTTAAGTTGACAGTTTTGTGTAATGCACCCCAAATTTCTTTCGACCGGCCAAAATATTAACCAAGATTACTATTTGAGTGTTATGCGTCGTTTGCGCGAAGCTATTCGTAAAACGAGGCCGGAATTATGGGTCGAAAACTTTTGGTTTTTGTACCATGACAATGCATCGTCGCATACTGCATTGATTCTTCGTGAGTTTTTCACCAAATTTGATTTCTGGCTATGCAGGAAACTCAAACGACCGCTTTGGGGAAACCGTTTTGAGTCAATTGGATGTAGTCTTCACGTGAATCGCTATGCGCATTAAAGGCTATTCCGAGAATTGAATTTAAGGGGTTATGCGGATTTACGAATTTCAATAAATTGAATTTTTGTATAGTCCTTTTAATTGCTCAAGCTCTAGAATATTGTCCTAAATTTTCAAGTTGATCCGAGTAATAGTTTCGGAGATGCAGCCTTGAGAACTTGTGCGCTCGAGCTTAGTTAGGCTTGGTGCGCCGTCTTTAAAAGCAAGATTTCTTGAGAACTACTCAAACCGATCTTCATTATATTTACACAAGTCTTTGAGCTACAATTCTTAAAGATTTCGACGAAGGTTTTTATTCGATTACAACTATTTGAAAAAAAAGGTCGCGAAATTTTAATTTTTTTGTAAAAATGTCTGCCAAAATTCGAATTTTTAGTTTTTATCCTTCGTCCAAGTTCTAAGTTAAGGTTTTAACTAAGACGCGTATTTTTTCACTTTAGATGATTATGTTAGGAGTCATCTTGCCAACACGGGCGAATCTGTATTACGAGGGATCTTTGGAAATGGCGTCGCAATGGCCGAGTTCAAAATATTTCTTTTTCAAAAATTTCAGAATTTCTGTGATAATAGTGTATGATAATTTTATCTATCACTACTGTGCCTAAAAAATAAGATGACATTGTATTTATTTTGAAAATTCTTTATTTATTCTTCCAAATCAATTTCATCCCCTTCAAAATAATACCCTCCCGATGCAATGCACTTATGCCAACGGATTTTCTAATCTTCGAAACACTGGTTGCAGTCACTTTCCGGGATGGCCTTCAGTTCCGTCTTCGCTGCGGCTTAAATCTCCTCTATCGTATAAAAACGGTGTGCCCGGAGCGGTCTTTTGAGCTTGGTGAACAGCCAGAACTCGCACGGCGCCAGATCAGGTGAATACGGTGGTTGCGGAACGATATGGGTTGAGTTTTTGGCGAAATGATCACGAATTACGAGGGCAGTATGGGATGGTGCATTATCGTGGTGTAAAAACCAAGAATTGTCTTACCACAATTCCGGCCTTTTTAGGCGGATAGCGTTAGGCAAACGACGCATAACGTTCAAATAATATTCCTTGTTGACTGTTTGACCGGTTGGAAGGAATTCATAATGCACAACACCACGATAATCGAAGAAAACGGTCAACATGACCTTGATTTTTGAACGACTTTGCCGCAATTTTTTTGGCCTCGGCTCTCTTTTGGCACGATATTCGCTCGATTGATCGGTTGTTTCGGGGTCGTAAGCATAGATCCAAGCCTCATCGCCAGTTATAATGCATTTCATGACACCCTGGTAGTCGGAAAGCATCGTTTCACACACTTCAACACGACGCCTTTTTTTCCAAAAAATTCAATGTTTTCGGTACCAAACATGCTTCAAAAGGGTATTGACTGAGCCTTTCGATATACCAACTTCATCAGCAAGGTCTCTAATTGTTAACCGACCGTTTTTCAACACCAAATCTTTGATTTGTTGAACGTGAGCTTCGTCGGTTGAGGTTGATGGTCGCCCTGGACGCTCTTCGTCTTCGACACGTTCACGGCCGGCTTGGAACTCACTATACTACTTGTAAACATTTTTTTTAGACATAGCCTCATCACCAAAGGCTTTCTGCACCATCCTCAACGCAGCAGAAAATTGATTCCGGAAACAAAATTTAATGCAAATTCTTTGCTCACAAAACGACACGTATCTCAAACACTAATAAATATTTTTACATCAAATTTGACATATATGTGACTGACAGTACTACCAACCTAAAAATAAATAATTCTCCAAATCCTTCAACGCACGCAGTTTAAATTCAAATGTCACCTTATTTTTTGAACAATTTTCATATGAGAAAAAACCGGAGAAACGAGGAAACCCTGTAACTCCTTAACAACTGTTTCAAGGACTTGGAAAACACGTTGGCACGAGTGTATCGGGATCATGGGGGATTACTTTAAGGGTGATAAATTATGAACAAAGTCTTACTATTTTTGCCCATAGTATCTACTTATTAGTTATTCCTTCGTGTTTGGACATGATATTAAAAGGATCGAGAGAAAATATATATGCATATTTAGCATAAGGTAGGTAGAAGTGGCTGTCTGACAACGTACCTAGGTTTTTTGGAGGCCTAATCTGATACTACCGGGACTAATATTCTCTCACGCTATTGACTCTTTTGTGAACCACCCCTACTTCTTATGAAGTTCATCAGTGCAAGAAGTTTGGTTTTTGCAACCTCGTTGTCCAGAAACCATCGACCGATGCGATTCTTTTTTTGTACAGGGACTTGCACTCGCATATAATATTTTTTCTTTTTCTACCTACTGACAACTTCTAGAATACTCATTATATAGTACGACTACTCTGGCATGTCTGCTAATTAGATAGTGTCCTGTTAATACTTCTGGATTTCGAAAATTCGTGGTAGTGGGGAGAAACGGAGACCGTAGGTTGTCCAATAAAACTGGAGGATAATAATACAATATTGAGAGTGTTTGTCTCAAAGCGAGCCAGAAGTCAGGAGTTTTTAAAATGCAATTTGGAATTATAGATAGGCATTAATGAGTTGACTTATATTGTATAATCTTAAGACTTCTTAGGACGATCTACTTATTTGTCATATTCTGTATTTTCTCGTAAATTGGCTGTCATCAATAATAACAAAGTTTATTTCGGCGGAATGCAATCATACTAATCGTCCACTGCTTTCTCAAAAAAGCAATACCAAGCTCCAATTAAGCGGTCGATTCGCACTATTGTTAAACTTATTAAATTTTGTCTCTGGTATACATTTAGTTAAATTGGCTACTAACACTCATATATAATAAATAAGTAGACTCTTACAATTTGACAGCGTCAATCAATAATTCGAAGAAATTTACTGGAACGTTCACAAGAATCTGTGCAGTGATAAATTTAACAACATTTGTGGTGAGGTTAACCGAATCTTTTAATTACATTTACCAGTGCATTACAATACATTTTCATTAAGACCAGGTTGGGCTTAGTATATGTGGACGTTGCTAATTGTACGCATATTAAGTAGATTATATCACCTGCATTAAATTGAACTTGTGAGTATTTGCAAAACAAACTTTGGCTGAATTAGAATTGAAAGCTCAATATGTTGTTACACGTAAGAGTAATCGCAAATGATCCTCAAAATTAATATTAATTACTTCCGTACTGTCGGCAAACTGATAACATTCCACACACACATATGCACATTTGTGTGTTGGTGTGCGTAAATTCAATCGAAATGCAGATTTACTAATTTGCATGCACATTTGTTTGCACTGACTTGATGAGACTACCCACACATGTATACATATGTAAGTAGATGTATGTAGCCGCAGCCACACGACTCTCCACACTTTGAAATCCTGTTAATTTAGTTATCTTCGGTGTGATTAGCAGTCGAATTATGCAGCTCATAAATCTGTTGGATTTTGCAAATTAGCAACATTTTGTAATTTGCAACAGATCAACTAATGAATGACAGCAGATTTACAATTTCCTGCAAAGCTTCGCTCGCTTTTGCTGTCAGCTCATATGTAGTGAACGTGCCACTCACATAAATACCACAACTGTATTAAATTTGCATTAATTTGTGCCTGTGTGTGGTGAGAGATGAGATATTTACATATAATCATACATAATAACAAAGAAGGGCATAGATTTTGACCTTTCGGCATCTACTCGTTCGAGTGTTTTTAGTGCATAATTTGAGATTCGATGTTGGGGATTAGTACATAGAAATCTTCCGAAGAAGTGCTTACGTGGGTTGTCTTTTATATCCCAGCATTAGAGAACAAATATTAATCATCAAAAATCGGATAATTGTTTTTCAAAAAAGTTTTCATTAAGATCTACATACTTTTGCATGTGTGAACCGTTTTTTGAAGATTTTTGCGACTGTTTGAGGTATATTCAAAACATGTATTCTGAACGCATCAACCGTCACTTCATTTCTCGAAAAACTTTTTCCTCTTAGAATATTTTTTATAAATGAGAATAGAAAGAAGCCATTCAGTATCAAGTCAGGATGAGTCATGGTAATAGACTCATCAGATAGATGTTTGTGTATGCTGAGAATTTGCTATTCTTTTATTTTGCTGGTGTGGTTGCGACATATCCAGTTTTTCCAAAAACAAAAAAAACAGGCAACCATTTGCTTGGAAGTATTTCGTGCGCGAACAACTGTCGTCGGCTGCTGTTAACTTTTGGGCTCATACGCATAAAGCCACGATTCATCAACTGTCATAATTTTATAGACGAGTTTCGAAGCACGGCTATCGTACTTATTCAGAACTTTTGTTGATCAACTGACCCTAGCTTATTTTTTGAGCGATTGACCAACTGTCTGGGGATCCAGTGTGGACAATAATTTTTTACATTGAAATGTTCTTGAAACATTGAATGTATGTATTGATTATAGAATGGACCAGCGTCCCACTGATACCTACAGTTATTTTAACCTCATTGGTCACGTGCTGATTATTCAATATCAGTTTGTGCACAGAATCAATAGTTTAATGACAACATTTGATTTTTAACAACCTTCACGAATTCGTTTTGGTGTGGTCTACGAACTTGATTGAATTCACTATACCATCGAGATACAGTTGTCTTTGATGGAGCTTCATCATTAAAAATTGAATAAAGTTCTTCGATGCATTGTTGCTGAGAAAATCCATAACGTACATAAAAATCGCGTTAAAAAATTCGCGATTTAATTTAATTTTTCGGTCGAGAAGAATATTTTAAGTTACTGTGAACAACACAAATAGCGTGTATGTCAAAAAGTTCTGAGTATGTATAACATGAAAAATATCAAACTAAACGATAAAGTTGTGACTTGTCAGATTGCAACACTAGGGCTACCAGATCATAAAATATATAAGGCAACCTCTGTATCTTTGCTGAGTGAACTATATTTTAACTAATATATTTTATATCCTCAGCTAGGGCTCAGGTAGTCCTAAGTAGTTAAGAGTTACCAGTCCGAAAATATTTTTCAACTACTTTCTAACTAGCCCACAACCAGTTCCATATTGTTTTATATGAAATTTAGCTTTATGTTACGTTTATTTGTTGAGCACATTTAAAGAGATTCTTATATAGTTCACTAAAATAAAAATCCAAATTATTCAGAAAAAACCTTTTCATGATGACTAGCTAAATTTTTTGTAATATTCTCATCAATATTTGACTAGTATAAACATATGAGCATTAGTTTATTAAAAACTATTGGTTGTGCAATTAATTTCATTTACACCAGAATATTTTGAAAGCTTGATATGGTTAGTTTTGAGTTGCAAACAGAAGTAAATAACTGGTTCTTTTCAATTATTAGAAAATTGCTTTTGCCTTTCTCTGTTTGCACATTTCAAGAGAATCTATGCTGGAAATTGTGCTTGCAATAAATTCCTGGAATATTTTAATGAAGATGTAATTTATAATGAAATTTATGATCAATTTAATGTTATATTTCCATATACGTATGTATGTATATACATTGGTATATGTGATATTATTATAAAGATGACGGTAAAATTGTTGGCTGTATATTCGACTGGGTTGACGTTTCGTAAGTAATAATATGTAAATTTCGTCTCCTTTTGGAAGTAATCAAATCATACTTGGAGAAATACCCATTATAAGGTCAACTGGAAAGTTCTTATATGAGAAAACTCATATTCCGATTTCCCTCGGTTTTTGCCTACATTAGAAGCACTTTCTGTGATAAGTTTTATTCAAGTATTTTCACTGATTTTTAAAAATGAAAGAATCTAATGGAATTTAAAAACTTTTTATATGGAAAGTAGACCTAATAAGGGTTCGGTTTTGCCAATTTATACTTAAAAAAAAAAATTACTGAAGCCGCATCTACAAATCAGTTTCGCCAAAAAGTCATTTCGGTAGTTCTTTCTAAGACACTCTGCTTTCCAATGCCAGCGATGATTGTTGTAATTGCTTACCAAAACAAACAAATCTATCACTTATATCAACGTATTATGTGTATGTATGTCTGCGCTTTCAATTTACTGATGACTCTTCTCTCGGCTTTCACAAATGTTTATTCATTCACTTACCAACTGCTTCTTAGCAATTTCCTTAACGTTTTGCCTTCTCCTTCGTTGCTATTGCTTTCAGTATAGCGAGTTTAAGTAAGTACGTATGTATAGTAGTAACATCCTTGAGTGTGGCCTCATATCCTCTTTATTCAAGCATTGTAACGGAAATTGTTTTCACTTGTCATTTTAATCGCATTTACTTGACCCTCTCTTATGCCAGCAATGCTTTCGCCTTGGAAATTCCTTCATCCATACGCGTCCATTCAATTGAACTTTTAACATTTCCATACAATACCTTGAATTGCTCTAAACAATGCGAAATTGTATTGCTTTTGCCGATTTGTGTTTGAATTGATGAGATTTTCATTCTACTTGCCTGCTTCTCTAATAAGTATGGCAAGGGATTTTTTACCGTTATTACATGTTTTCTTTTTTGTTGTGGGTATTTGTTTCTCATGCATTTTTGTTGTTTCCTTTTTTTATCTCATTTTAATTTTATTGCTGTTGCCAAGATTGAATTTTTACACGGGCAACAAGCCTTTGTCCTCGCAAAGCCTTAACGGTACTGCCTAACTTTCGTCAGTCGCCACGAAGACCCTTAAGGAGCCGGCAAACATGTGGTTAGAGGTTTGAGAAAGTGATTTTTATGAGGTTCTTATAAACCACTGCTGCCGCACACATACATCCACATTTTTATATTTTGCACAATCATTCATATGTACGCATATTAATTTGCAGTTTCAAGTGGGTGTAGACGGTCATTTTATTTATGTTGGCAATTTTTTATTGAGGTTTTATTGATCTTGTGGCTATTTGTTTTATGTGTTTCTTTCAGAGCCTTCTTTCTTTTTATTTAAATTTATTATGCTTAATCAAGAATGTTCCAACGGTCATTTCTTGTTGCTGTTGTTGCTTCGTTTAATGCCTTAGTGGTCGCATGATCTTCCACCTGCTTTCATAATTTTGCAATTTTTATGCTTTTAACGGAATTTTAATGTGCAATAAATAAGACAATTAAGCTGCGGTGATGTCACTGTATTGTACTTTTATGGGCCACTTGGTGTAATGTTGTTTTTAATGTTGCAAATTAATCATAATAACAAATTTTAACCGCTTTGAGATTACGCCAATGGTTATTAGTGGCGTGTTGTTGTTAGTGATTGCTCATTTCCTACCCCAATCACTAGTGTTTGACGAATCTAATGCCCTTAGTCATGTTTCGAATAGAGGCTCTTACAGATTGTAGGCCGTTTAAGAAAGACTAGCTCCTCTAGGGGTGGCAATAGTAATCTGATTTAGATTTCCCTTCATCTAACTCCTAAAATATTACTGAATCCTGTAACTACACTATGTAGCAAACCAATATTTTTGATAGGTTGAGCCATAAGTAGAAAAGAAATTCCTCCTTTTTGTTGTAAGCTTTCGAAATTGAAACTAAAAATCAGAAATATGAGCAGAATCCACATTTTTCAGTTATTTCATTGGTGTTTAACATTTTTCGACAATGCTCGTAAGACAGAAAATATGTTTTTTGGGAATCTAACTGATATTTTATGTAACCGAAACATAAGTTTATACAGGTATACAACTTTTTAATTTATTCTTCAAAGTCTATGTCATCCTCTCTTGGCTCCGATACCCTTGTACCAACGTTTTTACCAATCCTTGAAACGGTTGTTAAAATCAATAGTATTCAATGCGCGTAGCGATTCACTTTTAATTTCTTTAATTGATTCAAACGGTGTTGCAAAAAGCAAGAGTTGTCGATCTTTAATTGCGGCCTGTTTTTACGAATAGCTTCGCGCAAACGACGCATAACACTCAAATAGTATTACAGTGCATTATGTACACCTTGATAATCGAAGAAAACTATATTCGTATAACTTTGATTTTTGACCTGCTTTGACGTGTTTTTTCGGCTTAGGCTCAGATCGTAAACACAAATCCAAGGCTCATCGCCAGTAATAATATGTTTCAAGCCATCCTGATTTTGAAACCAATCATGCTTTAATTTCCTCAAATGATCTTTCAAAATGATTTTCACTGATCCTTCCTTGACTGTTAATCATCGATTCTCAAGCACCAATTTCTTTATTTTATTGACGTGTTAATCACCAGTTGATCTTGTCTATGTTTACTATATATACAAGTATTTTTTTGATCTTTGCAATGAAGAAGAGTCTAACATGTTCTTAAAAACCACAAATAAGAATTGTATCGAATATTTTCAGAGGTGCAGCATTTTGGACTTGTTTCGAGGTGATGATTTCGTCTGCGATGGTTTCAAACTTTAACTATAAAAGCTTAAGCTAGTAATATTATAAGGTTTATTCTATATCAAAGACTTTATTAGGGTTTTGCCAAATTGAGAGAGAAAAATTGTGCCAAAACGAATTATTGATATTTTAAACATAAATCTAACTTGTACGAAAACTAGACTTTTTTAACTTTATCACTAAGCTGCGATTAAATTGCCTAAAGAAGAACTTACTAGCGCATTCTGTGAAATCAAATCCAAAAGAACTGTGTAGTGTATATACACTACTTCACACATTTTCTACTCACATATTTGCCGCACTCGCACTTTAAAATCCATTCAACTGCAATGAACTTATTTTCGATTTGTATTTGATGTGATTGCAGGAATTCCTGATCGATTGGTTCCAGCGACACAGTGTCCCAGAGTTGCAGTGGCGCTTGCCCTTTCGGTGGCTGTTGTTGTTCGGCAATGCTGATGGGATCCTCAGCGTTCAATGGACACAGCAGTTCCACCTGTGGAAGCAAATAAGGCAAAAGTGATTTTTTTTTTACATTTTTACTCAGTTATTTTATTAAAAGTTTGTTGTAAATTTTTGCAAACGAAAGTTTTTCACTTTGTGCGCCCCTAATGGCTAAGAGCACATGCAAATGCATTACGTAATGAACTGATTGCTAAAGTTTTAGAGCCAATGTGTGTTTATGTAGGTGGAAGTTGTTTTTGCTGTTTCCTGTAGTTTTAGTTAAAATCATCGACTATTTTAATGGACATTATTTCGACGAGTATTTAATTTGAAAAGTTTGGTTAGACAGTTTGTTTTTATATCATCTAGTAATGCTAAGAGGAATGACTTTTGGTGTGTTCCACCGTTTTACAAAGTTCATACATGATTCTTTAAAAAAATGAGTCTTACTAATAGTAATTTAATTTCACTTATTTATAAGTATGAGTGCCAGTAGGTTCTTCAAACTCTTGTTACAATTTTATCGAAAACTCAGGTTTGTTATTAGTCAGTTGAGAACCCCTGGCACATTACACAGTCAAGCATTATTACTTTTGAATGTGTTTACATACCTGTATAGTTGTTGAGACAGATGGCCGACAGCATTTGCCAGAATGCTGATGACAAAGTCCGCAAAGTTTCGGTCGATAAAGCTTTCGTGAAATGCAAGCGCCCAAACGTATGCGTGCCGGTCCCAGGCGTTGTAAGCTGCGGCACTCGTGTCCTTTCTGTAAATGAAAGTTTTAACATAATTTAATTCAAAATTTCAAAAAAAAATTTTAAATTATGCCTTCCTTCATTAAAGCAATAAAAAATATTAAAGTACTTGATACTAATTGAAAGAAATTCTGGCTCCTGACAAAATGGAATGTTGAGTTTTCTCTAAGTCTTTATAAATAAGCGAAAAAGTTCTATTGTGACTATGTTATCTTGTATTTGACACGGAATAAGCTTTAGACAGAAGTTATGGATTTGGTGAATGTTGGGCTAGAAGTAGAGGTATTCTGCCACGAGAGTATGTAGGGACCTTGCCGTAGTGGCTGGGGCGTTAAGGCCGAGACCGATTCCGTCTCGTTGAAACACTGGCAAGCCGCGGTAATCGTGGTAAATGTCAGTTAAGAGGACTCCCTCGTTTGGCTGGTCAGCTCTGAGCACTTTGCCGTCTAAGGAAAAACGGAGATAACCTTAAGACCATTAAAGGCGATTACCATCCGCGGGATGGATAAGGGCTTTGAGTGAGGACCCTTAAAAGATTAATCATTGCAATCAAACGGACGTGGGTAGAATTTGTTTCAAACCGATCTCAAAAACGACAGTGTTCTGGATGAGTCATTGACTGGAGCACCGAAATCGTCCTCCGCTAAAGATAATAAAAATCTCGAATATATAAAGGGCATGGCAAACAAGTGGGAGTTGGTAGAAACGAAAAAACTGACAATGTAGGTAGGGATGATTTGCGGGGTGGAATCACTAGCACCAGCAGAGCGGCTCCTGCTAGGTTTATGAGTGTTCGGGATCTTTAGAAATATCTGCGATACGGGAAGGAAGCACGAGACTGAAGAAAAAAAGCTGAAGTTTTCACAGGGAATTTTATTTAGATTCGAAGGAAAAATACTTTCAACTTAAAAATACTAATTTATTTTAAAGCTATTTTTAAAGCATAAAGTAATGAATTCTTCAACTAAATCAATGAAAATTTCCATTCAAAGCAAAACGAAGGAAACCGGAAATGCAAGACGACAACAGACAAGATGTGACAGCTCAAACCACTTTGTTTTCGCAGAGGGATAAACTTAATTCCTGCAGAGGGAGAATATAAAACTTTCATCAAAGCTTAAAGTACGCAAACATCTACAAATATATACTTACATATATGTATATGTAAGTCTAAAGCCATTCAAAGAATCTAGTAAATGTATATCTGTGTGCAAATATGTTTGCTGGTAATAAAGTGGAAAGATTTTGAGATTTTTAAGCTGTTGGTGAGTGGCAAGTAGAACAATGACACGCTGGAGTCGAGGCGCACTGCTGTGCCGGGATTATGGCGGAAGCGGAAGTGCTCGTAAACATATAATAAATGTATGTTTGTAAGTATGTAAGTACTATGGTATTTGTCTCTTTTCGGTTAAGTTGAGAAATTCAATTGTCTGCTTTGGGTCGTTAGTTTGCGGTTTCCTTTGTTATTCTTATTATTGTTGTTGTTTGTTTGTTTGGATTCGCAAGTTTAGTTATAAATTAAGAAAAAAATAAATAAAATAAAAAACTAGTGAACAGGAGAAAGTTGAAAACAAACAAGCAAAAGTTTGAAACACTGGCGACTAAGGCAGATAATATAAAGTAAACACAAAAGCAAAAAAATATATATTATTTTAATATTTTTTATGGTTAATAAAACCGTTTTTTATGCTTGCAACACTTTTTGAAAGCAAACTAGTCAAAGCCACTTCCAGCTCATTGTTGCGCAACTTACGCGTATTCGATGCTCCTCATGCGCCGCGTACAATGTGGCATGGTAATCTGTTATATCCTTAATATCCTTAGGCTCACTTACAACTAAATTGTTTGCCACATTATGGCTAATTAATTGTTTTTGTTGCTGTTGCTGCTCTGCGTGCGCATGCTTTGTCGGCTGTTGTTGTTGCTGCTGTTGTGCTGTGGCTTTTTGCACCAACAGCTGCGCCTCTTGTGGCGGTAGTAAATAGTTTTTGTTGTTGTTGTTGCTGTTGTTATTGTCCTGATCACATTTGCGATTTTCACACAATCGCAAGCTGCTCAATTGCCGGCAGCCAGTGTTCGTGCTGGCGAAGCGCGTCGAAATGCCAAGGCCACAGGGCTGCGAGCACGGCGTCCACGGGCTGGTCGAGGCATTGTGGCAGGTGGCGTATACTGCAAAGAAATATGCAAAAACAAAAATTGAAATAGCAACAAAATGAGTCTTTAAGTACAATGTAATTAAATTTAATTTAGTCATTAAGCGGCAGCGCGCGAAGGCTCATTGTTTAGCTAGCATTTTGCGGCAAACAAGTTTATGAGTACCAGGTTTATACTAGGCATACACTAGATGTCATTTTGTTAGGACGCGATTTTAATATATAATGAAAATTCAATGCGAGCGAGCAAGTTTAATATAACTTGTCTGATAACTTGAATAGGTTTGCTTTTTGAGCCGTCGAAACTATTTGGAGAATTATTCTTTCTCATTTTAGAGCTTGCAAAAAATCTAGCTGATATCAGTTGAGTGCTGGTAAGTGTCTTTGCTTTGTCGGATCGGGATGAGAAGGAATTCCTTAAGGACATGTGCAAGAGCCAGGTAGGAAAGCTCGCATACTTTCTACTCACAAGGCCTCGAAAGGATTGCCGGACGGTTATTGACCTCTTGACAGGTCTCAACTTACTGGCGGCACATGTGAGCCAGATGGCCATAAGTAAAGACGATATATGTAGAAAGTTCTGAACAGGTCTACTGCTCCTGACCAGCACAACATAGACCTTGTCTTAAGTATTTAGGAGCTTCGCAGTTCAAGTGACTAGACAAAGTATCGAACCTAGATATCAAGTTCGCAAAAAGAGTTAAGGACCTGTATAAGGAATACTTTAAAATTAAACTGAGTCTCCATCTGGCATTACTAAAGACCTGTCGGTCCGTGAAACCTATGTTAGGTGGAAACGGGTACGATTTTGAAATTATTGAATAAAATACACTTCCAAGCTCTATGTGACCAATCCTATGTTATGAATGAGAATGTATTCTGCTAGAAATAATTCTTAAGAATTAAACAGTTCTAAATACTTTTAAAATCTTCCGAGTTTAGTATAATGCTTAAGAACTTTAAGTAGAGTAATATTCCCATACACACTGCCATTTAAGGAAACGAGTCTGTCTTATTTAACACTGTAAATACTTACTATCTTCCACATATCTACGAGCTTAGGCTCAATAACCGAATGCAGCATAAATTCCATGTCAAAATTTATCTTTATCAGGACCATTAAGCAATACCGCAAGTTGGTCAAAGTAAGACCTCTTTTAAAAAATGTAAAACGTAACATTCTAAGTAGCGAGCAAGGAAGCTATTGACCATGCACTTTAGAACCATATTTCACTCTTATGCCTTTAATAATTCCTACTTCTTTCGTTTCTTTCCTGCTTTTATCACAAGGCAATGTTTCATTGCCTTATCCTTGCATGAGTAATTATGTCTCCTTTATCATTGCCTCGGCCATCCTACACACGCTCACCCACTCCTACATGCACGAGCACAGCCAACGTGAGTCGCTTTGTCTTGCCGAAAATTGCTTGCATGTGCCTTGTGCTCATAAATATTTCTTGTTAATTCGCCTTAAAAATCATTAAGTTTCACAGCCGCTGGCACTGCCACAGCCACAGCCCTGGCACCTTGGTCAACATGCCGCCTACTCGACTGTGGCCGGCTAGTAGCTTGCCTCAAGCTGTCGGCTACGCTGCTGTGTTTCTGTTGCGCCCACAATGGGCAATGCCTTGGCGTTTACTTAGCCAATGGTCATGGCAAATGAATATTACCAGACTGCAGACAAGGCTGAGTACATTCTTGACGTAGTCCCTCTTGTTTCTTTTATTTGTACAAGTGCGATTGCTTGCCGAAAAGCCGGAGCACGACGCAAAGGCACGTGCTGCGTTGGATGTAATCACCACTTATGCAAGTAAATATGATTTTGTACTGGGAGAAATTGTTGAACATCGCGAAAATTGATTAGTGGGGAATGACAGAAATCGGCATTATAATACTTGGTGAGGGTGAGGTTTTGAAAGAAGGTTTGTCTATAATCCAGTCATTTAAGCTTAAATTAGCTAAGAATTTCGGAATTCGATATATATCGAATTTTTAAATCTTTAAATTATTTACAGACATATAATAGGGTATATCGGATTCCGAGGTGAACTTACTATAATGACTAGTCTATATACATAAGTTTGATAAGAGGCAAATATTACTAAATTCAATAAAAGGTGGTTAATAAGTTTTTCCATAATTTTTCCAATTAATATTTTCTTTTTTTTCAACAAGTGTGCGTATATGCTATACAGTTCTGTTAAAAGAGCTTTCGTTGACTGAATTTAGTATACGTATGTTTCTCAAGGAATTTATAGATGTAGGGACTTGAAGGCAAAAGACATTCCTTAGCTTTTTTAAGACTGAGGTTGAAATATTTTGGCCGTCGTACATTTTGCGAATCAGGAGAAATAGCCGAAACTGATTTTAGCCGTCACAAGAAGTTTGTGGGACGCTCAAAGAGCTTTGTTGAGTTATAAGAGCCTTTATGATTATTATAGGGTAGACTTAAGCGTCGCAATGAATCGGGATGTCCTAGGCTATTCAAGAGAAATCGCTGTTGGAGATTTTCTTAGCCTTACTTGACCAATGCTAAGACATTGCTTAAAGTCAAAAATAAAGTCCGGTCTGTATTGGAAATTTTTCTGACAGTTGGCTCTTTGATATATGAAGTCCAAGTATACCATGTAGTGCTTATTTTTTTTTAGTATTTATTTTTTTCAAATGAAAAACTGACTTCTTGATAGCGGGATCTTGAATAAGACATTTGGGATAAATTCGCCAGTTATTCTTTTCTGCTTATTACTTATTACGTAACTTATTTCAATACATAAAAATTAAAAACATATTAAAATTTAAACATAGCTAAAGAGTATTTTTTACAGTGTACCACCTTCCATGAACATTGCCTCCACAACCCACAAAGTACTCACCATCAGCTGTGGGATTCTCACACAGCCACATTTTGCAGCAGTGTCCCGGCACCTCCACCAGGCGAGGCGATCTGCAGGAAATCGTATCCTCCGGCGCTGGCAACTGCTCCTTCGGACAGAGCGACGAGCAGGCATGACGTCCGTTCTGCAAAAGTAGAAAACAACGGAAGCTCTTAAAGTCTGCAGACGAACGAAAGCAATTGCAGGATGTAAAACAAAGAGAAATAATAATAATAAGGAAACACAATAATTATCTCACGCAAGCAGTAATGAGAAAATAGTGAAATGTTAAAAAAGCACAGTGTAAAAAAGCACAAAAAACCAAGGTTATGAGTGCGGGTAATGCATGTAACAAGGGATAGTCAAATAAATAATTTCTCTTTGCGCTGAAACAAAGAAATTTCGCAATGGACGAGCAGACAAAAGCTATGTATGTATTTGTGTATAGAAAGTAAGTCGTGTATAACGTGTAAGTAGGAGAATTACAACAAAAATATAAATTCTGCATTGCCAGCGGGGGTTAAAGTCACCGGAGAATTAAGAGGAAAGTGCGGTGGCTGCCACATAGGCAAATTAACAGACAATGCAAACAACTTCGGCAAAATAAATAAAGAATTGCGTAAAAGCGGGTTAACATATGGAAACTGCAATAAGTGCGTTTGATCGAGCGGTTAATACGTAAAAATTGCATAATAAATAATTTAATGTTAACGGGAAGGCGCTAACGACATTTCAGTTGCGTCGTTTTGCCTATAAGAATGTATAAGCCGGAAATAAGGTGATATTCTTTTGTTTACAGAGTTGCCATTAAATATTTATTAGAAGTGATTTTTTGAAATTACTTTACTATCTGCTTTGCTTCAATTACGACAATTTTTATACCTATAATAAGTTTTTATGCTTTATTTTAAAAAATAATTGATGGAGAAATGAGTGTATTTCAATGACATGTCCTAATTGTACTCATTATATTTTTATCTGATACTCCAGTTAACCGCATGAAGCTATGGTATTCGGTCAGAACACAAAAGATTGTGTGCATAATTCGAATATCTACACATACATATATTTGGGAAAAGTTTGAGTAACACACTAGTTGCGGTATTGTCTTTCAAGTGAAATTAATGTAACATATAATCAACGGTTATAATTCAAGGCATATACAACAGCGTCGACCGTGATTTTGACAGCACGTGGCAGCCATTTTTGCTTATAGTTTTTTTTTTAAATTTTTACAGTGTGTTTAGTTAAGTTTGGTATTCATAATGTTACGTTTCATTTTGATACAACTAGAAACACTTGGAAACTGTCCAAAAATAGTATGTGATCTAGCTTAATGTCTTCGTCAAACAAATTTTTGGTATTGGGGGGGTGAGTCAAATTCTCTTTAACTTCGGAAAATGGCTTGCCACTTAATTGGCTGGCAAGATTATGAAATTTAACGCCGCAGTATTATTTTATTTGGGGGAATGTTAAATCTAAACTTTACGCCGTTCAACCAGTTCGGATCGAAAGTTGGTGGAAACAGGTGAAGATATGAAAACGAAGCAGTAGTGAACATTTGGCCCACATTTCGTCGAAATCATAAATGGCTTAAAATGATCTGCATAACAAAAAAAAAAAAAAGGACGCATTGTGATAAAACTCTGTGATTTGCTTCATTTTAACATTATGATAGACTCTTTATGTGTTTGTTGAGGTGCAAAACATCATTAGCTTTATTTGCTATCTAACCTCCTTATACTTAGACCCATATTTTACTACTATGATCAAATTGAAAGGTGAATTTTGTCCATTTCATCTCCCTCAAAGTAATCCTTGCCGCAATACACTTATGCCAACGATTTTCCAGTGATCATAGCACTTGGAAAAATCCACCGTCTTCTCCGATTCAGCTTTTATATCCTCAATTGAGTCCAAACAGTGTCCTCGGAGTGGTCATGACAATTCGCGGTACGATATTAGTTGAAAATGTGGTGAAATGATCACGAATAACCAATGCAGAGATGGTGCATTATCGCACTTCTTTGTTCAATAAATTCAGACATAGTAAAAATCGAAGATTTGTCCTTTCGAGCCTCACAAAACGACGCGTATCTCAAATACCAGTGAATATGAAAATTTAGCATAGATGCCAGTAACAGTACTACCAATTTGCAGAAAAAAATTATTTACCTTTCAATTTGATCACAGTAGTATATGGCTGCAAACGAACGTTGTAGCCGAGAGCCAAGCTTGAACCTAAGTTTTGAACAATGTTGCCAGTTAATTTAAAATAGGTAAGTTAAAAAATTTAAATCATTGATGTTGACTAAGATTTCGATTATGTGGATATCGGAGGTTATAGGTCAGTTATCTAGTTGTTTGACATAGTTAGTAACGGGCTATAAACGAGTTTGCCGTACAACAATATTAGCTGCAAGCTAGAAGGCAATGAAAGGCTCACCACTTTATCTGTGATTGCTCAGATCTTACGCAAACTAGATATAGAAAACTTGGAATATATTAAGTACCATACCTGTAATGGCTGCCCATAAAAAGCATAGCGGACATAAGTAATTTCATTGAGAGCGCTAATGGTTTGAGCGCAAAGATGAAACGAGATGGTACGATTATAGACGCATCTAGCGCTAATCGACACAGAAGGAGCAGCACTCATACCTACATACCTACAATTAGTATTAAACTTTGGAAATGGAATGGCAAAAGTGAAGGAGGAAGGTAAATCCGGACATCCAGAAACCAAAGAAAGATTTCTAGGCTCACTAGATTTTTTCAAGAGCTCATGGAAATATTTTTCCTTCCATTGATTCTTTAGGAAAAGTTGGTTCATAAGAACTTTTCCTGACAGCAATGCCAAATAAATTGAGTGATATTTTAATCAAGGTTGAAAGGGATTTGAAGACGGTACTATCTAATCCAAAAATTTCCAGGTGACTAGACTGTTGTAGAGAATATGCTGAATGTAGTATTGAATAATGATTGAATTCACTTAGATGAAACCTTTTCAACAGCGCCGGAAATGTCGTCATTCTGAGATGTTCTGTTTCATGATCTAGCTCTGAGAATTTGTCAATAATTTCAGTTTGCCATTGAATTCAAAAGATGTAGGTTCTGTGCATGGCCACGGCGATATCGCATCGACGGACGATGAGACATAGTTCAGCGAATTAAAAGACAGCGGCTACGCTGGCTAGGTTATCTCGTATGTATGGACGAAAGCACTCCAACTCTGAAAGTATTCGACGCAGTACCCACCGTGGAAAGCAGAGGAAGAGGAAGACCTCCACTCCGTTGGAAGGACCAAGTGGAGAAGGTACTGGCTTCGCTTGAAATCTCCAATTGGCGCCACGTAGCGAAAAGAAGAAACGACTGGCGCGCTGTTGTTAACTCGACTATAATCGCGTAAGCGGTGTCTACGCCAGTAAAGAAGAAGAAAATTATATTCAACTCCATAGCTTATCGTGGAAAGGCACAGTTTAATTACATTTTTGTAAAAAAAAAGTTGTTTCAAAAAACTTTTCAGCATTTTAGAAAAGAACTCAGAAGCTCCGTGCAGTTGTTTCGCATGCAAAGATTTTTAATTAAGAATTCTTGTTTACAGACATGACACAAAACGCTTGACATCTATCTATCTGCTAGTCAACAGGTAGTCGGACTAGTTAAAAATCGTAGACAATTAAAAATTTTAATTATTAAGAACATTTCTGAATTCGAATACATTTTTTTAACTTTGTAGGCTTAAGCAGGACGTACACATAAGTGCATGTATGTGTATGTGCATATGTGTGGATAATCGCTGAATCTCATTGGTCAGCCTAGAGTGGCTAATCGAAATTTGCAATCAGTTGGCAAAATATAATTCCGAGTTAATTGAAAATGTCTGTTCACGAACAACCACAACCACTGCCCATTATCACATAGTGACCACGAGGCCTTACTTCAGCAAGGCCAAATGTGCTGACAGCCGTCTGACACTGGAAGTGCCGCTGCTAATGCTAAATGACAGGCCGTCTAATGTGTGGCAATTCAAAGAAACAAACTCATCAACATGCATGCACACATACACATGCACACGGGCCTTCAAATAACTATTTATTCAAATAAGCGGGTACACCGTTGTGCTTCTTATTTATTAAATGCAGTTACATCGTTGCTTGTCGCACGTGTTGCAATATTGCTTGACTATTTCGAAACGTGTTGCCTGCTCAAATTGCCACTCAAAGGCAGACACAAATGCCAAGGACATACGTATACCGCTTGGTTGGTATTTTTTCATTACCCTGATAGAATTTAACCATTTCTCAATTGAATACAATTTTATTTTCCATGTACCGTTGTACACCTGTAATACTCGCCTGCAGTTTTTCTAGCCAAGCGGTGTCTCGAACACCTCATCTCATCATGCCAGGCAAATCCTATTGCCACATAAATTCAATTTACTCTAATACGCTTTGGCATTTGTTGCATTGACGATGTGGCATAAAATACTTCAAATACAAGTACATATAAATATACAATCGTGTACACTTTCATTATTCGTATGCAGGATACAAATGTATGTATGTAGTAGTGAATAGGTTGTAGTTTTCATAGAAGTGTCCTTTTAGGACAAGGTTTCGTAGGTTGTAGCTGATACTTTCCAGTTCAATAGGGTTTTTGATTTAGAGATATAGTTTGGAAGCAGGCGATATGTAGGATAGCCGGTTATATTTTCATTAACCGAAACCAGAAGCCAAGTATTTGATTCCGATTGTTCAGTTTGTAAGGCAGCTATATGCTATAATGCCCCAATATTGGTCGAGCCCACAAATGAGCATCTTCTTGGTGAGAAAATGACAAGTGCAAAATTCCAGATCGATACCTCAAAAACTGAGAGGCTAGTTCGCGTATATAAACACAGACCACAGACAATGGATAAATCGACTTAGCTCGTCTGTTGATCATTTATACACATATACATTGCGAGAGAAAAGCACCCGGAAATTGTAATTAAATTCTTACAGGTAAATTATATTTCTAAAAAAATTTATTTTGCTAAGTTGGTAGGACTGTCCTAAATTATTATGCCCGATATGAGCGCGATATCTCTTAACCACTATGTTTACAGCAGCTGCTAAGTCGGTACACCTCAGTACTGCGTTGCGATTTTTACAATGTGTAAACATATCGAACAAAGAATTTGTCTCAAATTTTGTATTTCTAACCAAATTTCGCGTTAGAAAAGGCTAATAGTAATTCAGTTTATTACAAACACAAGCCTTCGAGTGGTACAAAGACTTCAAAGAAAGTCGGGAGATCGTTGAAGACATACCTCGTTCTGGACGACCTTCGGTCTCTTCAACTGATGAAAATATTAGAAAGGTGAAGGATATGGTGCTTGAAAATCGTCAGACAAGGGTAAGAGAGATGGTAAGATGGCTCGACATCTCTCGCGAGTTCGTTCAAATGTTTTTTGTTAGAAATTTGGGGTATGAAACACGTTCTTGCTCAACTGATTTTTTTTTTTTCAAAAACGGCACTTTAAACAGGTCTCTTTGGAAGTGCTTGATGGTACGAATTCTGATAACTGCCGATGAGACATTTATTTATGAGTTTGCCATGCAAATAAGTCGACAATCATCGGACGTCAAATCCGCTAAAAATCACGGCGATGTTCATTGTTTTTTTGATATTCGTGGTTTGGTGCATCATGAATATCGCATCGAGCAACGATTGTGACCGAATTTAAAGCTAGAAACGCAATGAATAGCACCGTATTCACCAGATTTGGCTTCGTGTGATTTTTTTTCCTCAAAACTGAAGTTGCCGCTTCGTGAAATCCTTTTGCTATCGATCGAAAAGATATAAAAAAATCCCTTAAGGAGCTGAAGGCCATTCCAAAAAGTGCTTATGAAAAGTGTTTTGAGGACTGCAAATCGTTGTCATAAGTGTGTTACATCTGGGGGGGAATACTTTGAAAGTGGTAAAATAAATATTGATGAATAATTAAATATTTTGCGTTTATTGCCAATTTTCGGGTCTCCGACGCTTTTTTCTGGGTATTACAAACTTCGTGGCATAGCATACCCCATTCAGGGTATACAAAATACGGTCGTTGCAAAAAATAACTTTTTTTTTAGAGAATAAGTGTAATCTCATAACAAATGAAATAAGTATCCAGTGAATGAATACTTCTTTTAGAGACTGTTGATTTTTCCTAGAGGGCACTTACAAACTACAAACTACACACAAAATAAAAAAATACATATCTATTTGGAGAGGAAATTGATAGAGAAAAAATCAGGGACAGAATAATCAAAACAAGAAAAAACACAAGCAAATGGAAAGAAGTGTAGGAAATAGTGCCATTGAAATAATAAAAGTGCCAACAATAATACTGGATGAAGGGAAAGAGGCACAGCGACAGCGTATTTGTTTATGTGTTTGTGTGTGTTTGAGTAGGTTTGAACACAAATAGACAAATATATAAATTTGCACAAATCGCTCGACTAAGCATGTGTAGGTGCGGCCAAAGCTGGCACGTGCAACAACGCTTTGTCGTACAACTACAACTGCAGCAGAGCGCTTAACCCGCTCATCTCTCTCGTACACTTACGCCACCTCTTCTTTTTGTCAACTTACCTCACAGACACATTGTGTTTTACAATCCAATTTAAATGTCTGTCCATGTGCATATGTTGTATTGCCAACCGTACAGTTAGCTGCAGCAGTGTTGCACAGATGTTGCAACAAACACGGGAAGGCCACAAGTCGGGTTGCCGGTTGATTATTGCCAGCAAAAATGGTGTTGATATGTTGATGACGTTGATGCGATTGCGTTGCGGGCGGCACAGTTCAGGCGGTTCAGGCGAGTTGTTGAATGGGAGAATGCAAAAAAGAGAAGAAGAGAGAAAATTGAGGAAATTTATAACACCAAATGAAGATATATGCAATTGAAAATATTGTTGTTTTTCTTTTTTTGGTTTTGTGTGCATTTTGCTCGATTTACAACTTTACTATGTTTACAGCGTTGCCAGTGTGTTTGATAACATAAGCCAACAGAGGAATCGGCAAAACAACGTAAATAGCTGTTGGCCACTGTTGCTGCATTGTTATTGTGTTGTTGCTTTGTTCCTAAACTCAAATGAAACGAAATGAATTGAAATTGTATGGCAGTTGTTTTTGTTGCACTGCTTCCTTATTCATCCATTTGTACGTGGGTAAGTTGGCTGCGCATGGCTTGGAGCCCCACAAGTGGTGCTCCATTATTTATCACATCGCTCTGCCAAGGGAGTCGTGGAGCGAGTTTGTATTAGCTTTAGCGCTCAAATGTTTGTATTTGTAGTAAAATAGAATTGTAAGAGGAATTAAATATATGTATATCTATAGTATTTATTTTTCTGAATGTCTATGCTTTGTATGTAAGTAAAAAGTTTTCTATTTATTTGTGAACTCAGTACACAGAAGACTGTGGCAGTGCAAAACTTTTGCCACATTAAGTGGCACATTTTGGAACATTTTATTTTAAATACCTACATGCCCTTAGAGTTATAACTATACACTAATATTAATTATAAAACACAAAGTTATTTAAAACTAGGAATGCGGCTCTTCCTTCCTGAAAGAAATAAAATATTAACACTAAAGAAGAAAAATCATTCGCAGGAGCAGTTTATTTTGATCCGTCAGTTTGTATGGAAACTGAAGCTGAGCGATTTGACGTTGGAGGTTTTGACAAATGAGAAGTTTCTTGAGGACAAAGAGTGTGCATAAAATTTAATAACAATATCTTATGTCGTAACTTTATAAGGATATAATTTTACCTAAAAAAAGTAGGAACTTGTTTTGGTAATTTTATAAAGATAAATTTTATATAAATTTTGTTTGTATTGTTACTCAGCATTTATTCTATCTACGTGGCAAGACATTTTTAGTTCCATGATCTCTCTTCGACTACATCCCTGAAAACTTAGACTGCTTCTTCCTCTCCGCGCACATACCCCCGAAAAATACATATGTGAGTGGTTCGAAGTTAGTGGTGAAGAGGCGCATTGAATTTATTTACGGTTGGTTTGAAACTCAAGGAAAGGTTGGAGAGAGGGTCTTCTGTCAGAAGCTCACAATGAAGTATTATTTCAGATTGCTAGATCAAGGAGAGCTTTTAGCTCACTGTCAGCAGTATGAATTTCCAGCAGTTTCGCCTGTCTTTGGTCTCTGGATCCGTGGGCATTGCAGCGATGAGCTTGCAGAAAGCACGTCGAAACCGTTGCTGTCTTAGACGTGAAACGTAAGAGCTGGCATTGAACTGCCAGCTCCCAGTCATCCTGATCGTTTGTTAGAGATTCTCGTTTGCCGTACTTTTTACATATCCGGCGAATTTGATGGAATTATATTATATTATTATATTAGTGGTTGCACGAAAAACCAGCTTATTTACCTAATCTAACGTAACAAGCATAATCCAGAATATTCGATTTTGAAAACAATCAATACTTTAGCGATATTATATTCTTATTTTGCTTTATAAAAGCGTTTTTAAACAATTTATTAGCTTCGAAATTTGATGAAGTTGGCAATCTTTTAATTTTTCTGCTAATAATATTACGCTAGCTATACACTTTTTTAAAACCACGAGTAATTTTTACCGTGTCTGAGGTATTATATATCAATTGTTTGAAATATTTTTTCATATCTGGTACGCTTTTACTTTTCACAGTTTTTGATAGGTGACAGCTTCACTATGTTTTTTGGTAACAAGCAAAAGTATTCGAAAGCAGTTGCACTCTGTTAAAGATAAATATTTCTATATCAAACAGTGCCAAATATTAATATAAGAAGGCTATTATATATTAAATGAAACAAAGTAAATTGCAAAATTTTCGAAGCAGTTGCCAACTGCATTATTTCTATATATATAAGTTATGTTTCTACTATAAAATATAGTGGAAATTCTTAAACGTAAAGTCTACTCTGTTAACTTCAAAATCCTCTGTGGCGTTGTTGAACTTGATTGCTGTTTAAGGCCTGTTATTGCACGCAATATCCATCCATTCGGTAAATAGTTGGCTCACTTATTAGCAGCTAAATCTATTTAGAATCATGGGATTAAAAATACAGGCACATAAGTGCAACGGTAAGCAAATGTATTTAGCTATAATCTGTTTGAAACTTTTCGTGCTTTTCCTGTACAAGTGCTTAACTGTTGCTTAACTGTGTTTCTGAAACACACACACATATGCGACTTTAAGTTGGCTGCCGGTTTAAGCTTGCGCTGCATTCACCCTTTCTGCTTTTCTGCCTTTTGTAGATTTTGCACTTTTTCCACTTTCTGTTTTAGCCAAAGTTTAATGCGCGTTTAATTAAGCACAAGTGTAAGTCGCACTAAATACTTTTTAAGTACCCTGTCACTTTATGTACACAGTCAACTAGTGTTTTGAAAAAAAAAAGAAAAACAACAACAAATGTTTAAAAATTATGTGAAAAAGTTGAGTAAATGGTTGTTTGTTGTAACTACAGCCTGTAATTTTATAATTTCACAGCGTTGGTTATGAGTGCAGCAAGTTCAGGAGAAATAGTATATAAAGCAAAATTAGAACTCGAATGCTGAGGAATGCAGTATTCTGCCAAATTTTAAGTATTTTTGTCAAATTTTCGAAATTTTTTTTAAATTATGTCACTTATTCCGTAAAAAACAGCAATAATCTGTGAGAAAATCATTAAAATAAATATTTTAGTAGAAAAAAAAATAATAATCTAAACTTATGCATAACTAATAAAAAACCAATTCAAAAATTATAAAAAAAAAAACACTTGAAACGAAATCACTTTATATGCCTATCCATCTCCATGAGCGTAACATTTGTCATATGACGCGACACGACCAGGTCAGACTCTATGTATTTGTCATTTTGCACGTATAATCAATAATTTGCCATTTTACCGTTATGCTTTGCGAAATTGAATAGCTGAAAATCTCATTACACTAATGCCCATAAATTTGGTTTGCCATTTCAGCAGTCGACAAGGCGTATGCGTAACTAATGTGCAGCACGAAATACATTCAACTCTATACACATACATACACATTCACTCACTCACATGTGTGCAAGCACTTACATTGCGCAATCTGCAATATTCTCGCATGCGCTTGTCATTGCCGGTCAAAGCGACATTTGCCAACACCTTCGCCTGCTCACTGCTCTTCCACACGCTTCGCATATTTTCACACAAACACAGAGACATTAAGATGCGCATATGGGTGTGTGAGTGTGTGCAACGGCATGGCTTAATGCTTACTTCAACAAATGTGCAATTTTCCAAATGCATGCCAAAGGTCTTTTCTAACCAATTACTTTCACCTTTCTTATTTTTGTCGGTTTTGTTCTATTTCGCTTTCTTTCTACCATTTGCGGTGCTTTCACAGACACACCGCACACCTACACATATGTATATATTTATCTGTTTATATGGTTGGCAATATGTCAAGGTAAAATATTATTACTTAGAAATCTATATGCATTTGCTTTTAAGTAAAAATAGTTTTGATATGAGATTGTACTTAGTAGTGCTTTTAAGTGAGTGTGAGAGGCCGGTAAAGGATTAGGAATTCAAAGGATCCATAAGAAATTGTAGGCCGTTTTACGTGAAATATCTTTTATTCTGTTGAACTTTAGAGTTGCTTAGAGATGTTTAGTGCACAAAGTGAAATGAGAATGTGTTAGTATTATAAATTGTGATTTTAATTTCAAAAATTCAATTCTGAACAAAAAAAATTATTTCTGAAAAAAAATTTAATTTTTGTGATTATTAACAAAACACAAGAAAAAACATTTTTCAAAAATATAGGGCAATAATAATAATAATAATAATTACTTATGTACGGTTTATATTTTTTCATTTTTAATAATTTAATTTTTTTAATGTTACAACTCCGAACCAACCAGCTAAAATTTTCATTATTTTAGAAAGGAATACTTGCATTCTAACACTGAATGTGCCAAACCACTCACATTATGTATTATAACAGCCAGCATTACGAACACCTACTATTTGTTTTTATAAGCCCAAAGTGAAAACATCGCAGTTTTAAGTATTAAGCAGAAAACCCTTTTAACTTTACACCAAGCGAAGCCATTATCCTTTTCGACTGGCTATCACATACATATAAGTATAACTGCCTGCAGACACGGCATGCTACCTTCTCCTTTTCTGCTGTTTGCGCAAGCAGACAGAAATATGTGCTCCTTACGAGTTCCTCATACTCGTGCCTTCACTCAACCATTACCTTATTGGCATTTCATATTTTTTTCTTAACAATTTCCATCTTTCTCTATTCCACTCATGCCGTGCCATGCATGCAGTTTCACATAAGTTTTCGAGTTGATTTTTTGCCTTCGCTTTTTGTCTAAGCTTTAGTTCACTACTTGTTCTGGCTAGTTGACTTACTGCCTGCTTGGCTGGCTGCCACTTACACTATTACACAAATATACTTCCGTTGACATTGACATGTCATGCCCATCATGAGTGGTGAGTACATTGAGGTAACTATGTAAAACAAACAAAAAAAAAAAAGAAAATGAACGAAAAAAGAAACCACTCGAGCCTCGAATGGTTGGGTCATGTGCTGCCGCATATATCCGGTGCAGAAAGCAGTCTTTTAAAGTACAGTTATTATGTGTGTTTATGTGGGTACACATATTTTCACAACTTAATATTAATGTATGTAGAAGGTCTATTATACATATGCTCTAGCAAATAGCTGCCTACTTATACATAAATATTTTGTTTAAAGTCTTGGCAGTACTTATTGGCACTGGAAAACACTTCGAAATATGCAAGGCATTTAAAAATAACGGTCTTGCTTTTATGTAAATAAGTCACAAGTACTTTTAAATAACCTAAAGCCTGAACGCGCTCTGCTGGGTGTACATTAGTATGTGGGTGCACTGCGTATGAGTAATGTTGAAAATAAATTTTTGCTTTTTACTCTTTTTAGTGTGTGGGATACTTATAAAATAGGAATGTAATAAAAGATTGCTGAATAAAAATACATAAAATAAATATTTCCGTTATATTTAAAAAAAATTTTGATAGGAAAAGGGTCAAAAATGCGAGGAAACATGGTTTATATACCGATCTTAAATGAATTGATGCTAAAGAAAGGTATATTTGGGACTGCTCTCAAATTAAGCACTGAAGTAAAATTTCCAAACTACTATACAAAATTTTTGCTTTAAGTGTCATATGCCAGTTTTACCGGAATCTACTCATCGAAAAAAGTTCTCAAGTTCCTTCAAAATTTTTAATCGAGCTTAAGGTAATGAAAAAAATCTGCAAAATATTGGGTAGTCGAAAAAGTCTTTTCGTATTTTGTCAATAGATGTTGTTGCAGTCGTATATCCCTAGTGCTATAAATCATACTGTGTCATAGCATATAAAAAAAGTAAGTTGAAGTTTGATTGGAAATACGAATAGACTTTTTCGACTACCCAATATCATGCAGTACTACAATGACAATAGCAACTGCCAAGAAATATGATTTTGTAATTTTTTAAATACCACAAATCGTAGCTTTAATAACATTTTCATCTTCTAAGTTTTAATTCACTTTCTATATTTTAACTTTTCCAAATCTATTAAAATTATATATTTCACATTACTAAACATTGATATATTGCTAAAATATCACACGAATTTGTTCAACAAATTCCGCCAACTTCAACAAGCGCCTTCCTGCTGCAGCACGAAAGTTTTGCGCCTCAAAGGTATTCATGCGTGTCTTCTTATGAAGTCACATACTCGTACACAAAGATATATGCGAGTGTTTGTTTGTGTGTGTCTGTATTTACTGTACTCATGTGCTTGCATATTCGCATCCGTTGCATTGTTGCTGGGCGCCGCTTATTGCACCGATGCTCCTCAGTTTCAATTGTTCTCGCAAACTTTTCCATTACATGGTTTCGTAGCAGCTTCTTCGGTCACGTGCGCCTGGACACTAAAGAGTGCACTTTACAATTTGACTTTTAACTTAGACAATTTATGAAAGTTGTTATTAATATCATTTAGAATTTTGTGGTTTATGGTACATTCATGACCATGACGATGATGATGATGATGACCGAGTAGATGTGCGCCACAAATATTATTTGTGGGGGACCAAAAGTTATTCTTTCAAATATTCCATTTCTTGCTAAAAGTTGTGGAAGAACGTGTGCATAGAATATGGGGAAAAGAATATTTGATAGTATTCACACTGCTTTAGGGTAAGAAATGTAAAAAAATTCATGTGAGTTGTCGATGAATTGCTATTTTGCATACCTATCTCTGATGGGGCTGGACTAGTTTGGAATTAAACTGAATGTAGTTATAACCTTTAAAGCCTGAATAATGAAACATTGCCTACATTTAAGGTCGTAGAAATTGAAAGTAAATTATTGTCTCCAGTTGAAACAAAGGTAGAAAATTTGTAACCTAAAAAATTTTGCACTAAACTAATCAGGATTAAATTTTGCCATTATGGTATTTTTAAATACGATTTAAAATATTAATTTTAATTTATTTCCATTTTTTTTTATTTTCTCAATCCGGTATTTGGAAAGTACTTAAAATTGATTTTTTTTTCAGAAAATCTAATTTATTTTCATGTTTTTGAGAATAAAATATTTTTTCGGAAAATTTGAATCGAACTTATAATTTATTTCAAATTTTTGGGATTAAAAATTCTTTGTTACTTTACAAACAAATATTTGGAGAAAAAAATTTTATTTCAATGTCTCAATCCGGTATTTGGGATTTTTATTCAAAACTTCTGAAATTGCACAAAAAAATTATTAAAATGTTATGTATACGAAACTGAGATTTATTTTGAGTTTCGAAATTTCGAACCACTAGGATTACGTATTTTTCACTTCAATATTTTTGGCTTAAAAATGAAATTACCGATTTTTAGTTCCGATTTTTGAAAAAAATTTGAGAAGAGTTTAAATATTGAAAAAAAGATTTAATTAATTTAAAATTTGAAAAAAAAAATTTAAATTTTGAAAAAAACTGAAATTTGAAAAAAATTGCCCTTTAAAGAAAAAGCCAAATCACGTATTGACCTTTGGCCAAATTGTTTGACTTAACAGTAGTGAGGACATCTCCAATCACTGCAGCTAATTTACACACATGTGTAAGCTATTACTGCTAACTAAAATCTCGTAAATATTTTTCTTAAATGAAACAACATTTAAGCTCATACACAAGCGTACTTGAAAGAAATTTGCTGCGATCACGTTTGTACAATGCTCTCCCTTCTAATTCACTTCTTGCTTCCTCTCTAAGTACGGTCGAGTAAACATTTGACCCTTTCTGCGTTGTTGCAATAAAATATTCAGCAAATAAATTATGTATTTTCATTACTCTTCACTTTGCTTCACAAGCATAAAACAACAACAACCAAGCAAGACGAAGTAAGCAACAACTTGCAACTACCGTCTACGTGTCCTGTCTTGCTGGCGCAGCATACTTCTAGGATGCACGTATTTCACTTCTTGGTTTATGTGTGCGTGTCAGTGCCATAATAGGGGTGGGGGAAGAATTATGTTCTGTTTTGCTTAGCTAATTCGACAATTTTCCATTGCGACTTTGCATTTTAATTTATGCATTTTGCATTGGCTTATCTTTGCTGCTTGCTAAGCTGCTGCTGCCGCTGCCAGACTATCAAACTGAACTTACTGGACCCAAATTAAAATTTTGTTGAAATGTAAATATTTATAACTGTTTGCGCTAGTCAAGTCAAGTCAGTTTTAAATCACTTTGTTGCTATCAGCATAAGTAAATATTGCTAAAGCCCCAAAGGGAGACATAAGTACAGGGATCTACTGGAGGGTGTATTTGTGTGTACATTTCAATACTTGCAGCCGCATTGAGTAATACTGCGGAGCTTAGCATTTTCCATATTCAATTCGATTAGTTGACCTTTACAATTTCTTGCATAAGAACACACAAACATACACATATTGCATAATAGGTTTACAAATATATACACGAACTTATACATACTTTCCAATATCTTCAGCACTTCCTTCTTACTGTCAAGAGCTTTATTAATATTATTATTTTCCTTATATGCAAAACATCGAGCTGCTTTTTCCTTCTTACACTATCTCTCTCCACCGTCGGTTGCTGAACTCTGCAGCTCTTGAAATCAATTTATTTATGAAAATTTCAAAGAAAGAAAATATTATTCTTTCACTTGTGCTATTTTCAATCCATACACTTGACTCTGCTTGATCTCTGTGTTGCCTAACGACGTCAGTTCTTATTGCCTTCGGACAACTCGTGGTCAGCAGATGACTTAATCCGTCTGTTCGTCTTTCAACACACACATCTACATACTCTGCATTTTGCATGAAAGTATGTTTGCTGTCATGGTTAGACAAGCCTGCGCGTGTATTGGTGAAAAGCGATTACAATCATAATCCTCTTCGCAAATGTCAACACACTCGCGAAGTCAAGATGATTACATATTTGATTGGCATTGATTTCAAGGATATTGAATAAGATTTGAATGATATACACTGAATTAATAGGAAATTTGTTTGATGATACATGGCTGGATGACTGTCTGTTTTTGAAGCGATTTCGGTTATATTTATGCATTAACATTGCGTAATTAATTGTGTTGGACAGTAGAATGATTTATTTGAGGACTTAGCTCTTATACACAGGTACATACAATTAGGGTGATCTAAAAATTTAGAATTTATATAGCAGGAAATTTGGAATTTTTTTTACATACTGATTGTAAGGGAGTGGAAGGCTTTAGTTATAATGCGACGGGATTTATTTTAGGATGAAGGGGTATACAAAATCTTAATTTTGACTTTGTGCTTTTCAGTTTTATGCCATCTATATGCTGTAGTGATCTGATCTTAATGAATGGTTCGGAAATTGTGTAGTTGCCTTGGATAATAATCCTTGCAAAATTTCGTCAAATACAAAAGTTTTCCATACAAGGACTTGAGTGTGGTTGATCCTTTTGTATAGCAGCGAAATTCCACAGTGCTCCAATATCGACGCTTCCGAAAAATTACTAGTTTCTGGTGGAGAAAATGGCTTGTACAAAATAAGGGAATTAGTTTGCGAATATACTGACAGACGGGTAGATAGACGGATGGTCATAGCTAATTGGACTTGGATCGGCATTTTGATAACTTATATATGTCTCAGACGTTTTCTTCTTGGTCTTACAAACTTCACAAACTTTGATGAACTGCGGAATTTACATAAAATTTAAAATTATTAGCCATATATAGTCGTTTTTAGAAGTTAGTAATTTTGATAAGCTGACAGAAATAGGACACTATTGATTGAATTGGTTCTTAGAGAGAGTGAGAAGTCTTCATATGCTTCGAATGATATACATATAGTATATAATTGCTTAATAAAAATGTCTTAAAGAATATATGTATATAAAGGTAAAAATATAACTGTTAAATATACATATGTATATATGCAATATTCAGTTTTCTTCTCTACATTCATAGCTGTTCTTTTTTGGATTTGGGATTTACTTGACAACCAAGGAACAAGTTCCTGCGAAGTATGTAAAGAAAGCCGAACGTGGGAGTAATCAAGCAGAGTGGGAAAATAAAGGAAGTGGAAAATGAATATTAAAAAAACTCGTCAACGTGCATACGAAAAATGAGAGAAATCAGTGAAATGCTGCAGCGATGCTGACAAGTGGAGACAAAGATCTGAAGAAGGAATGTAAAAATATTTAAGTATATACTTCTGGAAGTTGTCTCATATGCAAATAACAGTAATGCCGTGTCTAGTCATGCGTTTAACAAGTCGAAAGTTAACTAGACAAATATACGCGACAGTGAAGCCAAGCAGGAAAAAATCGGTAAATATGTAAATCGGTGTACATTTGTCTATGAAAGTTCATTGCAAATGGCATGAATTAGCACAGAGAAAAATTTAGATATATTTTAAAGGCGTTCGAAAACAAATAAATTACAAATATATCGGAAACATTATAAATATTTCGTATAAATTATAAATGTAATAAAATTGGTTTAAAAACATGAACCTATGAACTGAATTTTCGACAACTATATTTACATTCAGAAAGCGTGCTTTCATTGATTTTGTTTTCGTAAAACCGTTTGCAAATTATAACAGTAACAAATTTGATAGCTTCTCTGTATCAAACATACCAGGTAAGATTTCTCTTGCAAAGCCAAGTTATTCTTGCAGACCTCACACGTGTTTGCTGAAGCACAAGTGGCACATTCCTCGCCAAAACAAATATTTGAAATTATAACTGGCACTAAAGTTGCAATATGTTTGGTTTCTGCGGCAATAAAAGAACTTTGTTGCAACCACGGGCAGAACTTATATGGCTTTTATTATTATATAAATTCGCTGACGAGTGAGAAGCCGTAAATGTTTATATTTGTTATAATAAAACGTGATTTATTGCTGTTTTCCTCCATCATAAATGTCATAAATATTTATACGAGCACTGTTAGCGGTTATAATAAAATTATAGCTGGCTCGTCAACTATTTTCATTTATTTGCCATTTATTTGTGGAGACATGACACTGATTGTAGGCAGTTTATATGTTAAGTATCACAATATTAATGTATTTTATGTTATAAATGTTTAATTATATCTTTAAAGGAAAAATGTTGGCGGGTGAGCTTAGTTAAAATTAGTTTAAAGTAAAATTAAAATAAGAATGTTTTTGTAAAAAAATGTAATATGGTGCTCTTGCATCTGACCAAATTTAAGCATTTATAATGTACCTAAATTGATGACCACTGGGGCGTATGAGTAACATTTTAGCATTACTTGCGACGATCTTTGCGGATTCACTTATCCACGAATGTATACTCCTAAGAACCAAAAGATCTAAAACATCGCAAAAACAAATAAAACAATTTCCTCCTATGAACTAAAACACAAACAAATAAACTACCAGGTAGGTACCTATGTAGAGTGGATGTCTGACGTAGTAGTAACTAACCTAACAAAAGCAAATGGCAATTAAGCTCATAACTACTCATTACGCAGCTACACACATGTGGATTATACCAAATGTTGCTGAAATTACACGAATTTAGCACTAAAATCTTAGCTTTCCATATTTATAATGTTAGTATTTCACACATCACATACCTGGGTTTGTGTGTGTGCAGTGAGCGCGTACCAAGTTTACATAACCGAAATTGGAAACTTTTTCCCCAAACATCATATGCAACTAAGCAAGTTGAATTGCATTTACTTTGCCTCAAAAAATATTTGAATTTATGAACACGATACTCGAGCATTCGAGCCGGGTAATGGCGTTCCCCTTCCGGTGGGCTGTTGCTCAGCTCGCGTACGCTCTCAATTCAGGTCAAGGCTCAAGTCTAAATCTCTAGCTGAAAGCAACGCTGATTGTTGCTGTACCTTTGCTACCAAAAAAAATAAATAACGGGTGATTTTTTTGAGGTTAGGATTTTCATGCATTAGTATTTGACAGATCACGTGGGATTTCAGACATGGTGTCAAAGAGAAAGATGCTCAGTATGCTTTGACATTTCATCATGAATAGACTTACTAACGAGCAACGCTTGCAAATCATTGAATTTTATTACCAAAATCAGTGTTCGGTTCGAAATGTGTTTCGCGCTTTACGTCCGATTTATGGTCTACATAATCGACCAAGTGAGCAAACAATTAATGCGATTGTGACCAAGTTTCGCACTCAGTTTACTTTATTGGACATTAAACCAACCACACGAATGCGTACAGTGCGTACAGAAGAGAATATTGCGTCTGTTTCTGAGAGTGTGGCTGAAGACCGTGAAATGTCGATTCGTCGCCGTTCGCAGCAATTGGGTTTGTGTTATTCGACCACATGGAAGATTTTACGCAAAGATCTTGGTGTAAAACCGTATAAAATACAGCTCGTGCAAGAACTGAAGCCGAACGATCTGCCACAACGTCGAATTTTCAGTGAATGGGCCCTAGAAAAGTTGGCAGAAAATCCGCTTTTTTATCGACAAATTTTGTTCAGCGATGAGGCTCATTTCTGGTTGAATGGCTACGTAAATAAGCAAAATTGCCGCATTTGGGGTGAAGAGCAACCAGAAGCCGTTCAAGAACTGCCCATGCATCCCGAAAAATGCACTGTTTGGTGTGGTTTGTACGCTGGTGGAATCATTGGACCGTATTTTTCAAAGATGCTGTTGGACGCAACGTTACGGTGAATGGCGATCGCTATCGTTCGATGCTAACAAACTTTTTGTTGCCAAAAATGGAAGAACTGAACTTGGTTGACATGTGGTTTCAACAAGATGGCGCTACATGCCACACAGCTCGCGATTCTATTGCCATTTTGAGGGAAAACTTCGGACAACAATTCATCTCAAGAAATGGACCCGTAAGTTGGCCACCAAGATCATGCGATTTAACGCCTTTAGACTATTTTTTGTGGGGCTACGTCAAGTCTAAAGTCTACAGAAATAAGCCAGCAACTATTCCAGCTTTGGAAGACAACATTTCCGAAGAAATTCGGGCTATTCCGGCCGAAATGCTCGAAAAAGTTGCCCAAAATTGGACTTTCCGAATGGACCACCTAAGACGCAGCCGCGGTCAACATTTAAATGAAATTATCTTCAAAAAGTAAATGTCATGAACCAATCTAACGTTTCAAATAAAGAACCGATGAGATTTTGCAAATTTTATGCGTTTTTTTTTTAAAAAAAGTTATCAAGCTCTTAAAAAATCACCCTTTATATACCTCGGCTGTGCTGTTGATGGTTGCCTAGCTCACTGTTATATTTAGTTTCAATGTTTTGCATTGCCTTCTAAAAAGCAAAAATGTTGCCGAAAACTTTTCGTGTGCAACTATCCAAAATATGCGGATGCGGAATATGAATACGAGTATGTTGAAGTGAAGTGAATTACGTTGGCATTGAGTGCCATTATTGGTACTTTTGGAATGTCTATGCGCTGTTGTTTAGCTAAATCAATTTGTCAAGGGAAATAACGGAAGTGGGAAAGAAAGCGAAGGGTCGGAGAAGAGCTTATCAAATCCACATGACTATTGATCTTTTTGAAAGGTGACTATTGTGGGTCGAATATATTGATTAAGATATTCGCTGGAATTTTAGCTTAAAGGCTAATAGAAATTATATATGTCAGATAAAAAGTACCACAGGAAAATCAGCAGAAAAAAATTATATACACAAACATACATACATCACTACTAAAGATTAGGCTGAAAAGAGATCGTCTTTAGACTACTGAATGTACTCGTAGTGTTGTAATCGATCTGTTAATTGTTCAATGGAAATTTTGTCAGGCGTTTAATTTCTATTTCCTCCAGCTAGGTCATATATATGAAGGTGTGAGCTCCCAGGTGTTTATGTCTTGAACTTACTAACGCGGGACAATCAAAATGTTTCCATCTGGGTTTCTTCTACAGAGCTTCAACGGCTGGAATACGATATAATTTTCATCTTTACGGTCGCCGATAGGGCAAGGGCCCGTTAGAGCACCCATAGTTAGAGAGAGTCTCTTGCGATCCATCTTGGGCGAAACTCATAGCTATCCAGAGTAGAGCACATGGGAGAGAAGAGTATCGACCCGCTTCTGTTATGCTGATAGTGGGACCACGTTGTTCTTCATTGTCAGATTGTCAGCTTTACAGTTACTTTTACAACTGTTACAAGCATATGAGATCCCGAATTGCTGCTGTTAAAGTAGTTGGTTTGGATATCTTCATATAACAATTCGAATAAAATTTCCGAAAATACAGGACGGAGTTGGTATTAGAATATACTTTGCCAAACTAGACACAAGGCAGCCTGTGAAGCTGCCGGATCACTGCAGTATTTTTCAAACTCCATAGCAATAAATTGAGAAAGTCGCAGATCCAGCCTATTATGTATCTTATGTTAACTCCAAAGTTAACATCTACGTTAGTAACAAAGGAGCAATCAAGTCCATAACCTCGTTTCTCACAACAGCTAAAAGTGCCTTTGGAAGCAGGACAGCAATGGATAGTGTTGTCAGAATCAAGCGACTTTAATTCTACTGAGTGCCAGGAAGGCGGTACGCCAAAAATGTGCAAAGTTCTGCTCACCTTTGAATTTGGCTGAAATCAAAAATCAAGAATTCAGAATAGTTCTGACAGTATCAGGGAAACAATAGAGCAGATTGTTGTGCACTTGCTTTGCATTAGCAAGACATTGCTTCAAGAATTTGGGGCCCGTCGGTATGAGAAACTGGAAGAGGAATCGATAGTGAGGTCGCAGAACCCATTGAAACTCGCGTCAAGCGCTGGCATTCTGAATGATGGCTAAAGCTCATGTAGCACGCCATCTGACATCGTTACCAGACCAACTTAACTTAGTCTATATTTTTGTCTATATACTATCTTCATTTGCTTTAAACTGGATTAGTTTCAAGTTATAATCTTCAAAATAATGATTAAGTCAAACCTTTTTTGTATATTTGAGTAAATCCTTTGATTATTAAATATAAATATATATATGTAGCGAGCTTTTTATAAGTAAATAAATAAATATATAAATACCATAAATATATATATATGAATATATAGTAATTTTCATAACTTACCAGGATTGTGTTGCCTCAAAAGCTGCGTTGAAAATTCCGAAAGCACCGAATGAAAGCAGCGTAAAACACGAAAAACGAAAAAAAGAGTAAATTAGTATATTTATTTTCATAAAAGGCGACTTTGTAACTTATTAGGCCATAATAAACATCACTCAAACACATACACACACACAACCAAGCGTTTTTCAGCACGGCTCCCTTCATATTTCTTTACATAATTTACTTTTTGTGGCACAAATTTCATGCGGAAGTGAATAAAATTTGCTTGCTGACTCACCTTTGTAGCCTTAAATTCCAAGCTTAAATTCGCCTCAACATGCGCTGTTGTGAGACCGTTAAACAACACACCCAACAGCGGCAGCAATATCAGCATTTTCCTAAAACACAAGCAAAAACGGAAATTCCAGTGAAAAAATTGCAACCGTTATGTACAAATAAATGTGTCTAAGTGTGTGTTCGCATATAAATATAATGTGCGCAATAAAAAATGTGTCTGTGTGTATGTCTGTCAGGTGGCGTGTGTGGCAAGCAGGTAAATCATTTAGTCGCCGCTTGTTGTTGTGTCAGTGTTGGGCGAAAAGGGTCAAGCCAACCTTTGTGTTGCGCTCGTAAAATGTTATTTTTTTGCTAATGTCATGTCGGTCGGGTGTGAAAAAGTTAAACACATTTTTTCGATGTCATTTTAGTTGCACTCTTATGGTTTTTGTTGCAATTTATTTATATTGTGTATTAAATTAAGGCAATTTTAGTGTCTGCCCAAGAGTATAAATGTGTACGAGTGTGTATGTGTGCATGCGTTATGACATTTCCAGACACTGACTGAAAAAATGCTTTATTGTGAAGCTGTCTGTGTGTGTAATATTTGTTTGGAGAACGCAGTTTTTGTTGTCTGCATATATTTTAGAGGTCTTTTGTATTTTTTATTACGGGTCCTCATTTCTCTTAGCTTCTCGAATTTTCGACTGTCCAACTTTATCTAGAAAAGCGATATGAAGACTGCATCATCATAGGAGCTAAGTGTATTTCATAAGGGCAGAATATCAGGTACTCTCACATTCTTGGTTCAAATTGTTAAAATTAATGCATTTATTACAACTTATCAAAAAACAGAATGATAAAATTACACAAAATTAAAAAAATATATTTAAATTATTATATACGCTTCGTTCTAGAAGTTTTGAGTTTAAATGAGCGATAGGGTTCCGAAGAAATTAAGAAATATTGCAAACTATGTGAGGTATTATATCTTATTTAGCTTTTCTGTTGAATAATTTGTGTACCCTGAACAGGGCCTAAGTTTGCCAAGTAGTTTCTAATACCCTAAAGGAAACGTCGGAAACCGGATAAAAATAAATACAAATTATCAGGATGGTGAGCTGAGTTGATTTAATCTTGTCCGTCTGATTATCTGTACGTCTGTCTGTATATATGCAAAATCTTTGAGATACCGATCTGAAATATTGCACACGTCGTTTTCTCTCTAAGAAGCTGATATCGAACTACTATGGCATTTAGCGGTCATACTAAATGGAAATTATTTAGATGAAGTCTCTATAGCATAAATGGCAGCTATACTATATACTAACTGACTGATCAAAACCAATGTAATGGATTTTTTGTGTTTCTGAAGAGTATTATAGCATTTAGGCTACCGAAGTTAATGTTTTTTCTCGTTTTTTTTAAGATTCTTATTCACAATCTTAATGAAATTTTCCGGGCTGACTTCACTGGTGGCTCTCGCCATATTCCAATTGTGCTTTTGATTTACTATTCCTATTATTGGCTCAACCTAGATCTTAGGTAATGAAATTGCTGATCTCCTGTCAATACTAAAGATGAGAGGCAAGGTTTCAAATCTTTGGTCGTGAAGAGTCTTATCAAGTTCCTATAGGTTTTCGGGTTGACAAAGGTAACACCTGTATTAGCGACAAAAGGACTAGTTTCCAATTTCTTCACACTACTATTTAGTGCATCTTTATTACTTTTTCGACGATCAAATGCATGCTGTTTGATCTAGAATAGAAACCACATCGGACTAAAAAAATCTCTTACTTAGTAAGCACGCTCGATAAGCTATAGAATTTTAACTGATCAGAAGTATAAAAAAAAAAAAAATAGTGCTATACTGTTCTATATTCATTTGGTGAAGATTTCGGTACAGAATGTACTCGAGGATACTAAACAGAAGCACTGTTTGCTTACACAAACTCTGCTATTGTATTTTCAAATTTAATTTTTTCGCTTGAAAGGCTTTGTCTTGTTAGGGTTAACCCGTTTTCTTAATCCAAAATTAATATATTTATTAAAAAAAAGTGCAACACTAAAAGCCAACACTGAAAACAAATTAAGATTTTAAATGCAAACAAGCGCCCAACAACCGCCATAATAATAAATGAGCAAAAATAAGAAATAAAAATAATAAAAACAATAATAACGCTTATTATGATATTTTTTGACAGCTGCAATAAAAGCACTAAAACGCTTCAGCGCTTTTCTTTGCCGTCATAAAGCCCATTCGCCCTTTCTCGGTTGGCCTTTGTGCGGACTTTTCGACCTCTTTTTGTCATACTGACATTGCCTTTCAACTTTATTAAAGGGTTTTGCGTGCCTTTTTTCCAAACATGGCGCTGAAGCATTTATTGGCCTCTACACTGTTGCAAGTTGGCATATTGTTGGCAAAAGCAAAATGCAAAAGAAGAAGAAGACGAAGCAAAAATTCAATAGCGGAAACAGAAGCTCAGGCACGCGTGAAAACCGAAAAAACATTAAAAGCATAAAAGGCATAATATGCGCAGGCTGCTCGTTTCCCAGCGCTACTTTAAGTCGTTTTGCGGAAATTTCATAAAAATATTCTCCTTGGTTTGGGCATCAATGCTTAACCGCAACATTACACATTTGCTGCCGATCGTTTTTTAAGTACGAAAACTCCACGCAACGCGAAAGCCATAAACGCACGCTTCATCCACAACATTGTTGTTGTAAGCGCATGCATATATTTCCATTGTGCGCGAAAAAAGTTTTTCAAAGGAATTTAATATGCAACTTTTATTTAATTGTCTCGCGGAAAGCACTGCAAAAACAAGAATATATGTGTGTATTGAACGAAAATTAATTGAACCGTTATTGGCGTGGTACGGCCTGCGCACGCTCCACTGCAATGCAAGAAGGAACCACGTCCTGGTACTTTGGTTGTTAATTGCATATGAACACAGGCAGTAATTACATTTTCGATGTGAATGTGTTGGCTGGTCGATTGAGTGCTTTCATATACAACTGTGCAGATAATATAGTATATATGCATATGTATATAAATAGTGTCCGTCTGCGCAATAATAAAATAATAATATTTTTTGGTCGATCAGCTGTTATGCGTAAAAGAGTTGCTGCAGTCATTGGTTGGACGACGTGGAAAATTCAGCGTGCAAACGGCATGCTTTGCTCATCCGCCACGTTACTCATACGCCCAGTGAATCGGTTTGATGGTTTGTAGTAGAGCTCTTTGTTATGCATGTTGTTATTTTTCGTCGAAAAATTTTCTCAAGCTTTATTTTAATGGACATAGTTGCTTATTTTAATATAAATATATTTGAAGCTTTTCATGAAACTTTTTGAAAGCGCAGAAATGGCGTAAGAATTCTTTAGTTTTTTATTAAAGTTTGAAATTTTGTCTTGCGTAAAGAAGAGAGAGGGAAATTAAGGATCAAATCTTCGTGTTTTTAACATATGAACTCAAGTTTAAGCTCGGGATTCAATTGGCTTAGAGTTTAAAGTAGTAATAAAAATAAAGAAAGTGTCTTCAGTATGTTCGTGCTACAAAATACTCATGAATTGTCTGTGAAAAATTTAATGGACCGAAATAAAATCTGTGATTCTTTGCTGAAACAGAACGAAATCGAACCATTTCTAACGCGAATGGCAATAGTAAACGAAACAAGAAAAAACGTTAACTTCGGTTACACCGAAGCTAAATACCCTTCACAGGTGCATTTCTGTTAGCAACTATGTGTCCAGTTTGTATGGAAGCTATATGCTATAGTAACCCGTTCTGAACAAGTTTTTTAGAGATTACATTGTTGCCTTAAAAAATAATCTATACAAAATTTGGTGAAGATACATTGTCAAATGTGAAAGTTTTCCATACAAGAACTTGATTCCGATCGTTCAGTTTATATCGCAGCTATATGTTATAGTGGTCCGATATCGGTCGTTCCGACAAATGAGCAGCTTCTTGAAGAGAAAATGACGTTTGCAAAATTTCAAAACGATATCTTAAAAACTGAGGGACTAGTTCGTATATATACAGACAGACGGACGGACAGACAGACGGACATGGCTAAATCGACTCAGCTCAACATACTGATTATTTATATATATACTTTATAGGGTCTCCGACGCTTCCTTCTGGGTGTTACAAACATCGTGACAAACTTAACATACCCTGTTCAGGGTATAAAAATGCGACAACAATGTGTGAAGAAGATCATGGACCAAGCGTGGTGAAGCTCAACAAATGGTCGCAAAGCCAGGATTGACTCCTCGAAAGGTTATGCTGAGGTGGGATTGGAAAGGAATCATCCATTATGAGCTGCTCTAGACTGGTCGAATAATTGATTCTACATTTTACTGTCGACAATTGATGAGAATAATGTCTCGAGCGAAAAAATAGTAAAAAGTAGTCGACGAAAATGGTACATATTTGGTTCATTAATGTTTATTATAAATATAAAAAATAAGTTGAAAGTTGATTTGAAATTTTCGACTACCAATATTTCCATAACATAATATCAAATACTGTCACTTTCTTGCAAAAAAAATATACTTTTTGCTCATTACGAATGATCATTAGAAAGCTGAAACGAAAACTTTCAGAAGTGTTATTTTTATACACTTTTTATATTCAATGTATTTGTGCCTCAAACGCACTCTTAATATATATAGTCCTTTAATAAATGCTCCACTCTGATGCTCATTTAAATGCTATTGAGAGCATACTTCATCGACACGCACATTCATAATTAAGCGCAAAAGCACCAGCCAGAGCCCGTATGTACAGTTGTCAATAAATAATTACGCCGAGTTAACAAAGTATTTAAAAAATAATTACATGACATCAACGTAGCCCACAAGCAGTCAACACACACAGAAACAAACGTTCACCGTTGTTGTTGATAACTGTTAAATTACAACTCCACCTGCAGCAGCGCATTAACGTCGTCATGTGAAAATGAGTTTAACGAAAAAGTGCGCCGTAATTGTCAGTCTGTTGACGCAAATTACCGCAATTACTGCACTCATAACAAATGCTTCACTCTTCGCGTGCAATTGTGGGGCTTCTGTCTTTCAAAGGCATCATAAATATGGGCTTCCGCAAATTGTTTGGCGAACTTAAGCGTATGACTTCATGAGCTGATGATTTGCGTTTATATATGCTCGCATATACTTCTGTAGTTTACATTGTCATGTATGTTGTTTCACTGCAAAGGCGGTTGTTTGTAGTTTTGGATTTTTGCAAAAAAATTTCATAATCGAATTGATCATATTGTGATAGACAAAATGCATTTTACGCTGTTTAAGAAGCATTGAAAATTTGGTCATCGAACATTGCTCATTAGCTTTACCAATTAACATAAAGGTTTTTCCTAACAGTAGGCAACACTTTTAATTTAACATTAGACTTTTAACATTCATCAGCAACTTCAACTACTTGAGTTATTTTACCTGTTTTATGTGCCTTTTAGCAAAGTAGGCGTTTATTTAAAGAGACAAAGTACTACTTCTGATTTGATTGCGCGGAGAGAATTTGTTAGTAATGCAAACATGGAATATGGGAATGCATGATTTATAAAATATGTTTATCAATTTCTCCTTAAGGGGAACAATGAGTGTGAAATTTAGAAAAAATATTTTTTTTATTTTTGAAAAATATAAAAAAAATAATATTTTACATTTTTTGAAGAATTTTGAAGTAATAGTTTTTCAAATTTGTTGAATAAATTAAAACAATTTTTTTTTTAATTTCTTAAAAAACTATTATTTAAATTTCTGAAAAAAATAATTTTGGAAATTTAATTTTTTAAAATATCTTGAAATATTTGTTTTTCAAATTTTTTGAAAAATTTTGAAACAATAGTTTTTAAATTTTTTGAAAAACTTTGAAAATAATTATTTAAATTTTTGAAAAAATAGTTTTTTTTTAATTTTTATTAAATATCTCAAATAGTTTTTGAGTTATACCTTTCTAAAATATAACCGATATGTTCAATAAGCCCATCTGTTGATCTTCAACTGAGCTTTTTTCATAACTAATTGTGTCAAATTTGCTGGAGTCATTATTTAGAAGGAATTCCGACCACGACCGTATAATATGTTTTCTTTATGTTCTATAAGCACTGCTCCATACAATGGAGAAACTTCTTGATCTGATCAAAAATTGATGGTAGGGGAAAATCTACAAAAATTAGATTTGGCAATTTTTGCTTTTTTTTGCTGGTTATTACAAACAATAAGAGAATATTTTTAGATTTCATATACAGAGATGGCTCGAACCACTGCACCAGTGCACTTTCTTTTGGCATTGGTTTTGCTTGTGTGTAGCTTGTTAAAATATTTACTTTTTTTCTCTAAAATATTTATTGTGTGCTTCTAAAATATGTGTACTTTAAAATTTTAAAACAAAAAATATATGATATTCTTTTCAAAAATCATCGGTTACGCTTTTGCTCTTCTTACTGCTATTACTTTGTAAGCTCAATATCCGTTAAATTGTTAGCACAAAGTATTTCCTTTCGTAAACATGTGCACGTAAAAATTTTGGCAATCAAAGACCTGTCACATACAATTTTGCATTTTCGCAAACAAGGAAGTTAAAATACAAATGTGAAAACTACCGATATACATACAGTTGTATGTAGTTATGCATTTTTTCGTTAACCGAAATCACCACTAGTTAATTGCAGTTTAAAAAACTATAAACCATTTAAGGTAAACAAATTCCCTTTGTATGTGCATTCACTCAGCATTTTTTGCTGCCAGCACAATTCATTTCCTTCTACAAGTGCTCGTTCGCTTTGTGGGGTGCACCATTGCGGATGAGTGTTTTTTAATCAACTTGCCAGTGGAGCGTGCGGCACAGCTGCGCCAGTAAAGTTAATTGTTATCCACTACTATCATCGTTATGAGTGTTTACTCTTCCTTCCTTTTCAACTTTTTTCTCGAGTTTTTTAACGTGGAAAATGTGGTAATTTTTATATGAGCTGCTCAGTATTGCCAGTGTTGTTGTTGTCATTCTTATTGTTTAACCGCTATTATGTCTGTTTGTTTGTGTGTGGCGAAGAATGCTTACGAACTATAATTACAACTCAGTGAATGGTTGTAGTTGTAATTGTCTGTCATTGTGAGCGACTGCAGTGGCAACATCAATATTAACGCTTTTCATGCTTTGCTAAGCTCTTCAGCATATATTCAAGAAGGGCAACAACAAGAAATATAATATCTCTAGATATTTGTGTGTAGCTGTGCTGCAAAGAGAGTTTCTGTTTATTGCTGTTTGCTGCGCTATTTAAAGCAAATGGCTTAGCGGCGCTCCAAATAGTTACATGGACACACACACACATATAATTCATAGTTGCTTTGCAAACAAGCCGTTATATTATACAAGTTTTTTCGTATTTTCTTCCTCTTCACTTGTTTACTTGCTTCCTTCTCATGCTCTGTGCTTTGTGGTTGTTGGCGTAATGAGTCGCCACTAGTTATAGGCTGCCATTGAATGCCCCTTGACTTGCACATCCCCGTCGCTGTTTTGCTTTGGTAATGTACTTTTTATATTCATTTAATTTTTTGTTTTTGTTTCTGTTTCGCCTCTAGTTTCATTGACTAATGGCTTGGCGACCAATGACAGCTGCTGTGGCCGCGAGGTTTTCGTTAGCGCACAGCCGCTTCCGGCACTGAGAGATGAAGTGAAAAAATATAATCACGCGCGACATGCAGATATTTGTCTAAAGGCTATGAAAAGACGCGCTTGTTCGACATGAAAACGAACCGAACTGCGGGGCTGAACTGCAATGAAAAGCTTTACAACATTAAATCTGGCATTAATGCCGTCGGCCATCTGCGCTGCTCACAGTCTTTAGCGTACATTCACTCGCTGTCAATGTCTGTCGTGGTGACTCATTAAAATTAATGATTTTACGATTTCGAGCACGCTAAAAATTAATGCCATACACAGTGTGTGTACATATTCGCAAATAAAAATATTATGTAGGTAAACACCCAGTTAACAAATGAAAATAAATTAATAATGGAGCTCACGGCAATATTACCGAAAGCAGAACTTTTCTACTTTAATTAAAAAAGAGCTTTAAGATACGAAAATAATATTCTATCAATATGTATTTGATAGATGCGTGCAAACTTCCATTTCAATGTGGATTCATTCAAGAGACGAATCGCGAAGAGCCTTAGTTCTGTTTTCATATGCTGTCATAGGACCTATGTATACATCAATGACATTTTCATTAGCTAGACTAACTATAATTACTATAGATTTAGAAATGATAACGGTAGGTCAGTGGTAATGCGCCTTTGTCGGAGGGTATTTTTTTTGAGACATAATTTTCTGAAGATCTAGCGATGCTCAGTTCTACGATCATTTCATAACCAACTTGAGGTATTAATCTACACATCCGATGATTTAATGGTTGTAGTTTCCAAACAAGTACTCAAACTAAACCCTTCTTAGCACATGGTCCAAGGGCCGCATACATATATCTTTACTTATGAACAACACGATTTTGATGTCATTTATCAATGTGTACGTTTTTTGGCTGTTTGAAATTAAAAAAAAAGTAATTGGAAATTGGGGATTTTAATAGTTCTAAACATAGACAAATCCAAAGTGAAGACTATCTAAAAATGTCAAGTAAATCAGTGAGATCACAAATCGGGGGTATCCGTTTGAAAAAGAAAGTTTAGAAAAAATGTGTTTAAGATTTTAGTTCCGGCCGAGACCAGATCAACAAAATACCTACATATCTCTCTGAGAACAATTTTAATATGTAAAGATCCTCTTATAGACATATTCTTAAAGAATTAAACTTGGAATATACAAAAAAAAACTTTTTTTTATTCCTAGATTAGAATCCGCCCCTAAAACAGGAAAGTTATCCTGCAAAAAGGGCAACCTGAAGCGCGTTAAAGATAACTTAAATAATATATTTTATTTTCGTGTTCGCTGGGTATAATCAAACAAACTCCTTCATAAACCACACCCACCATTACATATACACACTTTCACGTTGTGCATTCGTTCCAGCATTTTGTGCACAAATATACACATGATTCCATAATACCATTAAGCAAGGCGAATTCAAGCAATTTGCGATGGTTGCTGTTGTTATTGTTGCACTTTTCCACACTGTGAGCGTAAATAATCGAAGGATCATTAAAATACAAATTTCGAGCAAATAATTGCACACACACAAATGTAATTGTACTTGCTTATATTTGTGCGATATTTGATTACTGAAATCTAGCTATTATTACAACAACGCGTCTCTAGTTTCCATGGCAAATAAATTGCTTTATTTGTTGCTCAGATACACTTGCGTTTGTGCGCAAGTTTTAATGTATTAATTACTTTTATTTGCTTTTCTCTTCATATTATATTCGCCTAAGTATATCTAGCTGAGTAGTTGCTGAGCAGCATTAAGTTAACAAAAGCAGCGCTTGGCATATTAACATGCAAACTTAACGCTACTATGTATCACTGTCTTTAAGGCACTCCATGCTTTAACAGTTGCACACTTGATGCACTTTCCTTAATTACTTTTTGATTACAGTTTTGCAACATAAATTCACAAATGTATGCAATTTATGTGTGATTACATAATAATCGCACTTGCCGATGCTTGTTCTGTATTTTTATGTGTTTACAGATATGCATTTTGTTGCTGGTTCGCCATTGTTTGCTTATTTATTTGACTTGCCACATGTAAACAATTTAATTCGTGTAAATGACTTTACTCATGTAAATAATTATTGATATTGTTCCTCCATTTGCTTGGGGGGTTTTTTAGATGACTTATTTATTTAAAACTATTGGATTGCGAATCGCAAACGGTCCATTAATGCTTTAAGTAAAATTAGGCTTGAAAATTAAATTTTTGGTGGATTGAGGGAAAATGTTGACTTTGTAAGCAGGTTTTATTTCCGTCAAAAATCTTTTTATTTCTCTTGGTCGGTTGGCAAGATTTCTCGAGAACTACTCTAGCCAATCTTCATTAAATTTTATACAGGTCTGTTCATTCTTAAGGAATTGGATGAAGGATTTTTTCGATTACAACGATTTTAAAAAAAATTTCACAACATTTTCACTAACATTTTAATTTTTTTGTAAAATTTTCTGCCAAAATCCAATTTTCAGTTTTTTTCCTTCGTATTTTTTCACTTTAAATGATCCTTACAAAGTTATTCTGCCAAGGCGGGCGCATCTTTTTTTCGAGGGGCCTCGGGAAACGGAGTCGCAATGGGCAAGTTTAAAATATTTTATTCGAAAATTTCATAATTTCTTTTTTAATAGTACATGTTTGTAAGAAAATAAACTCTAATAAAATATTTCATGTTTTTATGAGAAATTTTTTTTCGAAAAATGCTATTTTTTACCCATGTGACCCTTTAAGTCCCTTTTAAAGTATACCCTCTCCGGCACAAATATGGCACTCTGTATGTAGTATGAATCAGCATATAGACCATATGATCACCAATACACCAAACCTGGGAACAAACTGGAAAACAAATTTGTTGTGTACAATACCAACACAACACACCATATCTGTACAGCAACCCACTCAACAAAAAACGATGTACAACAAAATACATCACGTTATCTACACTCCGTTTCACACATTCGATCGACATCGTACCTCAACCCCTTTCCATCTGATAGCGTTCAAGCGCCTTCGCATTTTCAGTTTTACACGCTGCCATGTCAAGCGGTCCCGCGCGCAACGATTTGATGCCGATCTGGACACGTCCTTTTGGCAAACTTTGATCACTCAGAGGTCCGGTTGGTGACTTACATCCCTCCAGCTCCGTACGCCGCCCATCGCATCATCTTCCGAATATAAATTTATATTTTTATAATTATCGTATATATAATATTAAATGTTAAATAAAAATATTGTACATAGTAAATATGCGAGCATTTTTATTAAACAATCACTAAAGTGGTCAATACTTTTGTATTCGGCAGCAAATTATTCAATCGCCAACATCAGTTCAAATTGTGCTTAGATAGCTCTAGTCTTTTAAATATAATATAAGCTTTAACTCACGATCCTCGAAGAGGATGAACAAAAGCAAATCGATAGACATAGACGAAAACAGGACTTGAATCAAATTTCCACAGGATTGGACTAATTGAACTGCACACACAAACCATATCGATAAAATATTTTAATCAATTTTGGTACAACCTTTTTTCGGTGCATGTGCAGATTTTTACTATGAAAAGAAGTTTAACGAAAAGTTTGCCTGGATTTCGTGTTTCCATTGGAATTGCGGCTACGGAATTATAGACAATGTTACAGAAGTGTTTTGGAGAGTCTTTGAGTGCCACAAAGCATTCAATGAAGGTTCGCGAAGTCATCGAAATCTTGCTTGCTTATCCATTCATTGAAAAAAGTTAAGGAAGCAGTACTTGAAAATCTAAGTCTTAGCATCAGAGAAATAGCAAGATTCTCAACTCGATGGCTCTTTTATGGACCAACACGTTTTGGTCAATATTTTGGGTTTGAAACGTGTCAATGCTGATTACTTCAATCTTTAGTAAAAACGACGTGCAGTACAATTCTGAAAAGAGATGCATGACAAGCCAACTAGATGATCACTATCACCCTTCTAAATTATTCAAAACCTTCATTGCTGGTAACAAGAGTGGGGTAATTGTTCACTTGTTGTTTCGCTTATATTCACTTGTTATATTCACTGTGTTCCAAATGTATTAGTCTTCCGTGCACTTGTGTGTTCGCTGCTGTTGGCGGGATAACAATATGCCTAAAGGCAAAAAGCGCGGGAAAGTTGTCTTCTTTGTTCCTCCTTTCTCGCCTGTTGCGTGAAGTTGGGGCGGTTTATACTCCTCTACATTACGCCTCTATTACTTTTTGTAATTTGTGGGAGTAATGCAGAGGAGTATTTGTTTGGATTAAACATCCCGGCCACCTTGCAGAATCTGCGAAATAATTGAGTATTAATAGGGTAACTGATTGGGTATTGAAAAAATTGAGATTTTTTTGAGTATTTATCAGCAATATACTTATGGTTAGATGGTGCCAGTAAGGGTCCAGCCAAATGCTGTATTCTGCGCTACCACCGTACCATTATCGGGTTTGAATAGTCCATTTCTGATGATTTGAGGGTACACATCTGCTCCAATCTCCAACGTTAGTGGATTTAGGAATATGAACTCAAAACTATCCAACATTGTAGGGAATGGAAAAACTACCTCAAAGTTGGTCAAAAATCAAGGTGATGTTTACCGTTTTCTTTGACTAACGTGGTAAGTATCACCATGAACTCGGTCACACGTTCCCTAGCAAATACGACTTGGCGATTTTGTTTGTATTTTTTTTTTTGTTTTGGATCGAATGATATATGAAGCATTAGTGGAGTTACAACCATGCAGATAAAAGGGGACCTTTATTTACCTTTTCTGCACACTAAAATGTAAGTCTAAGCAATGTTAGCATAAATTAGGACGAGTGAGATTAACTTATGATAATTTCTGCTTGAAAAATGTGAAAAGTAAGGTTACGTTACAAGACATTTTCTGAGTTCAAAAGGCTATTTTGGGTGTTGCTACGCAAAAATATACATCGACAAATCAAAAATACTAGTTTTTTAATTAATAAATCGGTTTTTAAAAACACAATAAAACAAAGTTTCTCGAAAAAAGAAGCTTTTGCAACTAATTTGAATTTTTTGAGGCCTTTGACTTCCGAAGTGACAAGATCACTAACTTACATTTTAAATATTAAATTACTAAAAACCCCTGTGGCCCCACAGGAACCAAATTTATTGAAGCTAATAAGATGACGAAGAAAGTTTATTTTATATTCCCCCGGGAAACAACAAGTTCCTCTGTAGATTTCAGTAAACTTCACCACTTGAGGAAACCACTTTAAAATTTAAAAAACACACACAAACAATATATTTAGCTTTGCTGTAAGTTTTTTTTTTTTTGATATTTGCGCTTTCCTCTTGAGCCAATATATTTGACTCTCTTCTGGACTACGACTTTTTCTACGATTTATTTATTTACATTTGAATACTCAAATATTTCAAGTATGTTTGGTAACCGAAGAAAGAAAAGCTAAAAAAATACTCGAAGCAATAAATCGCCAACAGAAACTGCACTCATGAGCGACCGAGAGCCAACTATAATCGTTGCCGGCGTTATGCATCAAGGATAACAAGGATTTGTATTTTGTCGATTTACATCTCGGTCGTGGCTCACAAATTTGTAAAACATATCTTTCCGCTCGTGCATGTGTGTGTGTGCAGCTTACCTTAAATTTATTTTCTGCACATTTTTATTTCACTTCATATTTGACCCTCGTTTGCCCCCGCTCCCGTCTAAATCACTAAGCGTAAACCCGTATTAAATAGAAATTGAAATGTATTTTATGCTTATTTTGGCTGCAAATGGCCAACTGTGTGCGGAGTTTGCTTTTGCTTTTTTATTATCTCCTTTTTGTGCTTGCCTCTGCCAATGCCTGCTTGCCAATTTCGGTTGCGGTGCGCTGGCTCTGATAGAATTTTTTTTGCCGATTTCACATTTTTTCGTCACTTTTTTCCCTCTCGTGGCTTTTAAGTCATGTGTAGCGACCATAAAGCATAGTCGCATAGTCCCGTTATGCCAATATTGAAATATGTATGCTTGCGTGCGAGCACGACATACATGTGTGTGAGGGCTCAAGTGTGTGCGTGTTTGTATGCGTGCGCTTGGGGAAGAGCACGCCTTAAAGTATGCAATCTTTTTCCTTCGTTTCGTGAATTTTGTTGGATTTTTCAGTGTTGTGTTGGGAAAATGTTAAAGTGGTTTGTAATTGTGTGCTATCAGATTAATGATATGTGAAAATGAGGTTAAATAGTATGAAACATTTATTATTTTATTTAAATTTTACATTAATTATAAATCTTTTTTTATTAAAATATATGTATAATGAAAATATTTTTAGTTAAAATTTGCTTTGCTCTTTTAAATTTGCTTGAATTGTTTAAACCCTTTTTGATCTTCAAATAAATTTAGATCTATTTAAATGTTGTCGATATTATTATTTGTCGATAAGCAGCCAGTGTAAAAATTGCTAAAAAATTTAGTAAATAAGCTGACAGACCAGCTTCGAAAAATATTCGACTAAGATTTGCCTCGTCGCCAGTTTAAGTCTCCTGCGGTTTCAATAACTGCTTGTCTTTTATCTCCTCTTTCGCAGCCTTTGCCGAAATATTTTTGTGCAAAATGCATAAAAAGTTACGCAACGGAACGAAAGAACGACGGAAACACTCGCGCGTAAACATATCTACATGCGCGAAAAATCAAAGTTCTCACGGCGGATGCAGAAAATTTATGTTCGACTTTAAGTGGCCTACCAAAAAATGAAAAACAGTACAAGTACTTGGACAAAACAGCTCCATACAAGCTGATTTTAAAAGCACTACACAAATATAACAGTTCATGGTTTTGTGAGTGTCTGTAAGCATGCTTAGATCTTCTCAGATATATCATATACACTCTCGCTCTATTTGCTGGCGGCTAAATTTTGACTTTTCAGTTTTTGTGTACACACGAGTCTATATGTGCTTTAAGCCCTTAAAGGTCATGCAGGCTTATTTGCCATTATCAGCCAAAAGTAAAAATAAAAGTGGAGTAGAAATTTGTTAGGCTTTAAATACTCGTAAGGCTTTGCTGTCATACAAATGCCCGGCGGTTGACAGACGCTCCCACAGGATTTGTATTGTTTTGGAGTATATAAAATACGTTTTTAAGGTAAATACTCTTATGTTTATGTAGTACTGCCAATACATATTCATAAATATTTATAGGACGAATTTCTTGTTACGCGTGAAAGTAAATTCAGTTTAAATCAGTCTAAAGCAACAGGTAAACAGCTTTAAAGAGTACAGAGGTCCAATTGGTATTAGCCATTTATTGTGAAACCAATCCACAAAACACAATTTTTAAGTATTTTAATGAATAGAAACGGATAATAGGGTCTATATACAGCCGCAAATGTCGGGAAAGGAAATTTGCTCAGTAATAAATTGGAAACACTTCATTATAATCAAAGCAAAATAATCAATGCCTAATTTAGAAATAATTTGGAGAATTATCATAACAATTTTTCATATTTTACTTCTTTAATTTTTTGTTTCCTCATTAAGGATAAACAAAAACTTTTATTAAAAAAATTGTTTCGACGTTTGCCATTTTGTTGCATCTAGATGTTGAAAAATATCACATAAAAAGGATTTTTCAAAACCCAAATTATTTGTAATGTTATGGTCGCTTCATTTTTGTGGCAACTGGACCGGTTTGATGTTTGGACGAAGCTTTAAACTACTTTTTTTGAGCGGTCGGTATGATATCTCAAGTTCTAATTAGCCGATTTACTTATAATATATCATGAATTTTCATTAGATGGCTCTCTATACAACAACAAAAAATCAAAGTTTGAAATTTTTAATGTTTCTTTTAAAATTCGACTGAGTAAAAAAATTTGTGAAGAAGCCTACCTTAATTTTTTCAGTGTATATAAAATTTTTGTTTTTCAATTTTGCAGGTTCTTGAGATAACCTCATTCATACTAATCAAGAATTTATCATTGTTTTATTTTTTAGATGATCACAAGAGTAGAAATCATGCCGACGAGAACACGGCCTTTAGTTACCCCTCTACTTCAAGGCAGGTGCAAAACTCAAAGATTTTTTTTTAATAGTTTTGCGTAAGAATATCAAATGATTTTTTATCAATGAAAAATGCTTGAAATTCAGGCCGCATAGCCGTTGACTAGAAAACCTCTTTAAGAATCCCTCGAGGACTTAATGAAAGGCTATCTCAGATCGTTTTTCGGTAATTGCACTCCTTGTTTCAAGGGCAATTCATTGCAAAATAAAGTCTTTTCCGATATTATTTCAGTTCTTCTATTTGCTTTCTTGAAATATGACAACTTCATCCTTTACGAGCCAATTCTCTTTGTAATCTCGAAAATTTTAAAACATTTTTAAATTTTATTTTTCCATAACTGCAATAAAATAATTCATGCTTACTTTTAAAATACCTACTCGTTATAATTTAAAAAATGAAGAAAAACTAATACCACAGTTTTCCTTTAAAATTTTCAACAAACGCACAATAATCACGTCATTAGTAGACTTCGTATTTTAGAAAAATTTTTCAGACTTCATAAACACATTCGTTTCTGCAGATGATTAATCATTCGTAAGAACATATTAAAATTTGACAGAACTCTGCGCAATTTATCATCATCAGTTGAAGCTATTATTAGCGAGTCCCAAGTCAAAAATACAAAAAGAACGAAAAGATTAAAAAGTGCAAAAAATTTGGATGAATATATATTTAAAGTAGCAAAACCGCAAGCCACCGCAAAAGGTATGCGCACAATTCTTGCGGTTTACTTTTCAGAGCACAAGCAGAATTTGGGTCAAAAGAAGACATTTTGGAGCCTTCACACACACACACACACACAAACATATATGCAGTTAGTGTTATGAACTTTTTGAACTTTGCGAACAGGATACTTGAACGTAAGCAAAACATAAACAAACAGTTAACCTTTTAATCTATAAAACTGTTACTTGCCCTCGAGTGGCAAAATATTTTTTGGGTTAAGATTTTTCGGTTAAGCAGGGCAAAAGCGTTTTGAGTGATTTTTGTGCTACATTTTTGGCTCGTTGATCTAATTAAGCGAAGTAAGTAATGCAATCGATAAAAATGTTTGCCTACTTGTAGGCGCTGTACCACTTTGTTTTTAATTAAGTAAGAAATAAGGGCGCTAATGTGATTATATCGTTATGCAATGAAAATTTGAAACTAATTAAAAAATTCAGTAGCTTTTTACTAAAAGTCAATTATAAATATTTTGTGAATTGACATTTTTTATTTAAATTTTTGCATTTTTATTTTCTATGCTGCACTGAATCCCCTTGACGGCAGTGTGTTGGAAATTTCGCAAATTGCCATCAATTTCAATTATCTAACAGTTGAAATTGGACACTTGCTCCTTCTTTACACTTGCTTGTTGTTGTTGTTGTCGTTTTTCATTGCAATTTCACTGTTTTTACCTTGCATTGTTTTGCTCTTGTCGCCTTCAACTTTTTGAACTTTATTGGCGTCCAATAATTGACCTATATTGTAGGCTGTGTGCCGCCAAACGAGTTCGCTGGCCCTTTGTTCGCTGAAAATTTTTAATTGTTGCTGCTTTTTGTTACATTCCAACTTTTTTGGTTTTTAAATTTTTTCGAACTTTTCTTTCTGTATTGGCAGCCTTTTTGGCAAGTGCCATGGCAACGGCACAATAACGGCTTTCTGACATTCGGCGCCAATTAAAGTCACTGTGCCTGACAGATGAACACGCGCCATCTATCGTACATGTATATGTAGTATGAATGTATGTGTGTATATTGATACATCTCGGGGCATATATACATATAAGATTTTATATACAAATTCAGCATAAAAAGCGAAAGTTAAAAAATTCTGAACAAATAGATTGAGCATTAAAACGCATTTAAAAATGACATACACACACATATACATACAACCGTAGCCTGTTACCAAAAAGGCAGTCACGTCAACGGACAATCAATATTTAATACAAGTGTATGTGTTTGCTCCAGTGAATGTTCACTTTCAGGTTCTAGTTTGGCCTCCGACTGATTCTCAAGGTGCACCAACAAACAGACAGACAAGCCGACAGGCAACAACCAAAAGGACAGCCGTCAAGGTGCTTTGTGCCATTTGGTGGGCGAGACATGTGTTCAAGGCAGTCTGTGTACGCGAAATGGCGTGTGGTTCAAATATGTCTGTGTGTGCAAGTGAGAAGTCGCGCAACACGGCCGAAAGGCAGGCAATCAAACGCTGAGGGTCGCGTGAGTACAAAGCTTTGCTGAACCTGCGATCGCTAGCAGTATTCGACCCATTGCCCTGGTGTTAATTCCAAAAGCGCGACATTACTAATACAAATAAGCAGAGTTGAGACAAAAATGGACAAGGAAAAAATACTTAATTACACTGTTTTTGTTTAATGTTTTCGGTGTTTATCTTTTCAGCAGTCCCCACCAGTTAACAGTGGCGTGAATGTTTCTTTTGTCCTTTTTCGGTTGACACTTTCGGTTGACCTTTTGGTGAGCGCTCAATTAATGCTTCTTTGATTTTGTTTTATTTTATTTTTTGTTTTGTAATGTGCCAATGTGTAAAGTATTTGAAGATCCGTCCTTCTTCAGTGTTTATTAGGGAATTAACGATGTTCTAAAATGCTAATATTTTGTCAGCACGCTTAATGAATTTAAAGCTGTTGAATATCGTCAAAATATCCTTTTTTTTAATAAGGTGAAAGAAAATCAAGAAAGAATGTCAAAAGATTAAAAAGGTTGTATTTCCATTTAATTTGGTATGAACAGATAAAACGAAATGTGTTTTGAACATATCGTAAACTTGAAAAGTAAAAATATTACAGGTTTGTTGAGTTCAATTTGCAAAATGAGGTGTTACAGCTTCGTGCCTAATATTGAATGGGGATCATTTTAAAATCAACAACATTTATGTGGACAAATGAACAAATAATAAAAAAAAATTAATTATATTTTGCGTATTCCAATATTTTGGCGCTAATTAAGAAAATGTATGGAAAACACACACAAGTCTTTTAGAGCATGCATTCGGAATTGATTCGATGGGCAATTGTAAAGCTTTGTGTCAAATTTTAGCCAGACTCTTTATAAAAAAACTAAATCTTCTTATATTTTTAATACAAATATACAGCGATATTGAAGTCATAAAACTACATCTCCTCGCCAATATGTGTATGGTATCTATCCATTTTGAGATCCTCTTCTATCTTTCTGATGACAACACGACAATTTCCAAGCGCTGTATCTTTAATCGTTCCAGTGTCAGCGGCAATAACAGAAGTTGATGGGCGACTCGCATGAGGCAAGTTTCCGTTGACTTTACGACTTTTACTGACTGCTTTGTATCATTCAAAGACTTGTACATTCTGAGGCCTGACTAACGATAACTTTTCCAGTCTGTCATATCATAAGGTCTATAGATGTTTTAAGCGTTGCCTTGCTCTGATATCTCACGAGAAAAGTTTAATGATCCCTGAAAAATTGAAGAAAAATCGCTGGTTCGAAACCGGTTTTAAGCCCAAAATCATCTTAGACAAAGTTGTTCAGAATAAGTCGTTGAAATTTCCCGCATACGCGACTTTTTTCGAATTTTTGTTCGCTCTATTGTGGATTTTGTATTATTTCACTGATTTCTATAAAATAATTGAATAATTTGGTTAATTCTAAAGCGAAGTGCCAACGGTGCTCTCAGCGCTCTAACCAAACTTTAAGCTCTCCCTTTAGCCAGAGGTGCATTTTGCAACTAATAATTGTTTTCACTTTTTTAAGTTTAAAACTGATGGTAATTCTTCCTCACAATTGCTTTCTGCTGTAAACTTCTTTAACTTCTTCAGTTTGCTTTCTCAAAACGTGTGCGTATCTCTGTTTAGGCAGAGTTTTTTGTTTTATAGTTTTTTGGAACGAAGTTCCTTACGGCAGGCTTGCAGAAGAAGGGATTTTGCTGCGGGAGCTAACTGAAAAAAAGTGATAGTAAAAACCGTAAGAAATAACCCGTAAGAAATATCCGTAAGAAATAACCCGTAAGATCGCTAGTTATAGCCTACTTTTAGGTCTTGCTCTATTATAGCTCTATTATATCATTTGTAATAACAATTGATAATTTAAAACAAAAAATATTTACCAATTTTTATTTAGATATAATTTGTATTATTTTTTTATTTTACGTAATTCACTATTTCTTAAAATACTAAATTTTCTTAATACTTATCTGTACTTAAATAAAAACTAATCAGCGAAATTTGAGAGAAAAATCAGGATAACCTACATAAAATAAAATTAAGCACAATTTTTTTTGCAAATTGTATCGATTCTACATTATCCGAAGGAACTTCGTTCCTACCTGGTGTCCCACGACAGCACATTTCTTGTTTTTATTTTTAGGTAATTTTTAAACTACTTTTATTGCTTTCAACCGAGTAAACAAAGAGAAGAAAACAATATTTCAGACGGTTCAACATTCACTAAAGAGAGTAAATTATATAAGTACATAGCATAAATGAGTTAGGTTTCAGTATAAAATACAAAATGAACAAATAATTATTCACATCCCGACTCACTTTCGTCATGTAGAATCAGGAAAATTAACACTTTTATTTATTTATTTCCAGTAGACACGCAGACATACATTTTTCCATTTCTGCACATATGACGCTCATGCTCATTTTAGCATGCGAATGCGATTTCCAATCAAAAGAGCTCACTTTAATCAATTGCCTTTGTGTAATTTTTCTCTCAATGATTACTCGCCCCTCCAAGTCGTGCTTTGCATTGCGTTGCATTTCATTTCGCATAAAATCGACCTCAATGTGCCACTTGACTTTGTCAGCTTTGTCAATTCAGGCGCCACTTCAAACGCTTAAGAGCCGTTCAGCAAATCCAACCATTCATCCACCCACTAACCACACTCAATCAGCAGTCAGCAGGCTCGCTTGGCATTAACAACGACAGCAAGTACAGCAACTACAAGCGAATGCAATAACTTTCCATATGCGAGTATGTAGCGGCGCGTATTAGCTTTGAGTAGCACTTCTTCCGCATTCCGATCAAAGCGAAGCAATAAAACTGCTATCGGCTCCGAATATGTGTGTGTGAGTGAGTGTGTGTGTGGTTGCCCGCCACTTCATTTTCTTTCTTCTAATGAAAAGCCGAGCATTTGACACACATGCTTGTAGCTATGCAAAAGTGTATGTATGTGTGTGTGTGTGTGTGTGCGAGTTGAAGTGCTTCTTCATACACCATCGTCGCCGCGCAGCTCTTCAAACTCGTCGCACATATACAGGCGCACATGCACACACACATTTGGAAAGTACTTGAAAGTCCACGTTCAATTTGCCTTCGAGTGGCTTTTGTAATAGCAGTGAAAGCCTTTTAATACGAATTAGCGTGTGCCGGAATGTGTTGATTAAGTTTCACGTGTAGTTGTGTGTGCTATGGCTTGGTGACTTGTAAGCGTTTAATTTACTCAAATATGCTCACCTTCGCATTTAATAAACTCTCAATATTTCGCATCATTTTTCATTTTTTCCACTCATTCCTCTCCCACTTGTAAGCACACCTATTTGCGCACACACACATATACCTATGAAAACACAGAGTGTGAATACATTGTAAAGGGTTAAGTGAGTGCTGACATCGAGGGCATATGAATAACCTCATCATGAGCGAAGTTAGTCTGCGCTGAAGTGAAAATAAATGCGAGTTGCCGAAGTTAAGGTGGGCGTTGTGTTGTTACGGGAGCTCCAGTCGCCACCCCGAAGGCAAGGCAATAATGTCATTTGCCTTAGAAAGTGAAAAGGAAGTAACTGGCTGTTGGAGTTGAAACTTGGAAACGTTCAATCTTCATTTGTCGTGCCGAAGCAGTCTGTTGTTGGCATCAATTCGTTGACAAAAGTTTCGCCATATACCACTCGTTTGCGTATGCTTGTATTGGTAGCACAACACCCTTATACAATTCTGCTCATACACAAACATGTGTGCGCTTAAACACTTTTAAAGGGTTCCTGTAATGACTGCAGCTGCCGAGTTGAAACCGTTTCCTGTCTGAAGCCCAATCAGTCATTTGGTGTGCTTTTTGGGGTTATGCAATGCAAATTGAGGCGAAAATGCAAATAGAAAATGCTAAAAATAGCTTGTTTGCTTTACGGGTGAGGAATAAAATTATATAAATATATTTTATTTAACTATTGGATTTATTTAAAATATGTTTGAAATACTTTTTTTAGTTTTCCACATAAATGCTTTTCTAAAAGAGTTAAATTTATGTTGCGAAAATTTTGGAAACAAGTTTTTGAAACTTTGCAAATTAAAAGAAAATTCTATATTTTTCAACTGTTGCATGTTTTGAACGTATTTAATGTTTTAGATAAGATATATATGTTACATCGTTCCAGATTTCTCTTAATTTGTGAGGAAACATGAAAAGTACTAAATAAATTTTTGACTTTAGAACCGAAATAAATAATTCTAATACGGTACCTCACGCACATTTCTTATATAAACATTTATTGGATAGTCGAAGAAGTCTTTTCGTATTTTGTCAATAGATGTACAGTGCTACCAACCACATTGTGTCATACCATATAGTGTTGCAAAGGTGAGATTCATTTACCAACAAAAATTTGATTCGGTGATTGAAAAAGTTACAGCAGTTTTAAATGAGTAAAAAATAATAAAGAAATTCACTATATTTTGAATTTTTTGTAAAAAAATTGAAGAATGCCACGCGGGCCACCAATGAAATTTGTGAGGTTTACGGAGACGATACTGTGCCAGTTCGTTAGCACAACCATGGTACTGTTGAAATAATGTCTATAGCGGAAAAATGGCAAAAAGTGCTCGTCCAAAACCTGTTTCCTCTGGAATGTTCAGTAGTATTCCCAGCATGAGTTCCGATGACCACAACACAAAAATAAAGAATTACAGGAATATTTAATTAGCAAACAAAAAAGAATTATTCCAATAAGAAAGAATTATAACACTAGTCCGCATGCGTCAGAAGACATGTTAATGCAGGATTGCAGCACAAGTGCTGCTGAATGTTTGAACATATTGTATGCTTCGCACGATTCGCTGGAGCACAACGCTTGGCGAATCGAAGACAACTATTCCACAATAAACGACTGCACTGGAATTTCGCTTTTCCTTATTTTTTTAATTCTCAAAAAAAATTTGTGAAACATTTTGCTACAGCTATATTTTGTAAGTAAAACAGGAAAATTTTTATTTCCTAATAGCTAACTAAACATAACTAAATATATGCTCCTCTCCTACAGCCTTTAAGACAAACCAATCTTAAAGTCAATTAGCAATTCTTCAAACAGCCCACCCTCCCTAAGTAAATCAAAATTTTTCATACATATGTATTAATGGAAGATTTATACATTAACACCCAGGATCCAATTGGCATGGAATAACCCATCGCTTCGTTGGAACTTTTTGACAACTTTTGCTTATTCTTCCTAAGCAAACTTGCACATACGAAAAATTTTGATTTATTTTATTTAGGTCAGTGAGTATACATATTATGTATACACTAAGCCATAGTTAACAAAAAGGCATATGGCGAAAGTAGGAAGATGGAACAGTAAACTTCGAAATCTTTGGTTGCAGCTGAGTAGCAGCTTAAAAAGAGCCTAAAGTAAAATCGATTGATATCTGAGTTGCTCTTCAACATCTACTCGTGACTTAATTCCATCATGGCATATCACTTGCTTTAATCTATTGTAGGACACGCTGTTTAAGTCGAACCTTATGCATTGAACTTTAATTTGATCAAGCATTAGCTTTCGAGCTTGATAAGTATATATGTAAGTATATGCAGCTCCGGACAAATGTTTTGTTCATGATTTATAAGAAGACTGATTGATTGTGTGCAAAGATCAGCCAATTTTAAGAACTCCTTAAGCTTCGTTCTGAACGTAATGGCTTAAGATATAATGTCCCAACTGACTAATGTCTCCCATTAACCCACACATACACACACCACTGTATTGATCAATCGTCTCCTGCTGCCAACCAGTAGTTTCCTCCATAAAACTACCATTACAGACCATTTTATCGATTTGCCACCACCAGCCGCATGGCAAGTGCGTGCTTGTGTGGGTGCCTGCGCGTGTGACCGCCATCTTAACCAGTCAATCGCGCGCTATACCGGAGGCAGACGTGTCGCGCCTTCGTTATTGCGTTTGAATAATTGATTGATTGTCAATTTATTTATGATGGTGTGTGTGTGTGCGAGCACAACGCGTGTTTCTGTGCGGCTTAGTGTGCTTGGAGTGTGTGTATGCGCGTGTATTGTAATGCATGTGAATTATTCACTGCCATATGAAGTACTTGAGGCAAGCGATTTCACTTTGACGAATGTGCCTGCGTGATAGACAGCCAGGGAGCGCAAAAGCGCCTACACGCATACACATACACACATATATATAGAATATATATACATATATATACGGGCCCACAAATGTTCCTTACGCTCTTCTGTGTAGACGCAGCCAGAGCCAAAGTTATGAATGCGCAATCATGAAATATTTTTGTGCTGAAATTATTGATGAATACAACAACAAATATATAGTTACGCACGCAATGTAGTTGCCAATATGCATATTTATCTGATTGCCAACGCTGTCAGGCCTATTCATCGCGCCGATGCATGTCCGCGGTTGTGTGTTTATATCTGTGGACTTTTATCGCGGCGCAGAAAATGATTTGTGAATGATGTATGGAATTCGATTACTCAGTGCAATTCGGTGGCTGTGCGTTGATGGCACCATCAATGCAAAAAATATTACGGGATCAATTTAAATGCCGAAAAAGCGCAAAGTTTTGGTATTTGCTTTTTATTACTTCTTCTTGTTGTTGCTTTTTGCTTGGCTCGTGAAATTATTGCGGCTTTTGGCTTTAAATCTCTGCTTACACATTTCCTTTTTTCCAGAGAGCATTCCTTTGCAAGGATTAGCACAAACAATTTTAATTAATTTGCATAAAGGACTTTTTTCGTACTTTTTTGTTGTTATTGCCGTTGTAAGGTCGCCGTGGAATGCATATTATTTTTTAGTGTCCCTGGAATTTTTTGGTGATTTTGTAATAATTAATAAATATTTTACTTGGCAAATTAAATGCGGATTTATTTCGGCCATTAGTTAATTGGAATTTTAAACAAGGAGAAAAGAGAAAAATTTATTCGGATTTAAAATTTAAGAAAAATCTTTCTCACTGAGATAAAAGCATACTTTTAGTTTATTGAATATACGAATATTAATCCAATTCAGCAAGTTTCTTTAAGTGCATGCCTCCACAAATTGTGTGAAGGAATGAGAATTTATTTTTGAACAGAAAATTTTGTATTTAACTATTAAATTTGAACTAATTGCCGAAGTACTGAATTAAAAAAAAACATATACGAGTATGTAACAGTGGAAGGCCTTCCATTACAAATCGGTCAATTGTTGACACTATTGGTAAATATAATTTCAAATGGGTTTTCGAAGTTGACATTGCCTTAAGTACTTGCGCTGGTTCAAGCATACTCACAACCCTAAGTAACTCACAACCTTTAACTTATGAACATTGGTGTGAGGTTCAAGCCAAGAGGAGGTACTTCCATCTGTAATCTGATCAACTGTGACCCGAACTGACAAAAAACATTTTGTGTATTTTAAAAAAATAACAACAAACTATATATAACAGATGTTAAAATCCTCTCTTATACATTTCAAGATTGCATGTCTTGTGTTAAATATGTGTGTTCGTGATAAAGTAGACTCTCCGAACCAAAAAAGGATTGTACTCATCTAAGAAAAAAGTTATCGGATCGGTTTCTGCACGCAGTTTAAATCGACTGGGCAGAGTCAACTTCCACCACGTTATATTTGCCATATATAAGCATTTTTATGATATAATTTAACATAATCCGGACAAAACCTTAGTAAAACAAATGGGAACTTAATAGGCTAAATTCGGGCGCAATAAAATATTTAATACTCTGTAAAGTTACATGAATCAATACCAAGAAAATACCTTAAGAGGTAAAATTTAACTAGAAAATCGAAATCCAAGCAATTGTATACTTATTTAAGTACATATATACCGACAGCGTAGTATCGACCCGATTTTGTCTAATAACTATTATCATGACATATACTACAAAATTTTTCCCGGGTTTCAATAAAGATAAAACGCGTTCAGTGATTTTCATTGGCATAACTGAAATATTAGCTGATATATGCAGTGTAAACCACCCGGAATTTCAAAAATCTTTATATTAGGTATATGGAGGCACGGGGAAGTATTGAGTATTTTTGATATACAGAGTTACTATTCTCAGGAAAAAAACTCTGGCTACGCTTGGAATATCAATTGTGTATCCACATAGCAATGAAGCAGACATAACGATATTTTAAGGTCAAAAGTCAACTATAGATACCAGGGACCACATATTCTGTACATAGGATTAGAGTAATTTTTGGTCATAAGGTGGGAAGTAAATTATTTGTGTAAAATTTTATCAAATCAGAACGAAAATCAGGTGGATTATGATTAGAAGCCTAAAAAGTGTAGCGGAGAAGAAATTAAAATAAATACATCGCAGATTGTGGTCTTGAGATTATGAAATATAAACAGTCTGAGATAGATAATGTATTTTGAAGTTATTCGTCACGAAGTTTTGTAACAAGAGAATGAGACTTATAAGATATTATATATAAGTGATCAGTATATTTAGCTGAGGCTAATGTGTTTTGCGTCTTCAATAAGAAAAGTTTGTAATATTGACATGAGCGGCCAATGGCTGATTCCCAATAAGAAAATTTATTTAGAATGATAGTTGAAATACAAATTTATTATACTGTTTTCAAAATATATTACACGAACCAACCAAGTATATTTTTTTTAATAAAAAAAGCTGTCACCAAGCTTTTCAGGCTGAGTTGAAATCGAGTAAACAGCAATATGAATTGCATTTAAACGCATTTAAAAAAAAACAAAAAAAAAAAAAAAAAAAGAAAGAAGCTTAATTAAATTAGATTATGATTAATACTTCATACATTATTTAACTGAGACCCACGAACAGTATTCCAATTTTTAATATTAAATAACTTTTATTTTTGCATAAAAAAATTTACAAATAAAAGTAAAAATAATAAAAACAGTTGAGTATGTTATTATGCGATGAGAAAGGGGCAAAAATGTTCTCACTAAATTGCACAATATGGCGCGATATTTAGTGTATTTCTGCGTAGAGCCGCAGGGTGCGCCACGACGTATGAGTGACATTGAAATACCGCGTGTTTGTGGTGGCAGCGTTGGGTGCAAAATAAAAGTGTCAACGCGGCGAAATGAAATTAGACGCCGTATGGCGAAATCGTAGATATCCAAAAGCAAAATTAAGCTGGAAGTTACAAATTGCTGCACGTGAATTTGAAAGCACGCTAGATATGGCAGTACATTTGGATTTCTACACAACACACCGGCAGAATACTGAACAAAACACAGTGGTGTGATAAATGTTTGCTCAAAGCACGAAAGGATAAGCGAAACTCAATTACAAAATATCACAGCATCACAAATAAATAAATTAGGCGGATAGAAATCTGTAAAAACATGCAGTTCTGTGGAAATTACGAGGCGGCCGCACACCGCGAGCCAAGCATGCGCCACATATATTTTTATTTTCCACTTCGCTGGCATTCGAGTGTCTTGCTTTTGTTTTGTCAAATAGCAGCATTGCGCTCAAGCGGAGCAAAACAAATAGAAATAACGTAACGAAAATGTTTACCAACAGATGTTGCAGCGGAGATAGCGAGAAACAGAAAAAAGATTGAGCCATAAACACACATGGCTATACGCCTGGGCAGACAGACCGTCACATATGCGTACACACACAAATTCCATGTAAATAGAAGCCGTGGCATGTTGCGGCGCTGTTTAAAAATAGAAACGAATGACTGAGTTGAAATGATGTAAGTAAACAAGCAAACAAGCGCGACCATAAAAATAAGCACAAAAGCGACAACAACAGCAACAACATTGCGCCAATAAACAAACAAGTGCACAGACGAAGGGGTAAACAAAAAACGCAGGAATTTGCATATGCACACTTGTGCATGTGTGTGTGTAATAGAAAAAAGTGGAGAGAAGGGACGGAAAAGGCGGCAAAAACGGACAGCAGCGCCCAAAGTCAGCTGGACTCATGCAAGCGTGAGTTGCAATTTTTTCTGTGCCCCTGCCAATCTAATGGCCCGCAGCCAGCAAATAACAGTAAAATGCACTGCGAAGCATAAAAGCGTGAAACGAGCGCGCGCTGCAAAAGGAGAACTGTTATGAAAACGAATTTTTCCCCAAATAGCTGCAGTCGGCATGCAGTTGTGGTTTGGTGTGTGCGCTCGCTATGATTTAGCGTCTAGAAATGTGAGGTTAAGGCTTTAATTATATTCATATAAATGGTCAAGGTGGAGCCAAATCATGTGGGGTTTGTGGATTTTGTTTGTACTGGGTCTATTGAATAGTTTTTAGGTGAAATGAAGGGTGATGCTTAAAGCGCGTTGGATATGACAGTTGAAGGCTTTTATTTCGATATAAGTATGTCAAATTATTATATAAAAAATAATAGAGAGTTTTGTAAATATTAAAATTTTATTGTAAAATACTTTTGTAAATAAGTCTTTGATACCCAAAAAATTATGAATTTTAAATATAATCTAATATCTGTATATTTCTTCTAACTACTTGTTGCAAATAGTAGAAATCTGAGCGAGTAGAACCGCGAAGAAGAACGAATTAAAATATTTTTTCTTATATCTAAAATTCATTGGTTATATCAACTCAAGGCCTTTATTTTGCTTTTCATTCATAATAGAGGCAGCAGTGTAGTGTTTTGGATTGCGCTGGCTATAGTTTCTTACATATGTATTTAATTGAAAGAATTATTCAGAGATAAGTGTGACAACTTATTCTGTGCGCATATCCATTCTTTAATTTTTCCATTTACACGCTTTTGCAGAAGAAATCTTAAAATTAAATGACGGATTATGACCTCTTTTTGTTTTCGAGTTGGTTGCCTCATATCTATGAGATTAGTTTTATTCTTCCTCAAAAGTTGATTTTTGATTCGCTCTTTGCTGACCAGAGATCTGCTTTTACCATTTTCTCCTTTTTTTGCTGTCTATAGTATTATTTGAAGATAGCTTCTAGCATAACAGAAACCGGTTAACATATATCTATATATATGTAACGACTTTGCTTGCTTTGAGCCATCGTTGTAAAATTGTTAATCATGCCAAAGTTCTGGAACAATATTCATTAACATGCCATGTTTGCAATGGGGCTGAGTCTAGTCACCTTAGTTTAACATTTCTGTACAGTTGAATAAATTCAGCCTCCTGCCTCAGTTGCGTTTTATTGTATTGAAATTTATTGTCATTCGTCACGATTTGTTTCGTTTATTTGTCGCATGACGCACTATAGCTTTCTTTTTACTGTTTTTTCTACTCTATACATCAGCGTGCTCAGCCAAGGTACTTTGATGTGTGAAGGAGACCGTTTTATTTGCTACTTCTTTAGAACAGAATATGTAAAACAGGTTGTTTGCCAACCAAAAATATTAATCACTTTCACTATTTTTATTTATATAAATTATATTTTTTTATTTTATTAAATATAATAACAAACGATACTTGAGCCGGGGTCAAATATTATTTTTTTCTTTGCGTATGTGATTTTTTATGCTCTGAATAGGGTTTACTAAGTTTGACACACAGTTTGTAACCAGGAGGAAATACCCTCTAAAATAAATATATAAATGCCCTGTCACTCAGCTGCTGTCGGAACCGCCGATCTAATATATTGGTGCCTTCTCCAAAGAAATTGTTTAGATCGGATCACTATCGCATATGTCATATACCGATCAAAATCAAGACCTTTTTAAACTCCTTTACGCTATAAAATATACCCCTCACCGGTGCATTATAGCTTCGGTGCAACCGAAGTATACCTTTTTACTTGCTTTCCTAACGTTTTCCAAGTACTTCAGTTATTAAACACTAAGACTATTTATTTTAATTATATTAGGAAATTATAAATCGCTTTAATTTTATAAAAGCATTCTGAATTAATTATAATTAATAATTATTACTTTTAATTTTTTCCACATAAATTCTATTGATTCACAAGTTTTAATCAGTTTATAGTATAAAATCTGTTGTTTTTTGCAATAGTTCCATGTAACGGTTTTTGTAATGCAAACGGGCAAATAACTAAGTAAGCTTTTATATAATTCAGTCGGCTTGAAATATAATTAAATAAATGGTTTTTGCTGATTTCGTCACTTACGTTGTAGTTTGTCCGTTAGTCGGCGTCCTCGTGATGAAGTTTGCATGGGAATAGTCGACTGAACACTCAGCGCTGAAAAAAATTACAGATAGAAATTAAAGCGAGGTGAGTAAGTATGTAATTATATGGAGATGTGGAATGCCGACAATTTATGATTAAAATAGAAATTGAAATAGTTCGTGTTTAACTTACTATGCAACAGAGATAATTCAAATATTTCCGCACATTTCTGCAATGCATTTAATTTATGCAACAGTATTTTTGCATGCATGTGAGTGTGCGTGGATACACCCACTTGCTGTGTGCTGGTGCGCAATCTTCTAAGCCCACTAATGAGTTTTTATGTAACATTTAATGGCACAACATGGGCGAGGATAATAATATTCATTTCAAAAGTTGTAATCTCATTCATTACCTTTGCATTGTGACAGTCGAAGGATGTGGCAGGGCTGAATTCGAGTCGGTGCACCGGTGTGTGTGTGTTTGTGTGTGTAAGTCTAAGCAAAATGATATATGAGTCTTTCTTTACAAAGTGCGGGGGTGGAATATTATCTCGATGGCGGAGAGGATGGTAGTCACAACACATTTGCATACAATTTTAAACCTTTTGTTGGCGGCAAATGTGTACGTGTGTGTGTGAAATAGCACACGCATGTATTAGCAAAATGGAATTAGGGCAAATTAACTCGGTGCCTTGCTCAGTTGGATTAAATTGAATGGAGTGCCCTAATTTCGGTATAAAATCATTTTGCAGAAAGTTACAACAAATTTACATATTTTTAATCAAATTGAGAGCGAATTGTCTACAGTAGCTGTTTATAGCATTAGCACGCAGGTATTATTGTTGAAAATACATTTTTAATCTCGTTTTTATGCAAATTAAGTCTTTGTCTGCAAAATATAAGAATAATTTAATTCATTTACACAGAGTTCAGCAAATCATATCAGTAAGAATTCGGTATCTTACACTATAAGTACAATTGTGCTATAATATGGCGTAAGAAAGTTAAGATTTCATATAGAGAAATATTTTCAGACAGTTTTGTGACTGCTAGATTCAGTACGGTTTGAAACCAAAGCCAAGTGACTGAATTCGAGTACAGTGTTTTCGGTGCTGACACTTCAGTTGTTAATAATGCACAATTTTTGTTTCATCGATTCCGTTCTAAAAAATTTCGAAGATATACCACTCTCTGGAAGACTAATTGTCGAAATAACGATGAAATATTAGAAATCGTCTCTCCATTACCTGGGAGGTAAAAATGGCATAGAAAACTATTTTACAACATTTAAATCAGATTCGAGCTCGATACTACCGTAAAAAGACTCATCGACTGAGTCTAAATATGCAAATCGTAGGCGAAGCGCCCGCTACAAAATCGATACATTTCAGAAACGGATAGTTTTTAGTACTAAAGAGTAGGGTACTTATGATAATGTAAAGCGAAAGCGGTGGTAGTTGAGCCCCGATAAAGGGCCAGGAAAGTTTTTCTATGGGTTTTGTGGAATCGACAAGAAGCCATGGGTTGCTGTCCGCACTTAGTGCCTCTGAAGGTAGCAATCGCTTTGAATCGGTCGCATTGTATAATAAATGAGGAATTGTATTCCATCAAACCACATGCAAAGTCAGTGACTCACCAGAGGTTGAGGATGCTTGACTGAGGGTTTCTTATGCATTCACTTTATCTACCAGATTCTGGAACCAAGTGATTCCAATTTCATGCTGTCTATGGTCAATGATTTTACAAATGAAAACCCCTCCACAAAACCCAGTTTTTTCTCAATAACCTTCTATAAGAGTGGCATGTCGTTCCACTCAAAGCCAGAAGTCACATGGAGCTAAATCAGGCGAATATGTTGGTTGCGGCACGACATTGGTTGAAAATTTGGAGAAAAACTTACATAGAATCAAAGCAGTATGCGACGGCGCATTATCGTGGTGCAAAAACCAAGGGTTGTCAGCCCATAATTCCGGCCTCGCTGTACGAATATCTTCGCGAAAAGGACGCATAACATTTAAGTAGTACTTTTTGTTGACAGTTTGGCTGGTCGGGAGGTATTCGGCTGCACCACAACGTCGATAACTGTCAACGTTAATTTGATTTTTGACTTACTTTCATATAGGTTTTTCGGTTTCAGCTCAGCTTTGCCACGATATTCGGACGATTGATCACCTGTTTCTGGGTCGTAAGTATAGATCCAAGTCTCATAGCCAGTAAGAATCAAATATTCTTTTTCGAAAAAATAAGTGTCTTTGGAACCAATCGTGATTTTACTTTTCTTAGGCCCAAATGATCTTTCAAAATAGTTTTTATTTATCTTTCCGACATTCAAACGATGTCAGTAAGATCTCTGACTGCTAATCGTCGGTTCTCAGGTACCAATTCCTTTATTTTACTGATCATCAGTTGATGTTGACTGCCGTCTATGACACGATTCGTCGTCAACGCATTTTCGACCATCTTTGAATAATCGAAACCACTTGTTCGCGACAAAAAAGTTCCAACGGAAATCTTTTCCAGCATTCTGAACTTTAATGTAACTTTTTTGTTGAATCATTCATAAAAAACGCCGAAAGCACTTTATGTAAATTTAAATAATTATTTTAGCTAAATCGTGTATCTATCTAACTATAATAAATAAGACCATCAATTTAATGCCAATATTTTCGAAAGTCAATTTCTTTGCAAATTTATAATTGGGAAGTATGTTTAAGCGCTTTTTGTATATCTTCGTCAACTTACATAGTGCAATCGCTTACCAAAATATTAAACACGTATTTCCCGAAACGCTGTTTGCATAGTCGGAAAGCAAAATACGGCCTAACCGATTGGCTTTGTACTGTCACACTATTCTCTGAGATATTTTTATCAAGTGATGATTGAAGAAATTGTATATTTGGCAATCATTGCGATTTTTTAAAAAACTTTTTATTTTTGTATATCAGATAATTTTAGCGGAAAAATATTCTCCCACCGCCAGACATTTCTTTCGGTGGTTTTTTCTAAAAATTGGCTTCGGCAATAATATAATTTGAAATTGTTCAAGATAAATTGCCGATTACTAAATTACATACAATTCTTTAAATGCGCATAGTTTTCTTTATTGAACAAATTGCGCCTTCAAAAATTTTACGAAGAATGCATTTTTTCTGACTCGCATGACTTAAACCAATAACTAAATTCCTAAAAAGTTCCTCGGTATAAATTCAAAAATTTAAAGTTTGAATTGCTTTCGGCATACAAATATATATAAATAAATAAATATATCGTAAAAATGATAGGAATTGGAAAAAGTGCTCTCGAAAATAATAAACGCAACATAAAACATTCAAAGAAAACTTGAAATGAACAAAATTTATTGGAAAATACAATAAAAGACATGTCAATTGTACTTGCAACTGCAAAATGCGGTAAAATAATGTTTCTTCGAGTGTTTAGTAAATAACGATGATACAGAAAACACGCACTAATGCGAACGAGTGCCTGCAATTGAGTGCAGAATGGAGCACGTTTAAGTTGTTGCATACAAACAGGCGCAAGCACATGTAGTATATGTTCTATAACAAAAGCAATCCATTGTTTAATGCATCCTACGATGTTCTAAGCGCTACATGCATAGAAATATATATAAATATGTATTGTTTTATGTTTTGTTTTATAAATGCACGTTTGAGGTTTTGTGCCACACGCGTGCGGATTTGAAATGCTGCACAAACAAATGCCGCTAGTTATTGTTGCAACATACCGGCATCGAGTACGACGACTAGTTGAGCAATTCTCATTCAATTACGCGCTGTGGTATTCAGTTTGTTTTCTATTTATTTATTTATTGTGAGCATTTTTTAGTTGATAATTCCTTTGTAATTGAAAAACAAATAAAATGAAATAAAAGTTTGTAGGTTTACACGCAGCAAATACGCGCACAATTGTAAGCTTGCAGATTAGCTCAGGTTTATGCGCATTTCGAAAATGTATTAAGCAAATTTTTGGCTGTGAAGTGTTCACTTTAAGCTCGAGAGTGTAGTTTGTGAAAAGATCTATTTATAAAACTATTGAAAAATAATAAATAAATTATTTTTGTGAAAATAAAAATATTTAAAATATTTTAAGCGACATATCTTTAAGAGGGTTTAAAACCACATGAAAGTTAGAAAAACGTGTTTTTTGAGAATTTTTGAAAGAGGCTTTTAATTAAATCTTAATTTTAGATTGAAAATTGGAATTGTTTTCCATATATAAGGTGAAAAACCAATATTTTAAATATAAAGAATATAGTGGGTTTGGGATATAGAAGCCAATAATTTTTTTGCAAGAAAAATACAAAACTGCAAAAATTGGTTATTTGAGTTTTTACATACATTTTGGGGTTATGTGACAAAAAAAAAAAAGGTTATAGTTTTTTCATTACATACAAGAACTCAGATCATTTGTATATGGGTTTCATATTATTTTTCATTTTTTCCATACCTATACTGTCTATATCGAAAAAATTCGTACGAAAATTTCAAGCCGATCGGAGTAGCCGTCTCCGCAACTATTTGCCGAAAAAGCTTCAAACTTTTGGAGAATATTTTCAAATAAAAAAATAATAAAATATTTTGAGATATTAAATATTTGAAATTCACAACTGCATATAGCTTTTGAAACAGAGCACTAAATTTACTCTCCATAAAAAAAATAATCAATTTTTTTACGGAATATCCCTACTCTGTTTTCTAAGCATCCCAAACTGTATCTTCTCCTGGACGTACTTATCTTCGCTTTAGACAATAAGCAGCACTTTGTCTCAAGTAATACACAATCACTTTCGTGAAATACTACAAGCAAATTCACTTAGCTCGGCTGCTGCTGCTGAAAGGTCATGGTGTAGCACAGCATTTAACCCGCGTAGACTTTATTTAATTTAATTCGACATGCAATTGCTTTCCTGCTACGCAACACGTGCACATAAGTTACCCATGCAACAACCAGTACACACTCATACATATATAAATAGGTACATTAGTGTGTGCGTGTAGTTCGGCAACAACCTGTGTTCGCTTTCATTTTAAATTATTTAGCTTAATCGATTTGGCTTGTCTTGTCGCTGGCGCTGCTGCTAAAATATTAACCCGAGCGCATTGAATATTTCACGCTTTGTTGTTGCTTTGCAATATTTGCAACTCTTAAATAAAATAAAAAGCGGCTGCTGCTGCTACATAATTGCATTGCTGCCGTGCTACGTGTCAGTGCGCCGGAAAGTATGCATTAATTACTTCTGCTCCAATAATTATCAATGTCTCTGCCACGTTGCATCCCGTTAGCACACCCACAGCCACAATACAATAAGGTACATATTGGGCGACCTTCAGCTGTGAGCACCAGTTTAAATTTCACTCTTTCCACGGCAACTGTCTGTTTAATAACCGACTGCAGAGCAGCTTGGCTGATGGCGAATGCAAGTGAGGTGGGAACTCTTCTTCACTTTTTGCAGCTCAGAACTTTATTTAAGAAATCGAATTTGCCACTCTCACCTACAAGCGATATTTACTCAAATGCACACATAAACTCACACTCAGCGCACTTAAGCGTCCCTCACTCTCACGCCCCTTCCGCGGCCCTTTGTTTGCATTCACTTTTGCCCTTTTCCGTTGCGCTCGATTGATTAAAAAAGCCATCTCCTGAGTGTTAGTCGACGTGCAGTGAACGCCTAGGTTTTGCCATGGATTTGTGCTGACTTTGTTGTTGGTCTTTGCTCACTTTGCTGAGTCAGCTATAATGCGCTGTTATATAGATTTTTGCCTTTGTTTGCTTTGCTCACCTATAATTCATACAAGTCCCTGTGTATCTATGTAACTGCTCTGTCTAAATGAAGCTGATTGATTGGAAAATTCGTGTGTGTGCTTGTGTGTTTTGATTTTGTCATATTGATCATTAAGCGGTCAATGTGGCAAGCTATGACTTGTGTTTAATATTAAATGTACTAACAACAATTTGTTTGTGCTTGCTGAGGATAATAAAATAGTTCTGTTGAAATATGGGTTAGTGTGAAAACCATAAATGTTTAAATCCGTTATAAATTAATAATGTAAGGGAATATACTTATGCAATGGAGTAAACAAGCAATTAGGTAAATATGTTTTGGTACTAACCAAAATGTTGAGATAAATCTCATATTGTAAACATTATAGTTGTTGTTTATTAGAATTTGTTAGCAATTTAGCAATTTCTTGCGAAATAAGAGAAAAATGTCTACTTTAGTTTCACCGGAGCTATACCCTTAACAGTTGCGTTTCTTAAAGCAGTAAAGGTAATAAAAAAAGCTTTTATTTTAATTTTGACCGTTCAGTTTCTAAGGTATATTATACAATTGTGTTCAAATTTTTAATTTATACTTCGTGTGTTTTTCGAATCGGTGAATTTTTTTCTGTAAGTTTTTAGTACTGTTAGTGACACCTATGCTAAATTTCACGACAAAATATTCATTAGTATTTGAGGTACGCATGGTTTTGTGAGGCTCTAAAAGTGAATTCTTCGATTTTACTATGCCTGAATTTATTGAATAAAGAAGTGCGATAGTGCACCATTGCTATTCGTGATTTTGAAACATTTTCAACTAATATCGTGCCGCAATCGCCGCATTCGCCTGCTTTAGCTTCGTGTAACTTCTGGCTATTCAGAAAATCCACATGACTGGGGATATAAAAGAAGAAGCGATGAAGACTCTGATGGCCATCCCGACCGAGGATTTTTGATGGCTGGAAAATTCGTTGGCATAAGTGTATTGCAGGGGGAGGGGACTACTTTGAAGGAGAAGAAATGGGCAAAATTCACCTTTCAATTTGATTACACAACAAAAAAATCGTTCTTAAATTGCTCTAAAAAACAATCTGCCGTTTAATTTTAGTATATACCCAGTTCAGATTGTAAAGAGATAGCTGAATCATCGGCGTATCGATGCTTGTCAAATATTTTTCTAGTCAATTTATATTTTGATTGTGTTTCATTTGAGGTTTGGTAACAGCTTAAGAGATTTCAATAATCTTTTGATAAGATTCTTAGTCTAGAGACTTCACTACGGTTTTTTGTATTACTTTTATTAGAAAATGATAGGCTATTTGTTTGAACTAGGTGACATGTGAATGCCTCCGGAGTATCATTTATGCATAATTTTCAGAGGCAGCTTGGCTGAATAACTTTAAGGTATTGCTTTGCAGTCCTGAGGTGGTTCATCAGCTGTTAATCGCCGGAAAATGTTTCCAAGTTCAAATTTTTATCTATCTGCGCCATCAAGTAATATTCTATCTTTATATTCGTATTCTATTCTATATTCATAGTTCTCATCATTTATTGATATGTGTGGATACAGTGGAGACATCTTTTCTTCAAAACATCAAATCCATTTCAATCTAAGATCAAGATTATGTAATCAGATGACTTGAACTTTAACATAGCGAAGAAACGTCAACACAGTAATGTGTTGTATATTTTTTTTTCTGATAAAAATCACCTTTGACAGAAAAGAAAATAAGTGGCTGACTATAAATACTGACAGACCTTCAATCATATATCAATTCCTCTCGGCGGCTGGCCGATCAGTTACTTTTAATGTTAAGAGAACACAGAGACATGTATAGTAAGCTTATAATCTCGCACAATTCCCAGATATGACATATGCTTGAAACTCCAAAGAATCCTAAGACTCTCAGTATTAACCCGCAAAAAGTTTTACGTGAATCAACTCAATAATCGCAAAAAGGGGGTGGTTCCTCGACTATTTTACATGGGGAAATCAAATCTGTCCGTGACATACACACATGGCTAAATTGATTCAGCTCGTCCTGCTGATTATTAATAATAAATTAATATATGTACATAGGGTTGCCGACATTCCCTTCTAGGAGTTACAAATTTCCTTGCAAACTTAATAAACCCCCTTCCGTAAAAAAAGTTTTAGAGCTGTAAACTATTTAATGAAATCCATATTTTTAGAATTTTAAAATATTTCAATTTTCGTGTGATTAAATTACATTTAAAAACAAATGGAAACCACCTTCAAGTATCATTGTTTGAAATTTCGAAATTTCTAGAAGAGCGTGGTCTCATATCATTTATACGACACAAACACATCACATATAATACTTGGATACCAATACTTACAATAACAACTTGTTAACTTTAAGCTCAAACAAAATTTTTTCGCCTTTAGCAACGCTGCTCAGCACCAAATGCTTTAATTTTGACATAACATTATCCAATTATGAATTCAAAGAGCAGCAAGCGCGTTGAATATAAGAATTTTTTCTTCCATTCCCCCAACAGCAGACTATTCTCTTGATATTCTCGGCTGAAATGTTGTTGCTAATTTCCGCCATTTATATCCTGCGCGCACAACGGCGGCCTTTTGCTAAAGAAGTCAAATTTCTGTTATTGCCTACCGCATCATACTTTCAGCGCACGTACTACACGCCTGCCTTCGCTGCCCAGCCCCTTTCTCCTCTCGCCGGTATTTCCTTACAGATGTCCGCTCATTAAATCCATGTAACACATGGCGGCGCCGAGCAAGAATCACTCGCCGAGCACGTTCTTCACAACAAACTCCAACTTTTTTCTGCGGGCGTTGCGGCCAATGCGACTTTCCACCATTTCCGCATGCATTTCCCCTTACCCTTCCACTTTTGTTTTACTTTTTATTTTTATGCTTATGTTAACACATCGTACACATTTTGATGGGCCGCTGTTCAACACGGCGTATGAGTGCTGTCTAATAGAAAAATCACGCAGCCGCATTGGCACACATACAGAAACACGCATAAGTGTTTACATACACACAAACATCCGTTGGTACGTGCAAACACGCCACACTTGGGGAAGCAGCTGAAGTGTGTGTGAAAACAATCAACAGTCGAGAAAACACCTTGCGGCCATTGTAATGAATATAATAAATGTTGTGATGAAGCAACAACAACAAAAACATTATTAACAGCAAACAGCTCACTATATGCGAACGATGAATTGCGAATATTATTCGCACGCATACAGCTGCCCTTAATTGAGATAATAAAACTATAAAAGACAGTGGCGAAAAAATTGATTGAAATATTTTTCCCTCTCTGAAAAAGTTGCAAGAAGTTACTCATTTCACATATTATTTTAACTTTTTGTTATATATTTATTACATGATACATATGTATATACTAGGGTGATTAAAAAAAACTGTTTTTTTCGTTTGGTACTCGGAAAAATAGGTTCCTAGACACCTCTAAGAAAGCGTGAGTTCTTAATTGTAACGGGAAGGTCCTCCTACATACAGTTTTCTATTTTTTCTTATTATCAGATAGAAAAATTTATATCTCGCTTCCAACTACTTGAAAAAATATCTTGTTCCTTAGATTTTGTATGAAATTGAATGCTCTACAAAAACGGTCTCCACGACTTTTTCGTAAACCCAACTGTTTAAAAGATATTAACGGTTGAACTTTGATTATTTTTGGGAAGATTTTTTATTTCTTATTAATTTTATAACTCAATGAAAAAAAAAAATCATTATGAATGATGAAACTCATAGGTTTTTGGAGAGGCTTTCTTAGAGGTGTCTAGGAACCTATTTTTCCGAGTACCAAACGAAAAAAAATAAAAAATTTTTTTTGAATCACCCTAATATATTGTATACTATAGGTATGTATATGTAGCATATCGTTTTTCGTTTTCATTTATGCGATCATCTTACCTTAGTTTTTCATGAAGAGTTATATTAACAAACTGCAAGAAAAAAATATATAAATAATGTCTTAAGGAGTAAGGAAGTTTGGCTATATTTGGACTAAGAGAAGGAGCTTGCAAAAAATGTTCACTTAGTGACTTAATTTCGTTCGTCTCTTTGTTCCTCAATATGTGTATATGCGAACTAGTCTCTCACATTTTGAGGCTGCCAAGCACCGGAACAATCGGAATCAAGTGGGGTATGCTCTGGGCATAAATCATTGGATTACCACTGACAGAAACATGTTTTTTATTTTTTGAACAACGTAACATATAACTTTAAAAAACTTAGCATATTTCGGTCAAAATTCAGTAGTTGTATGGGTGCGCTTCGAAGTTCTTGCTGTTTTTTTTTCATAGGAAAATGCAATTTAATTGCAACATAATGGTTACAAATAAATTACTCGAAGTATCGCCCACCGCTAATCACAACTTTTTCCCATGTTTCTGACAAAACTCGAAAACTATCACTGTAAAACTGTTCATCTTGTGATACTATCCAAGAATCAATCATTTGCGATGCTGTTTTGTGAGTGGAATTGGTTTTGATCCAGGCTATATGCCTTTTAACGACACAAATTATAATCTAGCCTTGTCATGAAGCAGAAATCGGTCGGGGCGACGTCGTTGAAGCTTCACCGGACAGTCACCATGACTTTCTTTCATATGAATTGCTATAATGAATTCACTTTTCATCACCTGTTATGATGCGATTAACAAAACCTTTCCTTTTTGCCGTATGAGCAATTGTCCACAGGTTCGACGCTCAACGACCCTCCGTTTCCAATTATAAGGAACCGAAGTTCCTTGTTTTTGAATCATCTCCGGCGCAAATAGTCGCTTTGAGATGGCTTGCGGGGGACTTCCAATGCTGAAGCGAGCTCTTCTTGAGCCTGACACATATCCTCATCGACTAACGTCTCCAACCGAAATTGCCGTTTTTGAAGCGACAAAGCCAATCACGGCACGTTGTTTTGTTTCCGACTACGCCTCCGTAAACTTTTTGGAGTCCGCGATGTGCCACTGAATTATTTACTGATAATAGAAAATCAACACTTCCCAAAAATGATGTTTATTTGGCCAAAAATCGTTAATTTATTAGACAAAATGTGTCAAAACAAATAACATCAGTATGATTCTAATGCCAAAGACTGCACTTCATTAGGGATGTATTATTACATATTTTCTTCCTAGTCATTTTCCAATCATAAAAGCGGAAAACAAAGACAGTATATTCTCTAAAAAATATTGTATATCAGAAAAAGGAGACACTGACACCATCCAATCTAGTGAAATAAAGGTATTTTTGTCACTTTTTTGTAATAAATCACGTCTACGTTGAAAACAAAAATGCCAAAATTAGTATAATATTACATAAAGTAGCTCAGAAATGCGTACGCATGTCCTGGCCTGCGTTCTAGCTTTCTGCCTAAAAATACGCGCCTTTCTGCGGTCTTTTCCTTCTAACATTTTTCTCATGCGACACCGTGCATTTATTCAAATTTAAATTTGGCTTAAATGCGCGACACAAAATGAAATGTATGACATGACTACAACTGGCTCTCAAGCACTGCACTGCAGCACTGTAAGTATGAGTATTTTCGTAGAGATTTAAATTTTATCCAATGTCCGCCCACTTAACACTATTAAGCAGATTTACCTTCTTTAGCAGCTTTTCCTCGTGCTGCACGCAGTTTTATCTTACATTTGTTTATGTTTTTGTTTTTGCTGTTTCGCATAAATTGCGTCCCCTTGTAACAGTAAGCAGCGTGCGTTATATAATATACGCCTGTTTTTGCTTTTTTATCCCCTGATGTAATTTTCATTTTATTTTGCTTGTCATTAATGTTGGCAATTCGTCGTTGTTGTTTTTCCGTGTTCCGCCTCTTCATTTTTATGACTTTGTTACTTTTCCGCATTTTTCGGTGATTTTTTTTTGCAGCAGCAGCCGTAATTGTCGGCAGTTTGGAGCGCGTAAACATTTTTGATGATTTATACTCGTGTCCTTAAATATTTATGCAGGTCCATTTACACTTTTAAATGACTATAAATATTTAATTGGCTCCAATTTTAGTGGCACAAATTTTCGCGCGGCGCAGCGCCGTTTTCACATTCGCTTTTTTGCGTTCTAATTGGAATTTGGGTTAAAATGTGAGCATTTTTAAATGCTTCAAGGTGAAATACATATATTTTTCATTGAATATTTTATTTTCAAATATTCCAAATATTTTTCACTTTTCAATTCGAATTGATTAAATCTAATATGTGTATATTGGAGGATTTATAAAATTTTTGTAATAATCTTTATTTAGGACTTTTTGTAATAAACATTCCATTTTATGAATGAAAAGTTTGTTTGTGTGGAAAATGACATGACATTTGAATCGTTTGGTAATGTAGAATTATAATCTGACTATCAATCAGCAATTGTTGTTAGCCAAACGCAAAATCTCTTCCATATGAAATATGTCCAGCATCTCCCCAATATCTTTAAACGGCAATAGTATGTGCCTTTAAAGAATACTTCTGGTTTATAGTACTTCTTCTTATAAAAAATTATCATCAAGAAGAAACTAAAGAAATAATTTATTTTAATAATATTGGGTCGCTTATTCAGTACTTTCATTTTTTTAAATTAATTTTAAAGACGATTTTTTACTATGTAAAATATTTTATCGCTAAATTTAATCTTTCAGCAATCTCTCGAGTTCGACTTTCGACTTGCTGGAACGTCATTTTCGTCCTTTTGATAGTAAAGTAGTAACATATGCCGAAATTGCTATTTTTGATCTTCCGTCTTTGATGAGGCGCCAAACAAAATGTATTTAAAAAATTTCAACAAAATTGTCTACAAATAAACCTTATTATACCGAATTTTCTACTAATATGTAACGGTAAATCGGTTATGTGTGAATCTAGTTATGAAAAATTTCGATAAGATCAGTATTTGTCATCAAAAAAATTACTTAGCAAACGACCCAATAACATGCATATTAAAGAACCGTCTCTGATACTGAGCACAAAGGCCTTGTTAACGGAAGTACTAAGACGACTCTATTAAGAGAGCTTCGCAATAAGATTTTTCGCTGCCAAATATGAATCGTGACACTCAACAAAATGTTATTAAAAAGTAAACTCTAGAAGGTAATAAAGATAGTAGCTTATTCGGACGGAGCAGCTCTGGATGTTTTAGTCTGTCTTAGTATATACATATATACCTTTACAGTATAGTGACTATTTTGCATAAAAAAACTCGTAGAGAAGAAAACTGTTGGCAACTATACACAAGTAGAAATCGCAGAATAAGAGAAATTCGAAACAGAAGCCAATGAAAAAACTGAGAACGGTCATTAGATCAATCTTTGCTGGGTAGTGAAAGTGGTCCTAAATGGTGGTTGTTTTTGCTTTCAGAAACAAGAACCAGCAATAATTTTCAGTTCACTTTTAACTGTAAAAAGGCATACAATACTTTTTCTCCAAAGGGCTATAACTAAAAGATTCCAAGAAATTCAAGTTGGAGTTATCTGAGTCGAAGTACAAAGCTATAAAATGTTCTATAAAGCACTAACGAATAACCATGGGAAAATTCTAAAAACCGTCATCTATTTTAGCAGTAAAACAATGTACTTGCTTAGCTCAAAACAGAGCATTAAGAAATTCTTTGGCTTGGATTTAGGGCTACTGAAGTATTGAAGAAAATGAGATAGAAATCCTTAAAGAAGTTGGATAAAATGAAGGAACATTTTATGCATATGTTTTTCAAATATCCGTGAAATTATATATGAAAGCAGTAAGAAAAATATCTCAGAATTTTTGAGAATTTCTCCCGTATATGGAATATTGAAGATATTAGTGATGTGATATCCCCGGATAGAGGCACAACGTCTGACTTGAACAAAACTGCAATTATTGCCGCAGCTTAGCTGTACAAAGTCTAGCGGTTTCAACGAGAACTCCGATTGGAATGAAATGAAACTTAGGAACTATTTAGAACAAAAAATTGAAAAAGGTTACCAAATAATCGAGCAAAATGCCATTATTTGGAATTGTAAGTAATCAGCCTCATATAGCATTCTTAGAAAGCAACCAAGTTAAGCAAAACAAAAAAAAAAAAAACAAACCAAAGCAAATATATCTTCGATACAGCATTGTGATTTTAATTACAGTATTCAATATTAATTAGTATCACATTTATGAATAAATATGCGCACACATACCTACATAAATAGAACTCATTTGGATTATTGCTTTTCCAAAAATACCTAAGCAGCTGCTTAATTAATATTGACTTATACATATTTCGCCTTAGAATCAGCCCAGTTTCACAGCCACACACACACACCTCCAAATATCTATAAATACAGTTATAATTTCGCACGGAAAATCATCAATGAGTTTGGTACTGCCACAGCGATTGATTAAGTAATCAGCGGTAAAGTGCCGGCTGGGAGTGTTTTATGGAATAATTGTGCGATTTTAATTAAGCAAACTTCTTGATTTCCTTTCAGCCGACAGCGAACACGAGCATTAACCTCCACAAGGACACACATACATATGTAAGTTTTGGGGAATGGATGAGGAGCATGCGTAAATGACGCTTTGTTCACGCACTCTAATTTGCTTTGTGTGTGGTGTGGCGCCTAAAAGTAGATAAGTGGTGTTAGAGTGCTTCTGAATGAGAAAAATGCCTCGCAAAGTATTAATGACTCACGCTTTGGCCATTAATGCGTTGTTAACATCTTTTCGAGTTTTTGTTTTCGATTTTCTTTTTCTTTTTTTGCAACACTTTTGCTACTTAAGCATGCTCGAGAAAGCAATCAATAAAATTAACGAAGTATTAAAGTGTAACAGGACTTAAAAAATTACCCAAAAAGTAGAAAAGAAAGTGGAAAGCAAAAGTGAAGTGAAAAATGCTGTAATGTAGACCTTAAAGTATGTATTGAGGAACGCAAGCAAAAGCAGAAATATTTCAAACGCGTCAGTAACTTTGCGCAAGCCAGCGGGGTACTTGTGCTCAATCAAGAACAACAAAACTCAATTCAAGTTTACTTTTCTGACCAGCTGAGGGCGCCCGTAGTTGGCAGCTGTGGTGGAGGCGTGGGAATTGGACGGCGACGTCTAACATCGTTATTAATTAAGCAAATTGACCCAGTAAACATCAACAAAACTGCCACAGCAATAACAAAAAGAACAACAAGAACAGCAAAAAAGTAAGCAATAACAAAAACTCATCATAAATAACATTAAAATCGGCGACGTCATTATCAAGCAACGCGGACTATGTGTCTGGGTAAGCAGTCGTCTCTATATATAAAGGGTGATTTTTTAAGAGCTTGATAACTTTTTAAAAAAAAAAAACGCATAAAATTTGCAAAATCTCATCGGTTCTTTATTTGAAACGTTAGATTGGTTCATGACATTTACTTTTTGAAGATAATTTCATTTAAATGTTGACCGCGGCTGCGTCTTAGGTGGTCCATTCGGAAAGTCCAATTTTGGGCAACTTTTTCGAGCATTTCGGCCGGAATAGCCCGAATTTCTTCGGAAATGTTGTCTTCCAAAGCTGGAATAGTTGCTGGCTTATTTCTGTAGACTTTAGACTTGACGTAGCCCCACAAAAAATAGTCTAAAGGCGTTAAATCGCATGATCTTGGTGGCCAACTTACGGGTCCATTTCTTGAGATGAATTGTTGTCCGAAGTTTTCCCTCAAAATGGCCATAGAATCGCGAGCTGTGTGGCATGTAGCGCCATCTTGTTGAAACCACATGTCAACCAAGTTCAGTTCTTCCATTTTTGGCAACAAAAAGTTTGTTAGCATCGAACGATAGCGATCGCCATTCACCGTAACGTTGCGTCCAACAGCATCTTTGAAAAAATACGGTCCAATGATTCCACCAGCGTACAAACCACACCAAACAGTGCATTTTTCGGGATGCATGGGCAGTTCTTGAACGGCTTCTGGTTGCTCTTCACCCCAAATGCGGCAATTTTGCTTATTTACGTAGCCATTCAACCAGAAATGAGCCTCATCGCTCATCGGACACGGACGCGAAACACATTTCGAACCGAACACTGATTTTGGTAATAAAATTCAATGATTTGCAAGCGTTGCTCGTTAGTAAGTCTATTCATGATGAAATGTCAAAGCATACTGAGCATCTTTCTCTTTGACACCATGTCTGACATCCCACGTGATCTGTCAAATACTACTGCATGAAAATCCTAACCTCAAAAAAATCACCCTTTATATATATATATATATATGTGTGTGGCTGTGTACGAGCGTGTAGTGGGTGATTGGGCGCAAATGAAAGCGAATGCCAGCAACTTGACTGCCAAGTAACTTAGAAACTAATTTCACGTTTTGTTGCTGCTCAGTTCGCTGCCTATTCTAGCAGTGTTTAACATACAAATAAAGTCGGTTATTGCTGTTGTTGTTACTGCCGCTATTGTGCCGCTATTTTATGCTCATGTAAACCAGCTCAGCCGGTGATTATTACTTTCCTTTCATCGACTTCAGCTGGAGCTATTAGCGTGCTGTGCGCGGAAGTTGTGGCTGTGTTGCCGATTAGTAAGTTCATTTGTGCATTAGGGTGGTGAATTTTGCGTTTTATGAATTTGTTTAGAATATTTTGTATTTAAGTAAGTTTTTTCGTATGAAAATACCTTTTATTTAATTCAAAATCATAATCAGAAATCAATAAGTTCATTGAAAAAACTATTAACTTTAAAATTCGAAAATATCTACAGAAATTATCGATTAGAAATATATTAATTAAATTGTAGCATATATTTAGGAGTGCACGAACTATCGCGAATCTCAAGTTCAAAAGAAAATTTTTGTTAGAGTAACATTTTTTATGCCAAGCTTTCATTATATCCAAATGATTACTGAGCAGACGGAAATATGAAGCTTCAAGCCGGATAAATGCCTGCAGGGTAGTTTCTGGTGTACAACTTTCATTCCAACTGAGTCAAAATGAAAGCGATAGCAAAAGTAGACTTGCCAATTTCGCTGACTGAGTGCCGATTATGCCAAAAAGTGCGCTTTAATCTAGGAAGCTCGTTATTTATGCGCTTTTAATATGCCGTGCATGTCACAATGAAAGGAAATTCCACAGAATAGCAGCGGAAAATCCCGTTTTATGGATGTGTGGAATATATATACATAATATATGTGGTTGTATAAATGATAACAAGTATATCTTATGTAAAAGCTTTGAGAAATAATCAGGCGGCGACAAAAGCTGCAACTTTAAGCGCCAATTATGCTATCTCATCTCAAAGTGTAAATGTTTCTGAGTATGTGTGTATAAATGAACTCACTTCACTAGTTCATTTTGTTAATGAACTTGAAATGCTAAATGAAGACAGAGCAGCGAAACTGCGAAATTGTCTAACCAAAATGCGCTTGAGAAAGTGTATTCAAATATTCTACATATAATATGTAGGTACAAACCCACTTTCACTCTTAGTACTTTATGCATACAGCAAAAACATAATTAGCATTTCCCGCGCAGACTGTTTAAAGTGTGTGCGAAATTTAATGTGGATTATTGTGCTTTAGCACGTCATTGTCTAAGATCTTCAGCTGCTTAGCTGCCATTATTTTAATTTTTAATTCTCATTTCCGAAGCCTGCATTAGCGATGCATACATATACCTGCGTAGATATGCTGGTGTTGTATGTGTAGTGTGGTATATTTGGCGAAAAACAACAAAAGCGAATCAAGTAAAGTGGAAAGATAAGTTCGTTAAGTAGCTGAAGTTGCTTAAGCACACATGAGTTGATCGATATTAAAACAAGTGGCAAGACTGCACATGTGTCGGTGGATGACTGATAAGTTGTTGCTATGCTTTAATCGCTTCGTGGAACTTTACTTTAACTTATTTGCTGCAAGGCACTTAAAATCTTCTAGGATAAGTCAAATTAAAGCGACAAAGAATGGTATATTCGTATATTTCTCTTCTAATGGAAGTACTTTTAGGGTGTGTGGAGGACATGTTGCAGAAAATAATTAGAAGTAATGAATAATTTAATAAGAAAGCGGAATATTTATGATATCAGGTATTTGATAATCTTCCCAGAGGTTTACCAAACCAGTGATGCTAAAAGCTGCAGTTCCTGAAGACTTTTGAGTTCATTGCTGATTAGTCTATAATACTGAGGCTATCGTCATATTCACATATTTTCCAGTTTGTTTACCAGCTGAACTGCAATGATACGATTTGTCGGCGGTTTCGACAAATGAGCAGGTAATGGGCGAGATATTATGTACTTGTCATTTAAATTAACCGATCAAAATCAAGAAATGGATTTTCATAAAAGATTAATTGGACTTGAAAGTTGTTTATAAAAAACGAAGTGTCTAGACAGAACTTTCGAAGGGTTTGCCGTTGGTTGCAAACCGTTGGTCAGTTATGTTTTTAGATTTACCATAGTTTTATAACAGGTCAATTGAAAAGTCTTTGGCCTGATACATAGATGGTGCTAGTAGAATTAAATCCATATGATTTTAGTTAGTTTGCGAATTATATAATTTTGAGTAAAGCAACTTTTGTGATGGTGAAAAAATTAATAAAAAGAACTTGCGCGCGTTGATAAAGTATTGCTTTTTTAAAGGTAAAATTGAAGCAAAAACTTGGCTTGATGACGAGTTTGCAGGTACTGACCCATGAAAAGCAAACATGAAGGATCGGTATGCTAAGTTTAATCGTGAGGAAATGAGCATCGAAGAGAGTGGACGCTCAAAAGAGAGTGTTACCGGCGACAAGTTCAAAAACATCACAATATGATTTTGAATTATCTTAAAATGAATTTATGATTCGGAGCAGAGAGGGGTTCAAGCGCAATAAACCCAAGTTTTCGCGTCAATATGTGACGAGGGATGAAATATGACACCACCTTTTCACTACAAAGTCCAATCGACATCTGCGTGAACTGCATTTGAGGACCCAAATCGCGTTAAATTGCAACAGTCGACCGGTAATTTAATGCTTTGTATTTTAGGATACGATTGGAAGAATTTTTATTGACTACCTTAAAAAAGGAAAAACCATCAACAGCGACTATTAGGCAGTGAGCATATTGGGGCGTTTGAAGAACGAAATTATTGTGTAAGTATTTGAAGAAAAAGAAAGTGCTGTTTCACCAAGATAACGCACCGTGTCACATGCCAGTGAAAATGAAGACAAAAAGACATGAATTGATCTCCGAATTGCTTCCGCATCCACCGTGTTTTTCCAGATCTGGCACCGAAAACTTGGAGAGTCGCTATAATCAGTGTATTAACTTTGCAGGGAACTATGTTGAACAAAAAACAAAAGGAATTTTGCGAAAAAATTTGTATTACTGTGGTAGGACGGGAACTTTTCAATTGACCTGTTATACATATATGTTTTAATAAATATTCCAGTGGATGGTATCATAGCTTTGGTGTATGTTAACTTTAGCCCAATATTCAAAAATTTCATTACTTATTTTTTAACATAATTCATTCAATGATATCAACTTAAACCATTCAACTTAATATGCCGTGACTAAAACAACAAAAAATGTGTTCGATTCTTTGAAATTCAAATTTAAATTATCAATTGAGTTAAAATCGTTACTCAAAGCGAAATCACATTAAACCGCCTTAAATTATAGTCACCCATAACTGTGCATAGCAACCGCACGGCGTGATTTGTGGTGCTTATATTGTTGTTGTTATTACAACGCGGCATGTTGATGACCAATTTAAATTCCCTTTGAACTGCCCATTATTTATTTGCAAATATTAGCTAAAGTTGGTGTGAGCCTTTGAAAATCAGAGTCACTTCCACACACACAAACTCAGGCAAACCATGTAGACACCAATCTCGAACGATCTAACCACCAACAAGCACACTTACACAATTATTTACCCAAACCGCTTGCGCGAGCGTAACTAGAACTTTGACATCATCACTTTGCGGTTGACTCGCTGCTGCTGACTTGACGTCGGAAAAACTTTCGCTTTTCATTCGGCGCACACCAACACACACACATACACACATGCTGCTCACCTCACATTCATGCTGTGGCAACCACTAACGCATTTATGTGGCACATTTAACAGCAAGTGCCCACGCTTTCTAGGTGCTTGGTACACGCACACATACATACACGCGGGAGGACGCACACATGCAAGCCAGTGTCTATGAAATCACCATAAAATCAATTCATTCGCTGTTCAGTCTCCAGCTGATGAAGTGGTTGTCGTTGCTGTAATTGTTATTGGTGTTGTTGTTGTTTCTGCTTGTAATGCTAATGATGATGACGGGACAAAACTTCCAACTGCGACACTTGTAATATTTGTGTGAGTTCGAGTGTGTGTGAGCTTGTGGGCTCTCTCTGGTCCATAAACACCGCTTTCGGCTGCCTAAAAGTTTTCAAGTAATTTTTGAACATTTCATGGCAGATTGCATGACTACTAAAGTGGAATAAAAGGACAACTTGCACAACAACAACAAGAAAGTCGCAATAAATAAAGTAGAGTGAAATAGAAGAAAAATAGGGATAAATTAGTTGGCAGTTTGCTTGTTGTTGTCAACATTGTAAGTTCACGTTATGTTTTTGTTGTTGTAACGCTTGCTTTGTAGTGCTAATGACAAGCCAAAGCCGCAAGACGTCGGATTGTGGACGGGAGTGAGGACATACTATTGATTAACAAGCTTATAACTGTTCTTAGAAATGTAAATATGTTTGCGAATAAGTAAAACTCTCTGTAAATGTATGTGTGTTGCTGGAAGGACAACGGGACATAAGAACTTGTACGCACTTGTTCGACAAATATTGATCACTTTGTCAACTCTGAAATTGCTGTATTGCATGTTATTGAAGCAATTTAAATACATATTCACGCTGTACCGCACGCTGTCGTTTTTTGTTGGTTGGTGGTTGAGCTGTCATATTCAAAAATTATAAAGGTCGTTTATAAGAAATAAATAATATTTTAAGAACAATTACAAGTAAACATTTCTTTCATGAAAAGTCGATTTTCACTTTTCTTATTGCACGGTTTTTTTCTGAAATATCGGGTTGTCGAAAAAGTCTTTTCGTATGTTGTCAATGGGTGTCGTTGCAGTCGTATATCTCCAATGCTATCAATCACATTTTGTCATACCATTCGATGTGAAAGATGCACCTCGCTCTGGTCGACCTATCGTTGAAAAAGTCGATGAAATTATAGAAAATATTAGGAACTTAACATTCATCATCAAACGATTTTGAATCATTTAAAAAAGGCTGGCTGCAAAAAGAAGCTCGATGTTTGGGTACTACATGAATTGCTGTGAAAAATTCAAAAGACCAAATTAAAGTCTGCGATTCTTTGCTGGAACGAAATGAAATCGAACCATTTCTGAAGTGAATGGTAACAGGAGACGAAAGTGGATCAAACACGGCAATAATGTGCGAAACAGATCATGGCCCAAGCGTGATGAGACCCTACAAATGGTCAGTAAAACCAGGATTGATACCTCGAAAGGTTATGTTGAGTGATTGGTGGGGTTGGAAAGGAATCATCCACAATGCTCCAGCCTAGTCGAATGATTGATTGTACATTTTACAGTCAATAATTGATGAGATTAAAACAAGAAATCGAGAAAAATGTCCAGAACTGATTCAGAGAAAGGGCTTCGGCTTTCATCAGGACAACGCTAGACCACATACATACATCTCATGATGACTGGGCACAAACTGGGAGCGCTTGGCTGGGAAGTTTTGATGCATCCGTCAAATAGCCCGGACCTTTCACCATCGGACTACCTTTTGCTTCGCTCAATACAAAACTCCATTAATGGATAAAGTTGGCTTTGAAGTTTAATAGAAATACGAAAAGACTTTTTCGATATTATTACTAATACTATTTTGAATGGCATAGGTCCCAAGCGAGAGTATTATCGTGATATCACTCTAATCTTCAGTATTGTAATGAAATAAACCTTTGCTTCCCAAACAATTTAAGACCACGTTCATAGATTAGAAAGTACAAACATCAGGCCCAATTTGAATTCACCAAACTGTTCAACTCTCTTCATAAATATTTCTGCTGCTACTACCAAACATTTTGCCCAGTAAATAAAATTTAGAGAAACTGCCGAGTAAAAAGAAGCTATTGCCTCAAATTACCATTAAAGTTGTATCCATTACCACTCACCCATCGTTATTTCTGCAATTCCAAACATTTTTCGCCTGCGTTCAGCAACCGCAGCTAATCTGGAATGCGAAGCGGAAGCGTTGAACTAACAGACACCAACGAAGTGCACGACATAACTAACAACGAGAGTTCTATCAGCTGCAACAACGAAATTGGCTACAACTTTGCTTCGCACAGCAGCGCATACTCTGGCAGTGAGCGACACAAATACCAACAAACACATACATATACTATAAAGTGTGATATAGATTTATACAGATGCGAGTTGTACTTTCGACATTGGTGCCAAAGTCAGCGCATATTTCCTGCTGGTGAATTGTTCCAAACTTCTGCGGTGAATCACAATGAAATGGGACTTTATGCGCAGTCAATTGTTGTTGCTATTCTGGTGCCAATACGCTGCTAGTATACTGGCTAAGCAGCGAACTTTATACCAGTGCAGCAGCAACAACTGCGAAAACTTTCAGACAATACTTTTCGTGAGTGGGTAACACGCATCTGCCTCACACACATACACACACACACAGCCACACATATTAGTATACACAAACACAAAATTTTTTTGGTTTCTCTAGCTTTAAAAAAATATATTAACACAGGCAAGTGTGTGTGTGGCAAATAAAAAATGCTCCGAAACCAATTCGTCAGAAATGCGGTTTTCATCCAGCGGGAATACGCTCAGCCGGTAATTGAATTGTGAAATTATTTATACGCACATTTTCGCCAATTTCCTATGGGAAGTCGTAAAAAATCACACCGAAGTTATGCGCTAAGTTGCAAGTTATTTTTGTTAATTTCTCACATGCTTCTTCTTCTCTTTATTGCATGCATTTTTCATGGGCGACTGAAGGCCAAGTGGCTTTGACGGCGCTGCCAGCGGATTGTTTACAAGTTTGCAAAATGAAATTTCGATTTATGAAAAATTAATGCGAAAAAGAGTGGAAGATTGATAAGCGAGTTTTCTTTTTTGTGGCAGAGGACCAGCTGAGAAATGCTTCCCGTCAAAGTGAAAGGAGCAACTGACTGAGGTGGCGTCATAAACACAGTTTGCAAAAAATACCGTTAAATGGTTTTTCGGGGAAAACTTGAAAAAATTATATTTTTTTATTTGACTTAAGAATTATTTTAGCTTCTTTTATGGATACTAAATCTACGGGAATAGCTTTAAGATGTGAGAAGCAGAAAGAGAAGCGGAAAGAATTCATGAATTGATTTCTGTAGAACTGCAAATACAACTAGTGTTTGAAGATTAACGGTATTAGAGATTTTGAATTTTATATCATTAACATTACTTAACATTGGCCCTCTGAAGAGTTATTATTTTAATCATGTTATGTTATCTACAAAAAAAAAAATTGGTGATGAAAACACAAGAAAAATTATTTACGACTTTTTAATATAACATTGCTTTGGACATTTTTTTATATACATAAATTAATATTTAGGAATATAAATTAGTTATAATTTGCATTATATCTTCATGATTAATATTCAGGCATTCGATTTGGCCAAGAGTATAGTGCAACAGCTCATGAAACTGTTATTTTGTTTGAGCTTTGTAAGTTGTAGTGAATGAACGAAGTTTTCTAATATGATTACCGTGTGTCGAGATTCCATTCGGGTTAAAATTTTCCCAGCTTTATGGGTATATTATACCTCCAAACGTTGAACATGCGACATCTATAGCTTCAATAAAATGTATATGTATTTGCCTTTAGTAGTTGTAATGATCTTTTCTAAACATAGATGAGAGGACTTGTGCTTTCAAAATAAAATAATTAAAATTCAACCTTTTCGCCACAATCGGCCAATGATTCATATTTGACTCTTTCGCGTATTTTAAAACAATTTTTTTTATCAACTTCAAAGTAAGTAAATATTTAAATATAAGCATGCCAATAATTAATTCAAATTTTTCGTCCTTTTGCTGTAACCCTCTGTTAGAATGTCCTTCAGCAAATTTGTGTTTCGGCTCATTTTTGGAGCAACACTTGATGGACTTTTGAATGGTTTCGACGTGTTATTCATATACCCACACCTCGTCAACAGTAAAAATGTGTTTGATAGGCGTAGTGTCCTCATATACGATATGAAACATCTCTTTTGCGTCTACTCAACGTCGAGTTTACAAAATATTTATATCTGTTGGTACGAGTCTAATATTGACACTCTTCATAACCAAAATCTGTTTAGTCGATCCATAAGAGATGTTAAGATCCTCTTTTACTCCTCTGATGTCAACAGGATTGTGTTTAAGAATTGTTTCTTCAACTTTATCGATGTTATCTTCATTAGGCGAGGTGGGAGGACGACACACTTGAAACAAATTTTTCTGACCTTTAGTGAATAATTTGTACCTCTCAAATACCGACATATGTTCATGATTAAGCGAACTCTTCAAAATACTTCTGCACATTTTCAGTGAATCCGTAGATGCGAGTCCATTGGAAACATAAAATTTCATGCAAACTTCTTGTTCAATTTTTTTTTCCAAAGTAAAAATCGCTTTGAATGAATTTTGTCGATTTGGCTTGCGCGCACGGTTTAAACGGATCTGTCCAGGTCAAATGTGATCAGATAGCAGTTAAACAAAGGATTTAACAGGTTTACTTAAATACTCTGGAATGAAATTTAGCTTATCAAGGACTTAACGACCATTCGATATTTTATCTTTATATAGAACTTATTGGGCAATAAGATCATCTTAAAGAAATTTTCATCTAAAACTCCAACGAAAAAAGTATAGAAAAACGACTTCTGTGCAAAAAAAATTTATTAGATATGCTGGTGCTTTGAAAAATAACCCAGAAATGGAATTAATTACTCGAATACTAACTTGTATGAATAAATTAGTGTACACCATATTTTCTGTATGTCTGTATTCACCTATGAAAGTGAAATAAATGGCGCACCTGTGGTGTAATTCACCAACATTTCTTTACTAGTGCAAGTGTGCGAATAATGTCAGCTGCTGAGTTACAAAATGATTACATAAGTAGGCCTTTGAGTATGTGTTTATGTGAACTGCCACTGCAGCTGTCCTTTCTGGCTGCAAAAAGAAAACAAAAATATGATAAATGAAACAAACAAAGCTTACTACAAGTCAAACAACTGTAAGCTCTCAAAAGCATGTCAAACATGCGGCAAATATAAATTATTTATACGTTTGTGTAAAAAAAGGTTCACATAACGTAAGTGGAAAATATTATTGTTTGTGTCTCGTTGACCGTCCGCCCGGCAAGGTTACAAAACCTGCGAAGAAATGAAAATTTCATACATCTCAGCAACTAGTGTGGCGTTACATAAGCGAATGCTGCAGCTGCTTTTCTCCCGAAAGTCAACAAAAAACTGTCATTCGGCGCATACCTCACCGTGAATGGTGGAAGGTCACTTCTCACTCTCGCACACACACACACTCATGATATACATATACATAGATGGAAGTGCTATTGTTGCAGATAACTAACACTTAATTACCGACGTTGAACCCACCCGCTTCACACACACCTGTGCACATGCTACAAGTTTGTATATTTGTTGTTGTTGTTGGGTGCCACCACTCATAAATAATATATAAATACAAACTAATTAAGTTGCTGCATGAGAGTACAAAGCGCTTGACACCGTGCTGCGGTTGCGAGCCATAAAATTGCTTTCGAGTATGCACACATATACTCACACGCGCACACTTACACACACACATACATCCGCGTTTAATGGCAGCCAGCACAACGCAGCAACCAGCCAACTGTAGCCGCTAAGCACCTCTAAGTGCCGTTGCAAGTGTACCCATAGCGTGCTGCTGTTATGTGCTACAGCAACAACAACAACGACATCGCCAAAACACTTTAACTATCTTTTCCATGTAATAGGTGTATTTGTGGCTTTAGTGGCACTAGACGCTTAATTTTCCTTCCTCTCCGACTCGCCAGCGCAGCTCCGAACGCTCTGCGGCGCGCTATAACGACTACCATTCCCGTTAACAACACGCTCGTAAATATGTACAGCTGCTCCGCTTTGATCCTAAAATAAATGCTTAAGGTCTTCCCTTGTCTTTTGCCTCTTAACCAGCTGTTGTCCTGCCGTCTCTTCCTCCCCATGCTTTATCTGGTTTTTAATGTTATTTTATTTTTCGTGCATACATTGTTGTTGTATCTCTTGTACATGCTACGTGTTTATGTATTCATAAGTGGTTTTGTCCAGCGCCGTCTCTGCATTCCAAATTCGAGTGGCACTCGCCATTGTCGTCGGCACTTCATTTGCAAAATGTCCTTCCACTGTTTTAATAACGGTATCGCGACTTGAGTGCAGCAAAAGTGTGCTTACGAACGTGCTTGTATGTGTAAGGTGGTGTGTGTATGTGTGTGTGTGAAACAAATGCGGTTAACTGTACACGGAAGTGCGCTAAGATTAAACGCAGTGGTTTTGCAAAATGGAAGACAAGGACATTTTTCACCACCGAAAATTAATGCAAACACTTCGCACCTTGAATACTTAATTGATTCGCACGATACTCAGCTGCAATGGCTCTTGCAGATACTTGTGTCCTCGCTTTGTGTTGCATTAAAATGCGATAAAGCGCAGAATGAAGTGTTGCTTTTATATATTGCAAGTGAACGTCGCTCGAGAGCAAGCATGCTAAGGACCTGAATAAGAATTAGCCTAAATACATAACTAAGACTTGGTAAATTATAGAAATATTAGGAGATAGGAACTTTATTTCGGAAATTGGGTTGTTCAATTTCAAATTTAATTTAACTTAATATTTGGCACTGAAAGTGATTGTTTACCTGATTTTGTCTTTAAAAATATTCGATATTTATAGACCGAATTCTCTTAAACTTCGTCCGAATAAAATTAGTATTTCTGTCTAAGCAAATCTCTTGAATAATTCAATCGACATTTGTATCGATTTCTATCTAATTTTGTTGACTTTCAATAAAAGAGTTAAATAAGCTAAGTCCTTTCGATCAAAAATATCTGAGGACGATCAAAAAAAGATTTGTTTTGTTTTCAGGATTATCTGTTTCAAAGCAAAGCAAGTGCCTATTACTCTTTCATATGCTAATGCCAACACTTTTTGTTATATTTTTTACAAATTACCTTTTTATACAAAGCAGTGTTTCTTCTTCTACTTTCTGCAAACAATGTGTTTCGTTCTCTTCACTCTACTTTTGGGCAACATAATTAGCTACTGAGCATACTATTCGCAACTCCATCATCAATCTTGAAGCCCTGCATTCATTATTGGATAATATTCGACCGAATAGACTAGCACGTAGTGAATAATATATGTATGTATAAATAACAGCCGTTTGGCGCCGAAAGCATACAAAATTTAGCATCTGCAAGAACCAAAACCCCTCGACCTTCCCAAGTGACATCGCTCGTGACTCTTGAAAAGTTCCAAGAAGATCCGACGTTTTCTAGCAAAATTTTGTTCATCGATAATGCCCATTTCTGGCTCAATGGATATGTAAACAAGCAAAATTTCCACATTTGGCACCAAAAGCAACCTGAAGAGATTCAAGAACTGCCATTTGACGAGGTTTACTGTGTGCTTGGAACCCAAACAACTACTTGTCAACAAGATAAAACTACCCAAACCCTTCTGAAACATTTTCAAAAATTCCGTAGCTATGATGCTTTAGAAATATAAAGTTAAAATACAATTTTTTATGATAAAAATCGGCGAAATGCTTTACCTGTCATAAACAAACTGCTGCCTATTTAACCAGATATTTTCAATAAAAACATAATTTTTTACAATATTTTTTTTCACGAACTGAAAATCGATAGACATTTTCATCCCCAAAAATATCATAAATCAATATTGGAAAATTTATACAAAAAATAACAAGCGAACATATCTGTCAAATAAGCTTGACTGAAGAACATTTGATGTTACATACAATAAAATTTAATTGAAATAAGAGGAAAATATGACTGATGAATTATTAAAAATGTTTTTCAGCAAACTCAATTACTAAACTCTATAATTACTACAAATTTTTTGCTAGAACAAAAATTGTTCGGTTTTGTTGTAAAGTGTATAAAGAAACTTCAAAATATTTTGTGGAATATACGTCGAAAAACGTGTTCAGCTCCAAGGCATGATCCCATAACTCACTCATTGTATTAAGTTGCGCCTCAATATAGGTCACTGTTTGCTTTGTCTTATGTCGGTTACTCTATTCAGTGGTTTTCGTATACTGATATAAAAATATTAAGCAAACCAGGTGTTTACAAATGTCTACAGGTAGATATGTATTATACATATGATGTACATACTTACATATATCTAAGAAATGTTAGACAATATGTGCACTCCTCCATATACCATATAAGACAAATAGAAACGCTTTTAGAAAAAATTGTTAGGTAATTTTAGTACAAAATTCGAACCGTCAAGATGGCATGTGCCAATTTCAAATTAATTTTTATTTTATTTAATTTTTTATTTTTTAATTTTGGATTTGCACTGCGCGTGGCAAGCTTTTCTGATGACCTTTTGATACCCTACATTTGTCGCATATATAATGGTAATAAAATCAAAACCACTCACACACACATATTCAGCTGAATTTGCGCACATGTAAAGATAATAAATTCCACTTTCTCAAAATATTTCGATTTGTCATCAAATCAAATTATACGGTCTGTCATTCAAATAAAACTCAAATAAAACGAAGTAAAACAAAAATAAATGGAATAAGTAAAATGCACAGCGGGCTTAGCAACAACCAAAGACGATAAATAAATAAATAATGCTCAGGTTCAAAAGTACAAGCATAGACGTTAGAACAAATGTGTTGGCAGGTCTAAATGCGATTGAATTGTCAATGAAGCGTAAAAGAAGAAAACGCAAAAATTTGTACGATTTAAGCAGTGGAAAGAAGAAGTCAGAGGAGAGAAAACCATGCCCACAAATAAAAGAAAATTTCCTATGAGTGTACATAATTTCAGTGGAAATGCAAAAGGTTGCGTATACGTCATGGCGCCCTTCCACTACACCGTACAAATTAATCTAAAGTCAGCGAAGGCAGTATATTTGAATGCGCGCTTCAGTGCGTCCGCAACAGTTTTGCCCAAAATAGCACAATAAAAAACAAAAGCAACAACAGACAACATCACAAGCATGCGGTGAGGAGCTGAATTAAACCAAAAGGCGATTGAAATAAGTAGCATTCTAAATCACCCCAACACAGGTCGACTAAACTTGCCGCACGTTGCACATATACCAAACCGCATCAACAACAAGGGTCTGTAACGAACATCAGCTTTTTAATCGACACCACCGAGTGGCAGTTGCTTAAGGCTCGCGGTGCCCCGAAACTAAGTCACGCCAGCTTGTCAGCGCCACTGACGCATTTCACATATTTTCTTACATTTTATAGGCTCACAAAAATTAAATTAGCTTTCACACACAAACAAATACACCTTTTGTGCATAAACATGTGTGTATACCTAATTATTTGCTACCATATGCAGATGGTTGGCTTTTTATTGCCAGTAGCTCCGACACGTACGCACAATTTGAGAGGCGTTGATATGTGGCTCGTGGTTTTGATGGCTTATGCAGTCAAACAAATACCAAATACTTATTTATATGTAAAAGTGTGGAGGTATATTAGCATATGTGATGTTGCCAGCTTGTGGCTGTGTGCGTGATATGCGCGCGCTCTCGCTTTATTTGGGCACCGCTGCACGTCATGTCTTTGTGAGGCTGTGATTTTTTCCTAAATTTCCTTTTTTGTTATTTCGTTTCTCATAGTAATTGAGTTACATGTGCGCTACGGATACTAATTTTGTCGCTTTTACGACTTTAATATAATTATAAAACAGCTGAGTATCATTAATTATATACAAATGTTCGAGGATGACAGCAATTCGTTTCGGTTTAGCTACTAAATTACAGCTGTGCTTTCTATGGCGAAATATAATAGCTAATTTTGGCAGAATTCCGCTTAATTGCACTTAAAAATACATGTGTTCTTCGCGGAAATAAATGTCATGAATATAAATGGGTTCTAAATTATATCCTATTCTGTAAGAAAAATGAGAAGGATGGAAAAGTTGTTAAGAAATCTAAAAAGCCAAAAATGACATCGTTCTAAATTATGCATTTGAATGGTGTCAGATTGATTCCAATAAACATCTCATGATTTCTGAATATTTTCTAAAATTTACAAATACCTCGGCGAGCTTAATCAAAATATCGATTTTTTAATTAATCGCGAGCATAATTGAAATATTGACTTTTTAATTAATCGATAAATAATTTTGAAATGAGTTATCGAAATTCTGTCATTGTCTGTATTTGCTCCAAATGTCAACAAAATATGCTTAAGGTAAAAAATTTTCGTTAATAAAATCGATTTATCCAACTTTGAGCTTTTTGTAATTCCAGAAGCAATACAAATGGATGACGACACTCTTTCACAGTAATATACACCTCTTTATGTCTCCTTACTTGGATAGCTTCGCCCGTAATAATACTCCATCAAATATTCTTTACTAAATTTACATTTTTAGGCTGCCATCAAAACTCCTCCAAAATTGCTTTCAATTTTAGACTTTCTTAAATATTTTCAGTATGACATTAGTACATCAGTTTTTTTTAGAAATTTATTATGCCGAAATAATTTCTTATATATTAAAGGCTCCCAATTTATTTCCATGACGAGCTTGTGGCAAAATATAAGACCTCTTTTATAAAGAGCTTCTTCATCAAATCTACATAAGCTTCTACTCATTTCCTTAAAAATAATTATATTCCATTGCCAAGAACTCCATACAATTATCAACACCAACACACGCGCACTCTTTCATGCAAAAAAAAAAAAAAGTTACTCATACGCCAAGGCGCTCCCGCCAACAAATTGTAGCGTGTTTCTGTGGCAGGAAAAGAAAACACACAATTCAATGCTATCTGAGCAACGTATTTATTTTATATGACAACCAGCCACTTGTACCGTTAAGCAGATAAAAATGCTAAGCAACCAGTTGAATGCGTCCTACAATTGAAAAATGCCAATTCATCATGGTCGACAATAAATTGACATAAATAATAGATATCGCTGACACTGCAGACGCCAAACAACACAGCAATACACCAACACAACAACAAGTGGCAATTTGCACGCACATACAGTGAAAGCAACAAATTAAAAATTAGCCATTAAAGCGAAATACAAATATAACGGAGGACAGATACGGGCAGCCGAAAGGAAAAATACACCCGAAACGAACATAAAATTGATAAATGTATCGATAAGAATTAATGCCGAATATCAAAGCGCACGACAGCGGAGACAGAGCCGACAAGAGGCCAATGGAGAGTGGCGAGGTGAGCGGGGCTAAGCGGAAGCAACAAATCACCAGCACATTGGCTTGGCCCTTTTCGCCTGGTAAGCCTTTAAACTGTTGTAAATATGCCAAAGTGAAAAGGAAGTGCAAGGAAAATCAAGATTTATGTGCGAAAGGCGGATTAAGCGACGCATTTACACGAGCCGGAAAGACCTGCACAGACACAAACACATCCTCACAGCACACGTACATGACACAAAGCCGGCCATATATAAATATATGTGCCTATGCATACATACTTATATGTCTGTGCGTATGTTTGTACGTATGTACGTGGCAGCAAATGCGTTGACAGCATAGCCTCCCGGAGAAACTTTATGTGAAAGCCACTTTTATATGCGCAAATATTCCTGAACGACACATATGCCCTTTGTGCCTATGTAAGTCTGTGCATGTGTGTGCTTGCGTTTGTGGTTGAAGTTGTGGCACGCAATGGAATTCAGTGCAAGTGAGGCAAGAACTTCCGAGTCATTAACCCGTTAATGTGTAAACGAGTGCAAGTGAAGCGTTCGCGTAGCCACAAAATAGCGGAAAAAGAATATCCCACTTGTAGACGGTATGTGGGCCTCGAAGAAAAGTGTAAATTCTCAAAAAATAAACAAAAGAATAACACTGTGCGACAAATTAATGTCCCAAAAAAATATTTTCGAAATTTTTAATATAAAAGCTCATTTTTCGGAACGCGCGATCGGGTTAGGAAATGTTTTTATTTAATCATATATCTTTCCGAAAATTTTCAGGGATTAAAAATCAAAATATCCGAGGAAATTGTTCAGATCACTATAGCATATAGCTGTCATACAATCTGATTGATCAAAGTTTTTTTAAAAAGCTTTTGTATTTGTGAAAGGTAAATTGGAGATTGAAGTTCACGCATGTGAGTAAAGTTCTCTGGCGCCATTCACTCGGGAGTGCCCAGAAACGATTCTTTTACGGCTCCAGCAGCTCATGACTTCCGGTCTTAGATCAACTATTCTCTGGGTAGCGGAAAGACTTCCGTTTGAGGACGAACTAAAGTGAAAAGACGAATCATTCCTTCCCAAGGTTGTGCACTGCGTTTGGGAACCGCCAAAGTTAAAAGCTTATAGTACTTTTCTGAATTTTAATTACTTTTTTAAATGTAACCATATTCCAAAAAATGTTTAAAATGATGGCAACCCTATTTTCAAAGATTTATGGAACACTTTGAAAGAATTTCTTTTTTTCATTGTTTTCTGAATTTTTCGCCATTTTAGGTAAACTGTTTCTTATACCAACTACGCATGAAAAGCCTGAAAAATGAGCGAGTAAACTATAAAAAGCAACAGGGTGTAAAAAATGTTATGGGTTCATCAAACCGTATCAGCCCAGACGCAAGCAGCAGATGAAGGAAATGAGGATACATTTCCAAAATATTTATGTACATAGTATATACATATGTATATACATGATCTTATGGTATATTCATAGTTTGGAAATGAAAGGAGTAAATGCGCAACATATGCAAAATGATGCCGGGCTTTGGTGTGATAAAGACCGAATAATATACTTTGATGCGAGAAAAGTAATTTGCTTACTTCTGCTTTACGCTCACACACCAACACACATGCAAGTGTACTTCCGTATTTTTATGATGAATCAAGAGCGTCCCGAATGTCCAAACTACTCGCTACTTGTTTGGATGTGTGTAGGTGAGGGGGTACAGTTCATTGTACGACACTTCCGGTTTGCGCTGTCCACATTGTTAGTTGGGCGCGTGGGTGCAATAAACAGGAAATAAATGCTAGTTGCGGCATAAAACTTTATATGTGCAACATAGAAGTCGTAAAAGAAGCATAGAGCATAGAGTTGAATCGGAAAGGTAGTCGAATTATTAAAGCGACACAAGCATGAGCTGGCGCATATGCGGAGCCAACGGAAATTGAAGAAACTTGCAAGTACATTAACAGAAATGAAATCTGTAAAGAGTAAAGTAAGTAAAACAAAGCTAAAGAAGAATGCCAAAGTAAATTGGAAGTAAGTGAAAATGGTATTGGATTTTTTTATTAAAATTACTTCAGCCTTTAAGTTACGTTAACGATTACGATGAAAGTATTGATATTATTTTATGACGATTTAGTGGAGGAAATATGACTATAACTATGATTTTTAACTAGAGTCAAGAAAAGCTAATAAGAAAGCCATCTTAAGGATAAATATTATTTAGAACTTCTCTAATTAATAATAAATTATAAAAATATGCAAATCAGGTAGTGAAGATATGAAGATTACGATATTTTTCTATTACAAAGAGTTAAGTCGCGTATAGTAACGTTCATGTAACGATACTCTGCTTGTTGTCTTATAAATCCCCACAGAAGCTATGCTCTACAACTAAAGCTCGATTAGTTTAGATTAAAGTATCACTTAAGCAAGCAGTTTTTGAACTTTTGATCCATTTTGTTAAAGCTGCATAAATATTCAACTGTTCAAATTTATTTTTTAGTTCAAATATATTCTTTTAACACTCAACATTGCCTGATCTTTTACTCGTTCCTATCCAAACTTCAGTTTATCGAAATTTAGAAAGTCAACCTTCAATATGAGAGATTAAATTGGGCCAAGTTAGGTTCTTTGGTTCATTCCTAAGTTGAGATAAGCACTTGGAGTGTCAAAACAAGTATTTTGTGGATCTTGAGAACAAATTTTCTTAAGCTGTATTTAAGGTACCGACAAAGGACCGTGAACACGCAGCCATAAATTTGCTTTAGCTACTCAGCTTCTCACCTCTGAAAACTGATATTGTGAGGTTTAGGCATTTCAACATTGATCTCCGGCCTGAAATAATTATATCGAAGTGATGTACATTAGAGTACTGAAAACTTTCAAGTACTTATAAATATTAAGTGCTCTTCAAGTAGCTTCGAGACATCGCAGTTTTGAGTATCTTTGAGAGTGTGGTGTTCTTGTAAGTACAATAGCTAAGAGCAGGTCACTAGACTCACTTCGCTCAATTTGGTTTCCTACACCATCACTTAAAGCAACCACGAAGAACCATAAAATAGTTCCAACAAGCAGTTTGATATATACTGGTATCGTGAGGATCGTGAAAATACAAGGGATTATCATGTCTTCTTGCTAGTTCAGTAGAAATATAGTTTTGGATGAAATATTTGTGTCCATAACGAGAACTGATTTGTTGTAATTTATTTTGGTGTTTCTGACTTTTGCCTTCGGATTTAAATTTTTTGGTCAAACATTGAGTGATGGCGTTTTAACATATGTTGCCTTATGTTTGTGCTTTTGAATGTAAATTTTCTTCTTCTATAAGTACTTCGCGTTATTTTATCTTCTATTTCCAATGGTGTTCTTTCTACTACGATTTTTTTTTTGGTTTTGGCTTAGTGAGTATACATAACTTAACGAAATATTGTACTTATCTAAAGTTTGAAAGTACTAATCTTCGAAAATGTAATAACGAAATATATTTAACCGCGTCACATTACAAGAAAACCATAAATATCGCACTTGTTTCCTAACTGAACACGCACGTCTTTAAAAGCTTCGTCTAAGTTAGTTACGAGTATGAGACGCCATTTTACTAAATAAACATCTAAAATTTGCAATAATGTTTGGCGTCATAACTTTGTACACTGCGAGAGCAAATATTAAATGCTTCCCTGTGCGAGACTTGCATACAAAGTAGACAAACTGTTGTGTGTTATTGATAATAGCTACATTTTCATAAACGCACACACACGCATACGCACTCATAGACTTAAATGCAAATGTGTATTATTGCAAAAGACAAATAAACTCACATAAAGTGAGCGAACAGAGCCGAATTTCTTCGCTACAAAGTTACTGTTATTCCTTTGGTTTGGCAACAAATATCCTACGTGTCTGCTTCGGACAGACACAAAAAGCCGTCACGCCCTCACAGCAGATACCACACATGTTACTATGCATGCACTATGCCCGTGTGCATGTGTATTCGTGTACCGCTCATTGTTTTTATTTGCTACACGCAACGGCTGCGGCTAACAACTACATAAACACTGGCGCACACAAAGGCACACACATATAGAAGAGTGGCACGACCGCGTGCGTATAATGTCATGTATTTGGGTTTGTAAACAACTACAAAGGCTGGCGGGGTAGTTCGGAGCAATTGCCTCATAAATTTGCATATGAGTACACAATCCACACAGGCTCGCACTCGCATGCATACAAATGTTGAAGGAGCTCAAGCTTACGGCTGTAGGCTCAAATAGCCGCATCTGCATGTAAATAGGCAATCGCATGTTTGCATGTGTGTATGAGAGTGTGTGTGTGTGCTTGACGGTGTTTGCGTAATGCGGTAATGTTGTCGACATCGACATTATCCTTAAATGGTAAACATGCCAACACGACTGATTCTTGTCTGCCAGTCAACACCGACAGTCCGCGGCAGTTGGCGCTTGGTACCGCTGTTGCCTTGCGGTTATTTATGCAAGTGTTTATGTGCGTGTGTTTGGTATGTACATAGATTTAATATGCGAACATACATGCGGTTCAAATGCAATCGATATTAAAAGTATCGATAAGTAATTTGTTAGTTTCAACTTGAAAAAGTTAAATCTATACATTACTCAAAGCTGGCGGGAGCAAAGCTTTAAAGCAATTTTAAATTATTGCTACAAAATACTACTATTGAGCTGTTATGGTCTTACCTCGTTTTATCCTTCGTCAGTGAGGAGCTGTAAATAAAGACAAAAAACAATTTAAGGAGTTTGAAAAAATAGTAAAATAGGAAGCTTACCGATAAAGACCAAGGAAAGTATAAGTATAAGTATAAGTATAAGTATAAGTATAAGTATAAGTATAAGTATAAGTATAAGTATAAGTATAAGTATAAGTATAAGTATAAGTATAAGTATAAGTATAAGTATAAGTATAAGTATAAGTATAAGTATAAGTATAAGTATAAGTATAAGTATAAGTACAAGTATACAAGTATAAGTATGAGTATAAGTATAAGTACAAGTATACAAGTATAAGTATGAGTATAAGTATAAGTATAAGTACAAGTATAAGTATAAGTATAAGTATAAGTATAAGTATAAGTATAAGTATAAGTATAAGTATAAGTATAAGTATAAGTATAAGTATAAGTATAAGTATAAGTATAAGTATAAGTATAAGTATAAGTATAAGTATAAGTATAAAGTATAAGTATAAGTATAAGTATAAGTATAAGTATAAGTATAAGTATAAGTATAAGTATAAGTATAAGTATAAGTATAAGTATAAGTATAAGTATAAGTATAAGTATAAGTATAAGTATAAGTATAAGTATAAGTATAAGTATAAGTATAAGTATAAGTATAAGTACAAGTATACAAGTATAAGTATATAGTATAAGTACAAGTATACAAGTATAAGTATAAGTATAAGTACAAGTATACAGTATAAGTATAGTATAAGTATAAGTATAAGTATAAGTATAAGTATAAGTATAAGTATAAGTATAAGTATAAGTATAAGTATAAGTATAAGTATAAGTATAAGTATAAGTATAAGTATAAGTATAAGTATAATATAAGTATAAGTATAAGTATAAGTATAAGTATAAGTATAAGTATAAATATAAGTATAAGTATAAGTATAAGTATAAGTATAAGTATAAGTATAAGTATAAGTATAAGTATAAGTATAAGTATAAGTATAAGTATAAGTATAAGTATATAAGTATAAGTATAAGTATAAGTATAAGTATAAGTATAAGTATAAGTATAAGTATAAGTATAAGTATAAGTATAAGTATAAGTATAAGTATAAGTATAAGTATAAGTATAAGTATAAGTATAAGTATAAGTATAAGTAGAAGTAGAAGTATAAGTATAAGTATAAGTATAAGTATAAGTATAAGTAGAAGTAGAAGTATTAGTAGAAGTATAAGTAGAAGTATAAGTATAAGTATAAGTATAAGTATAAGTATAAGTATAAGTATAAGTATAAGTATAAGTATAAGTATAAGTATAAGTATAAGTATAAGTATAAGTATAAGTATAAGTATAAGTAGAAGTAGAAGTATAAGTAGAAGTATAAGTAGAAGTATACAGATAAAAATAAAGATAACGATAAAGATAAAGATTAAAAAAATTTAGATGGATATGTCAAAAACAGAGGGTCTAGTTCGCATGTATACAGACAGACATATATAGCTGAATCGACTCAGCTCCTCATACTGGTCATTTAAAGGTATATCTCCGACGATTTCCTTTAGGACAAACATCGCCCTATTCAGGGTGTCATAAAAATAAAAATTGGAAATGTATATACAAACAAACAGTTCGAAGAATGAATATGTATACGCATAATATATACCTACAAGATAGGATCAAAAAGTTAAAAAGAATTTTACAAATATATAAATATCTAAGTAAAGCACAAACTCTGCTTCAAAACGTTCACACTAGCTAGAGTTTTCTTGTTCCTAGATATATACAAATCGCTTGATTAATTATGCTATTGAACCATTCAATCTAAAAGCCAATAAAATGCTTGTCGGCAATGGCGGGTTTTCTTTTACTTTACTCGTCTGCAATGCCACTAAAATATGTAAATGTATTTCTCAAACTATTGCCTTCGGTAATATGTTGATATCCATATACAAACCATATTTATGACTGCATATGTAACAACATGCCGGTAGGGTGAGGTATCGTTTTCCATGAGCTCAATGCTCGCTCCAAATAGGCTTCATCGATTTTATTCATACAATCGCATAATATATGAACTCGCTACCTTACATCATCATCGGCGTCATCAGCGCCATCATCGTCATCATCATATTCAAACTGCCATTCGTTCAACACTTCTTTATTTCTTTGAGCGTCTTGATTTGAAAAGCTTTTTTGATTTGCCATAAAAACCGATTGAGGCACCGTGTGAAAGGATAACGACGCCGATGCGTTCAGAAAGGCCATAAAAGCAAAATGCCATAACGCACATACACACATACGTAGACACACTTGTACGCAAGCATATATGTAAGCTTAAAGCCAGCTAGTTTGTAGTCAAGTGAGCGTTCGGTTATTTGTTTGGCGATATTGTTAAAAGCTTGCGGTTGATTGTTTTGCATTTGAATGCCTACGAACAACAGAAGCACCAACACACGAACACACGTACACTTGCGTACGCATGTGTGAGTATGTAGTTAACTGAGAGTGTAGTGCGCATAAGTGCTTGTATTGTATTGATTTCCTTTTTGTTCTTGCTTTTGCCTCTACTTGCGCCGTTCGCTCCCTCTTGGCGGGACGTGTTTCGTGATATCAATGCTTTAGATATTATTTATTACACACGCACATGCGCGCACAAGGCTACTGCCTCGCATGACTCCATACATATGCAGATGTAGTTGTGTATATATTTGCTTGGGCCAGTGCGTCGTGCGCCTTGGGACAGCCACGGCGTATGCGTTATTTTTAACTAATTTTGATTTATCGACAAACCAATTTGACAAGTTAAAATTAAAGGAAATACGCTTACATATTGGGGTCACGCGCATTGGGTATATGCCGATGTCTCACTGCAATGTCGTTTAGACGAAGTGATGTGGGTTGCGCAGGTGTAACACTTTCGATGATTGCGATGGATGGGAGTGGTGAGAGCGTTAATGTGGGACTGTTTTATTAGTTTTAGGATATTTTTTACTCAGATATATTTAAATATAAATTTATTTTAAACAACTTAAAATCAGAAAAAATCATTACTTTTTCTGAGTTTTCGTTAATTTTTAAATAAAGTTTGTACTAAACAAAATTATTATACTGAGAATTTGATAGCTTAGATATTCAAAAAGAGGACAGTCCAGTTAAATTTGTAATATTTTTTAAATTTTTATCAAATGGGAAAAATGCTTTAAATTCGAGTCCCTAGACATATCATACACTCTCAATAAAAAAGCGAAAAAATTCCTTTTTTTTGAAATTTGTGAAACCTGAAGCTAATTATATTATGTTAAGTGATGAATAGTATAGCATAAAGAAAAAATCATAAAACTGAAAATAATGTCATATCATATTAGTTTTTTTGGAATCACGTAAAAAATTTCAAAAATTGTCGCTGGGAACCTCCCCAAAAGAGTTTTCAGGCGTAATTTTCTTATGAGTTTTGCAAGGCATTGCCAGTCCTCCGCATGTATTTACTGTTTATTTGTGGACATACTATATTTTCAAACTTTTATAATATTCTTAAAAAATACTAATATATTTACTGTGTCTAAAAATTGTATCGTATTATTCTATAGTTTATGTAAGTATTGTATTTCACCTTTAAAGCAAGTGAATTTTTTCTGACTGTCCTACTTCATCATCAAGGCCATCCAGACATGAATCCCCAGTGATTTAAGTAATTTACCAAGCAATTTTTGGTAATGCGATGTTAACGTAAGCTGACGCTTGTATAATATATACATATGTGCCGCAATGGCGATAATTTAGTGTCTAACCGCAAATATTTGGATGTCGCTTCCCACGGCGTAACGATTTATTATCTGCCGCTTTACTATTGAACTAAACGTGGTGGGAGTTTTACACCTACTAGCGCCTAGCACAACCTCATCAGAGAAAACAAACAAACGTTTCGTGAATATATTCATTACCTTCATTGCTTTCTGTTTGCTTAATTTATTTTGTTATTTGCTTGTATGGAACTTTGTTTCGCAACATTTATTTTTCCGTTTTCTCATACCTAATTCTTTAAAGTAAACATCGATTCTTCACCAGCTGAATTTTTCATTGGAACTTAGAGGAATTAAGCATACCAATTCATGCGCGTGAATAGAGACAGATAAATATTTTTTTTCGTGGAAAATCAGAGTGTGTCTGTCAGTGATGTTTTCAAATACACATGAATAGGCTTTCCTTTAGAAGCCACCTAAAAATATAACATAAAACACGGCTAACAGCTTAATCAAACGCTTGAATGCATTCCGGCGCCTAAAAGCAGACTACGCGCAGACTAAAAGACACAATTTTCGAAATATTCGTGCAGATATAGGCATTCATATTTTGTTTTAACGGTGTGATGTAAAAGTAAGTCTAACATGAAATATAAAAACAAAGCTGATTTTCATCATCGCGGGAATTGATTGAAATGGACTAATAACAAGTACAAAGTGTAGGTAGGCTGATGATGACGGCAATAAATAAAAAAAGTATACTCTCTTTGACAAAATTTTTACACAAGCATACGACTAAAACAAACAAAAATGGCTTTACCTTTTGCCGCAAATATTTCTATGTATATCGATACAAAACTTCTGCTTTTCGATCACCCCAGTGTTATTTGACTTCTGATTTTATTTATTTTTGGTTTTCCTTCAATATTTTCCGACACCAAAAATTTTTTAGAATTTTTCCACTTGCATTTTGCATCTATTCAACGATCTCTTGCTGTTTTTTGTGTCTGTGCAAAAATGTAAATTTCAGACAACCTAAATTGCGAGCCTCGAAAATATGAAAGCAAATACTGTAGTAAAGGTAGAATAGCAAATCTGGCACATATGTGCACAAAGAGTTAGAAGCAGAGTTCATCGATCTCAAAATTTCAATTTTCTCGTTAAAAAGGAAATTGAAACATTTCCAAAAATTTACTCTAAGTCGGTCATTTTTTGTTTAAATACTTTGGTATGAATATAGTTGCTGTATTTTTCATTGCATGCAATTTGATCGCTTTGTGAAAGGGAATTGTAGAAATAACTCACAAATCACTTATCAGAACATCAAAACATACTTTCGCCTTAAAGTATGTTAATTTTTTCTGAAAGCTCTTTAACAAAAGTATAATAAGCAATATACATATGTGTATGACTGAAATTTTTTCCAGCATCTATTACACCGGTCAACACGATTTTTGTGTCTGACATCTACATGTTAAATTTTAGTTCCTCCTTTGATAAAAATAAGGAAAAAGTTTTTTTTTCCTGTTAAAGTTTGCTTTTGTAGAAATTAGAGCAATTTTTCGATTTTTAAGCAGAAATGACTGATTTTTATATTTTTTCTACAATTTCACTATAGATTATAATTAGAAAACGATATTTTACAAGAGTGTTTTTATTTTTACCGATCCATCAACATTTCAAGGATAAATGATGCAGACCGTGGAGCAACTTTTTTCATTGTACTTTGGGTCACGTGATATTTTATGTACTAATTTTTGTAAAGAAAAATTAAAATACATTTTTATAAACGTGTATGCGCGCGGATGAAGAACCAAAGAGGCCGGGCGCCGTCCGTCGGTCCCTTTTGTTAATTATGTGTGGTGTCATCATGCGTGTGGTGTGTTGGTATACTGTTTACTTTCTGGTTAATCAAATTGTTGCCATCTTTGATTTATGAAATAAATTAAAATATACTTATTGATGTAGATCAGCCCAAAGCAAACTTAAAGAACTAAAGATTAATATTTAAGTGTTTTTCAATGTCAAGAATCAGAATTAAAGCATGAGAACAGAAACCCAAACAAAAAAAATTTTTTGTTGACCTGTGTTATCTTACTTCTATTTTCAAGATATTAAAGTTTTGCCAATTAATGTAAGAGTTTCTTTCGTAAGCAGTCGTAATTGTACCTATATATACATTGCCCAAAGGTATGTAATAATTCTATAAATTGTTTCTACTAATCTGAATCGCAGACCTTGTAACTACTACATTCTTAAAATTTTTCTTAGATGGCAGAAAAGGAAACTAAATGTCATAGCTGCGTAACTGTTGGCAATTTATTTTGGTGTAGAGATACATACTCTTTTTTTGCCAAAAGATGGTGTAGCTAAATTATTTATTCCCCATTCCAAAGTTCCGAAATAGCTTTGGGATGTTACATTTATTGTGTGTATCTTCTAGATATTGAAATAAATACAACAAAAATTTATTTTTCAATCAAACATGTGGAACCTTGTGCCCGAAAAAGTGTTTTTGTGGGGAGTTCTTTTCCATATATGTATTTAACATGAGAAACCCTCAACCGAAATACATGGTATTTTGGTGGAATTTTTTGGTAAAACTTGATTTAGATGAACGTGGTTTCCACGATCTAAAAACATTGACTCTAGCTTAGTAGAACAAGAACGTCCTGAGTAGCCAAAATAGACGAAACAGCTTATTTCCGTACACAAGATGAGCTAGCAAAACCTTCGAAAGTCACTCAAGCAGACATTTCAAAACGTTTCAAGCATTTAAAAGCGAACGGCAAACAAAGTCAACTGTCTATGAAAGGGCGAAGACGTTGAAAGACGGTTTTCTATCATTGATGCAGCTTGTTCAGTGAGAAAATATATCATTTTTGCAACGGATTGTGGTTGAGGCCAAAAAGTATATTAATAACTTTAACCCTGAATACAGAAACTTATATCTTAAACCAGCTCAACCGGCCAAATCGACTGAACAGCCGAATATACATGGTTTCGCGACAATGTTTGTATATGGTTCGATCAGAAGGACGTGCTGTATTATGAGCTTCTGAAACTCGGTGAAACCATTAATGGTGACCGACAATAATTCATCAAATTAATGCGAGCAACTGCCGAAAAATTCTCCGAATTCGCAACTAGACATCAGGCGAAAATGTCTATCATGGCAATGCTCGTCTTCTTGCCTCAAGACTAATTAAAAGCTATTTGGGAAAGAGTGGCTGGTATATTTTGCCCTACCCGTCTCATAGCCCAGATCTTGCACCTCCTGACTGCCATTTTTAGCGGTCAATACAAAACGCCCTCCCTGGAATAGGCATAATGTCAAAAGAGGGTGTGAAAAATTGGCTTTATTCCTTCCTCCTTGCCAAAGCGGAGCAGTTCGTTTAAGATGTTTTCCAAAAATCGCCTGAGAGATGGGGAAATGTTATATCACAACCTATAAATACTTTAAATAATATTATTGTACAGCTTTTTTTTATAAATATTAATTCATTGAAAATAAACAGCTCGCAAAAATAATTATAAAATTAAAATTTTAAAGTTTTACTATTTTATTTATACAGTTTTTCAATATCTGCAATCAGTTAGCTATGCAAAGGAAACTCAAGCAAAAGGAGTTTTAAGAAAAACTTAAAAAATGACTTATTTTCTTCGTACTCCAAAAAACATGTACAAAGCAATTAATTAAAACAATTATTGTCTAGATAATATAAATGCATGTACTATGAAAAGAACAAATAAATATTTATATTTCAATTTTATTAACAAAATTTGCTTACATTTTTTATATATTTTCATATTTTTCACTAAAACTTTATGTGTTTCTATCGAACAATTTTCAGTGATATTTTCCCAGATTTCATACTAAAAAATATATAACTTCTCAACTGTACGAGTAGCATCAATGTTCGCCTAAAAATATGCTATGGAATTTTTAATTCCACATACAAACACACTACAATAAAAAAGTAAAAACAATTTAGGAAGCATTTCATAACAGCCAATTTGCTAACAAGCGGAAAATTGCGAATATAAAATATTTATGTTGCAAAAAAGGCAATAAATTAATAGTGAAATAGTGAAATTTCTTTATTGGAATTTTAAAGTTATGCAGTTTCGTAGTTTATTAAATTTGTGTTAATAAAAAAATCTCATGACAATTGACAATGCGCGCCACTGATAGACTAAATGGCAATGCGCCCGAAATGCTGCTATTGTTTTTTGCTGCTGCTTTTTCCTTTAGCGCACACGCGCACTTATTTATTTATTGTTTTCACGGCAGCAAGGACACAGCTGTCAGTGCACGGCAATGCAAAAGTGGCAGTATTACGGCGACACACACACATATACAAACATAAATATCCATACCACGATATATGCTGAATGAAAGTTTTCGCTCGTGACACGAGTCCTTGCCTCGTGCTGTGCGTAAATTATTCAAAGCGAAATTGTTCTACCTTCCATTCTTGTGAAAGGAAGTATAAAAATTTCAGAGGTACAGCTGTGTGTGTGCGTTGAGCGATTGTAAGAAGCAACAGCCAACGTCGAGGCGAAACTGTCGCGTCGCACGTCTTTTGATAATACACAACAGCTGCGTGTGTTTGTCTGCGCTGCGCTTTCTTAGCACCATTGCCGCCGAAGCCGCATGCCGTCGTGCAACTTTTCCACACAATAAACTTTGCCACGGCAGTGCAGCGACGGCGCAGCACCAACTGACAGCCAACGCGCCAGCTTCAATTGCATTCCCACACATCCACATGCATGTCCGCCGCGGCACTTCATGTGTGTGTTATTATTATTCTTTCTTTGCCTTTCTTCTGCATTCTCTGCTGCGCGCAGTCGCCTGGCAACTTGGTCTTGGCGCGCTGATGATTCGCCAGCGGCGCAGCGGAATTTGCACAACTAAAACTACTTACGACGCTGCACTTTTATAACTTTTATAATATTGTAGTAGTTGCTACAAGAAAACAAATGCAAAAAATGTAACCATGTAAATATACATAAAAGTGGTTCAAAATAGTGCCGGTACTGTGTTTGTGTGTAGTGGCGCATGTGTGTTTGCATGGCGCAACTGTTGAGGAGCGTGCTTTGTTCCGCTCCGTCTACATTGTCGCATATATATGTGTGTGTGTGCTGTGCACTCAGCCAAGTTGAAAATGACTTCATAGTGCGGCAAGTTCACTTCGCTAGAGGCGAAAGGCAAACACAAGCTCACGTGCCAATGCACCGTTATTATGATATCATTTTCGAGGTGAATAGCTTGCATAGAAATTGAAGGTACTGTACTTGTTTTGTGTGTTTAATAAAAAAATTACAATTATAAATTTGAATTTCATGGCTGAGAAAATGGAAACAGTAACAGAAATTCAAGGGTTTACTAGTTTTGTGGTACAATAGAGTGCGTGAAATTAAAAAAAATCCAGAAATCTGCTTTGTTACCAGATGTATAATATTTTAATTTTATTTCCGACCAGATGGCAACTCTGACAAAAATTGGCCCATAAATATATTTGCTTATTTCTTGTTCATTGATATTTGATAATGGTTGATGGATATCCTATCAAAACTTTGCATATAATTTTCTTTATTTTACTATGTTCCTCAAAAGTATTATTTTTCTCAAATTTCTTTATTTTTTAGCCAATATTGTATAAATTGCATTTAGTTAACATTTTATTAGATTATAAATTTTTAATAGTTGGCAATGCTATAAAAGAATTTTTCAACTTTAACATTACTGTTACTTTTTATGTTCTTTACATTTCTTAAAATAATATATTTTCGAACGTTTCGTTATAAATTTCCACAAATAATAATTTCAAAAAGGTGGCAACTTTAAACAATTTTCAATTTATGCATGCAAATTTTCATTATTAAAATTTTCAAAAAGATGGCAACCCTAATTATTTTTTAAATTTTTACACTCTTTAAACTGTCGGGTTTTACCCATTTTATACCGTTTTAGAAATTTTAGTATTTAATATTTTCGAAAAGGTGGCAACCTTAAAAAATTTGCAACTTTTACATTCCGCAAAAACGTCGGTTCATTTTGAACCGTTTCTAAATTTTTGTAACCTAAATTGTGGAAAAGATGGCAACAGTTTAAGGAATTATCCATTTCTCATAACTTTAGATTTACATACATATATCATATATACCACGTGTTTTTCTATTTGGTAAATTTTCCTGTGAGTTGGTAGTACTGTTAGTGACATCTATGCTAAATTTCACGTCAAAATATTCAATAGTATTTGAGGTACGCGTCGTTTTGTGAGGCCTTAAAAGTGAATTCTTCGAATTTCGACTATGTCTGAGTTTATTGAACAAAGAAGTGCGATAATGCACCATCTCATACTGCATTGGTTATTCGAGATCATTTCGTCACATTTTCAACTAATATCGTAAAAGCTGAATCGAAGAAAGTTCTGATGGTCATCACGACGGAGGATTGATCACAGTAGTAAATAATCTACCTCACACTGTGTCATACCCAAATTCACCAATTAACATATACTCGTATGTATGTATGTATGTGGTCTCTGTAATCACATCAGAGTTGTACGTATATCTGAAAGCAACGGTTTGTCTTAATCGTGACCAAATATCGCTAGATCGATGGGCTTTGAATGGACATTCCATTACCGTAAGACTATACGCATTAAATAGCTTAATAGGAGATCAGTTCATATTTTATGAAATCAACACCAAGGCTTTGCTATAAAATGCAACATGCCGCATGCAGCAACACACACTCTGAGGTAAGTACATCGATCAAAGAGATATCCGAGTTAAGTGACAGATTTCGCAACCAAAACGCTTGGCCTCTCAGCCAACCAGCCAAAGGCCGTCAACTAATCGCTGTAATTACACACAAGCGCACTTAATGGACAACAACAACTCAAAGTGCACTAATTTGGCTTCATTTGCGCGAGTGCAGTGTAGCATTTACACCTCAGTTATGCTCAGCAAATACAATGCGAAGTGGCTGTGGCGTTGGACTTGGACTGCTGAAATGCTGAATGCAGGTACTTGGGAATACAAGACTCACTAGAGTGTTAATGGATACCAGCACGTAGAGTAAAAACACACTCACACGCACACAATTGCAGTGTGAGCGGCATATTTTAATTATAATTTCCGACTAAATGCTCCTGCAGGGCAATCACGCCAGCAAGCGGCGACTGCATGACTAATATAAATGCAAGAATTATGACATTTTGTGGCAGCGCAGCGCTTGTGTATGTGCGTGTGTGTGTGCGAAGGTGAAGAAAGTAGCTACATTGAAGGCGAATGTGGCAGTTGCAACGAAGCAGAAGTGACGATGGCTTTGAAAACTAAATTCTCCCAACGCGCAACGGTGTCAACACCAACGCAAATGTCTCAGTTAATAAAGCAACAACAGTAAAAACATCATCATTAGCAACTAAGAGCGCAGTGAATGTCAACTTTGGTATGTCATTAAGTAACTGTATTTAGTTGCATGCACACAGACGTGCTGACACAACATAATAACTTTGCATAGTTATGTGTGTAGCGGTACTTTCACATTCAGACTGTAAGCTGCCTTGACAGACGGAGAAGGTGTGTTCCACATAACCATGTATAAGTGTGTGTGTGTGTGTGCATCACCTTTAATTATACATTTCGACATATTTCTGCATAAGCATAGCCTTAGGGGCATAAGCAAGGCATAGAAAGGACATACTAATTAGAGACATGGTTTCGCTTAGCAGCAGAAGAGCTGGGTAAATCTCCGCAACAGTGACAAAACAATAATAATGCTGACACTGAATAAAGCAACAATAATGCCAAGTCTACATTTCATGCGCTATAAACTAGAAGTGAGATGTCCTCAGTGACTGCTTAAGACTGAGTGGCTGGCTGTGTTGTTGATGTTGATGTTGATGTTATAAGCCGACCTTAGCCGAGAGTGAAGCCAGTCAGGTGATGTGACAACCAAGCCGTGTCAACATCATTAGTGACGCGGTGGGGCGTCTAGTGCATGTGGAATGCTCTTTATGAGCAAATACGAAATGTTTAATTGCAAACGGAGGGAACTTAACGACTAGTAGTGAAGATAAATAAAAATAAAAGTACTCATATGGTATGATATCTGGATTAATATTGATATGACTGTAGATTCGAATAAAGAAGTTTAGAGAGTCCAACCGTTAAGGGTTTTTCAATGTGCTTGGCGATTTCTTGAAGCTTACTCTTCGAGCTTGGTCGTGAATTCTTTGTCAAAAACAATACGACGAATCATCTTCCATATTCGCCAAACATAGCTCGATGTGATATTTTTCTATTTCCAAAAATTAAGAGATCGACGGTCCTCTTTTCACAAGGTAGATGAATATCGTTGACAGAGCTAAAGGCCATTCCAAAAATCGAATTTTAAAAATGTTTTTATAATTTTAGGCGATTGGTAGAAGGCGACAACATTAATGCAGATAGATGAGAAAATACTTTTTCAAAAAACGAAGATACCCTTATATTTTAACACACTTCGTACATATATTTTATGACTCACCGGTGTTTCGTACTAAGTGTTCATTGCAAATTGTGTACAAAAGTAGGTTCGGGGCAAAAATAAAGTATTTCGACCAAAATTGGTACGCTTAAGAGAACAAAGGATACAAAGTGATTATAGGAGCGAGCGTGAACTTCATTACTAATTCTTCACCTAAAGAGTACCTTGTAACCATAAAAATATACAAAAATAATTACCAACACGAGTGAAGCTTTATTATGTCGACCACTCAGTTAGCGCACACCATCGAACACACTGTCAGCACTTGCTGCCCACTCCTCCGCACTTATGACTCACACATTCGCCACTAAAACTTTTTACCTTGACATTTCCTCTTTATACTTATTTAGTTGCAGTAATCGCCTTCGCTGTTGTAATTGTGTAGTGGCAGTTAGTTGCATGGAAACTACGCCACAGCTGCATTGTGCAGTGGCTCAGTGTCATTCCGCTGAGAGACAAGCACGCCACCAGAGACAAGGCAGTGAATAAACAAAAGGGCGACGTCGCGCATATCAAATTCAGAGGAAAAATTTAATATCTGCTAAAATATTTATGAAATTTCAAAAAAGCTTAACTGTAAGTGAAAAGGTGGAAAGGGAAATACCGCACGAAGGCGCCGTGCAAACAATGCAGTGGTGGCACCTTGGCTGGAGAGTTTTTTGAAGCAGCATACACCTTCTGCAACTCTTCTACATACGCATGGGTATATAAATATCTTTTTCTTTCATGTTTATATAAAAGTATGTGTATTAATACTTTATTTTATTATTTTATTCTTTCTCGTTTATTGTTTTTTATGCTTTCTACATTTCCATTCCTCTGTGGCTGCGTTGCAAGCTTCTTCAAACCTTGTCTTATTGCTTTGGGCTGCTGTCATAACTGTCGCCTTTTATTGCCATTGTTGCAACGGATTATTGTTTTGTTTGTATTTTGTTTAGTGATTGTGGCAGTCATTTTCGTGTCGAGATGGCAAAACTGAATTTCATTTGTTGTAGGAGCTTTAATGGAAGTCAAATCTAAAGAGCGTTTCGTACGTGAAATAACACCTGTCATATTATTCACATTCTACTACGCTATCTCGTCTTCTTGAAAATAATGTTATATTAAAGTCCAATTAAGCGCCTAAATTTAAGCTTCGTAAAAAGGAGTTAAATAAGATACTTACATAAATTTTTTATTATATTCCGATATCGAATAACAACCTGATGTGAAAGTTTATGTTCAACCATATTCAACTTAAGCTCACTCATAATTGGCAGTCGAAAGAGTCTTTTCGTATTTAACTTCAACTTTTTGTTTTATATTCATATTGAATTCTCATGAACCAAATATGTACCAGTTTTGGTCGATCACTTTTTTCCATTTTTCTGCTAGAGACATGTATTCCATCAGTGTTGACAAACGTTTTATCTCGATCGAACAAACTGCGTACTAAGTAGATGTTTCTACAGCCTTCTATTTGAAGCATAGACCTGCAAACAGTTAGTAGTCCATATGGTGACAAGGTCAGTGGCTATATGTGTGGATGCATCAAATACTTTCTCAGCCAAGCTCGTCCCAGTTTCTTCGTTTCATCAGAGATCGTAGTGTGGTCTAGCGTAGTCCTCAATAGAAGATCGAAACTTCTTTCTGTTGATCAATTCTGGTCACGTTTTGTTTGCGGCATGCTGCTTTGCGGTCGTCAATCTCATCAGTTCGCTTGACAAGTCAAAATGTAGGCATCACATCATTTCGACCAGGCTAGAGCAGCTCATTGTGGACTGATCTTCGTTTCCAAACTTCATTTCATTGATGGCTTGCACGGCATATCTTCCGTTTTTTAATACCAAAATTTCAAAATATAGCGAATTTCTTTATTATTTTCACTACACTTTTGAGCAGCTGTAACTTTCTTTCAACTTCCCCGAATCTAATTTTTTTGGGTTAAATGAAGCTGAAAATCTCACCTTTCCAACACTATATGGTATGGTACAATGTAATTGGTAGCACTGGAGATATACGAATGCAACGGCAATTATTGACAAAATACGAAAAGACTTTTTTGACTACTCAATATATAAATTGCTAGTTTTGTCAATTCGAGAATGTTAACACGCTTTTGATTTATAATCCTCCTTGGTAGAGACGCTCCTTAGTTATGAGAGATTCACCATTTAGGTGAGCGTGAAATTAAGCCTTGGTCTTAGTCTTAGTCATACTTCTCATATAATAATCACTATCTAGCTGCTTAAAGGTTTGGGGCAAAGTCTCCTTTAAAGATGTGACACCCCTTCTTTTTCTTCTTTATTGTCGTAGACACCGCTTCCGCTCAATAGAAATATATTTATTTTTCATTTTTTATAGCGCTAATAAAAGTCTAACAAATAATATTTTGCAGAGGAATATTTTTAGGATTTCCAAACCTTCTATCTACCATATATTTTATAAGAAGAAGAAAATCTACGAAGCCTACAATGTGAGAATTTCACAAAATCCATAGTTCTTACCCTACCATAGACTCACATTTAATATACGATTTAATTGACCGGAATTATATATTTGATAATTTTAATCACAACGCTTTGGTTCCATGGGAATACAAAGCATGAAGTAAATGCCATGCGGTTTAATAAAACAAGCGTGTGAAACACTGAAAAGAAGAACACCGGAAGAGCTACAGCAGGTCAAAGCAAGGCGGCTGAAAATAGAAGGGAATGAATATGCCCTAAGGGCATATACGGAGGAATTTCGACGAGCTATAAGTAATGAAGAGAAAACACACACATAGAAAAGAGAATGGCGAGATTCGTGTTTTGAGCCAGAAAATTAAATATGTACATATGCTTCGCAGCATAAACGATATAAAACAGGTTAGCATGATACCTTTATAATGGTTTAAATAAGCCGGAGGCAAGAAACACTCACACAAGCACACCTTTTCGAAAACATTATTGCGCTCAGAGTAAAAAAGTAATTACACAAATATATGTTTTATTAACGCAAGAGTTCATTTGAACATAGTTTCCTGGTAATGCACACCACACACCCACACATACTCACATTACCGTACATATTTTTCTCTGCTTATTTAGCAGCACAAGCAGCAAACAAATGAAATGCTGAATTTTTCCTTCCAATTAAAAGCGGCAACCGCAGCTGTATGCTGAGAAAGTTTTTCGAAAACCACGCAGAAAGCAAAAGTAAAAAACAAAAACAGCACTCAACATGTGTTGCACGTAGCCGCACATTGCCCCACTGCGCTGGGGTTGCTTTGGCAAAATAGTTTTTGGGGAATTTGCTATTAGTTCAGCGGCGTAGGGGAATTAACACACCGAAAAGAGAGAAGTTCAAAACAAACATCGAATTAAAAAGCAAAGCGAGCCAACTGTCGACTAAGCACAATTTGTCATGAACTCAAGCACATAGAGAATGAGCGCGTAGCTCACTTTGAGCTTGAGCTTGAGCGCAGCAAGCAAAAAGTGTAGAGAGATAAAGGGGCGTCAAGTGGCAGAGGGGAGTTGATTGTGTAGGGTATGCCTTGATGTAATTATTTATTTCATAATTTACTTTTTGTTTTTTGATTTTCAAAATGGTTTTGGCCAAGTTGTTGGCCACAGGTCCCACAGGCAATTAAATATTTGCTTTGAAAAATTATGGTTTTTCAACTGGACACCTCGGTGTGGCTGAAATTCTAACCAGGGTTGAACGCCTTTCATTAAAAAAAATGTTGCACTATTTTACAAAGTAAATAAACAATTACTTTAGAGTGGCTATTTACTTTTCAAATCAAATATAATTTTTTTAACAGTATTGTTGACATTTAGAGTAAGAAATTGGCAACATTCGACTATTAGAAACTATGATCAAAGTTAGGAACTTTTTACATATTTGTGAGGCAGAAGTTAAACTAAATTTTTTTAAACTAAATTTTTTAATTTAAATTTGTTTAAATCTTTTTCAGTTTTCTTCGGCCTTTTTTCGGCTCCACTTCACGAATTCTTAATAATCGCCTCAAGGTTTGGATCATTGATAGATTGCTCCTACAGCATCAACGCTTCTCAGCACTACTAAGACAGTTGAGAGCGTCAATTGAAGCTGAAAGTTGGCTTTTAGAAAACCTATGACTTGTTATTGTTGTAGCGTCAAAAAACATATCTAAAATAATTTTTAAGAATATTAACGAATTAACAGTCCTTGGACGGATAAATATCCGAGTCAGTTTCAGTTACGTAAACTCGACTGTCGTGGGTAACCTACACAATAACCAATACAATAACCTAGTGGTAGTTGACAAAGGCATCATTGAGGTTGTGGCTATAATTTGTGACATTACCTTCCACGATACCAAAACTTGCGATCGTCACGACAAATCATTAATATATTGAGATTTAACAGAGAAAAGTTTTCAAGAGTTAAATAAAAAAATTAACAATACTTCCAGCTATTCAATTCTAGATTAGCTGCTTCGAACTGGAAAAATTCAAAAACTTTTCTTTGAGGTAGTCAAGACCCAAACCGGTAAGCAATAACAAAGCGGGGTTTTATACCACTCCTACATCAAATAGAACATATTTATGTTTGAATAATGCGAGAAATAAATGCAAATTATGCTTCAGTACTGTTATTTATGTTTGCCGACTAGCCGGTGTTGTAGCACACAAAAGTAAACTCATCCTAGTGTTGCATGTAAAAGTATATTCTAATAGGAAAACTTGTGAACCTGTAACAATTCTCTTCCAGATCTATTTAACAGACTGGCTTTTTGAATCATAAGCACTCAAGCTCTCAAAAATTAGATTAAATCAGCCAGTTAGATAGATTGAATTTCCTTTAAATTTATATACTTTTTAACAAAAAGCTAATGTCCTGAATTTACTCAGTATCTGTTGAGGCACACGTTAAATAAAATTCTCTGCCTCGAGCGCTCATTTGAATTTCCAAAAAAATCCATATTATACTCACAAATCCATGTAGGTGTAATCTAAGAGCAATTATATCACTAAATGTGTCCGCAACTCAAGCAGCTGCAGCAGAAAAACACGCCAGCGGCCAACAAAACTTCTGAACACATGAACACTCATACCAGCACACATACAGTTGTATTGGTTTATGAGCATGTGAGCATTTGGGTGAAAAAGAAAAACACAAAGCATTTAAAATGTGAACAAAAAATTTGAAACAATGCAATGGAAAGCGGAGCTGGCACTCCTGTGCACCACTCCAAAGCACACAAAGCGTAAAATGTCTAGTAAAGAAAAGTGGGTCCTTGAGCGAGAAATTTCGTCAAACCGCAGGCAAACAAGTGTGGGAGCGATGGTATAACATTTTGTCAACACACCAAAGAACACATTAGGTTACGAGGAAAAAACTGAGAGTGCAAGCAAGCATTTCTGTGTATGTGTATAAGTATTTATGTACATATGTGTTGGCGTGTAAGCCGGATATGTGCTGTAAAAAGCGTTAGCTTCAGGGCATTGGCGAAGCTGACGAAATTTTATACATTTTCGTATGTTTTTAAGGACTACGACTGCGGTACATAGCCAGGGTAGCTCTTAAGTGCTTGTAGGTCTTTGCGCCTTCCACTCACATGTTACGTAATTCGTTGCCGCAAAGCAAATTTAGACACATTAACTTTATAAAAAAAGTCAAGCGGGAGAATCCGGCAATTATTGCTCACAAATATTTGTATGCATATGTGTTTATAATATAGTAGATAAATATGTATAACTGTAACATACCTTTTTAATATTATAAACATATTTCTTCAATATCTGTCTCTATATATTTGCTTTTACGCATATACATATGCATACACACATATCCTCCTCAAATCGTTTCTTTGCTTCAATTAAAATGTATACATGTCTGTGCAGTACGAAAACCGAGCTTTGCTGCCGCATACGCAGTGGTGTACCGCAATTCTGTTCCACACTCAACCGTAGCTTTTTGGTTTTGTGAAGCACCGCAAATGGGGTCACGCTCATTTTATTTACGTTATTTTTGTACATTAATAATTTCATACTTGAACTCTTAGTGAAGTTATGTTCTTTTCACCTCAATTTATCAAAGCTAAAGTTGTTACGTATTAAATATCAAATTTATGCATTTCAAAATTATTTTTAATGAGTGCGATGAAAACGTAAAAACAAATTGTGAGTTTTTTAAATATGTTTTTAGCTATAGAAATTTAATATTTACATTTAATGTGTATTTCTTAAAACTTTTACCACATGGGGTTTGAAGAAACTTGCCAGTGGTATGCTTTTGGGCGCATAATAATTTTAAGACAGACTTTTATTACTGTTTGTTATCATATTACAAATAAAGGTGTATTAAAAAGTAGCAATATTTGTATATTAACTCAATTATTTTGAAAGAAAAAATACAAGAGATATGACTTATTTTATTATTAAAGTTAAATAACTCGAATATAAATTTTGTGGGTTGTCTGCCATCAAATATATTTACTGTTGCTCTTTTACAATTTTGTAGGATATTTAATGACATAATATACAGAGCACTATAATCAGCTCTTAGAATGAATAAAATTTTCGAGAAAATTATCTAAAAATTTTCAAAACGGAATTTAAAACAAAAGTATAAACACAGCGGGGCTCTTAAATCTTAGGCTTTATTTAATGCAATTTATACCATTTATAACGGGTGATTTTTTTGAGGTTAGGATTTTCATGCATTAGTATTTGACAGATCACGTGGGATTTCAGACATGGTGTCAAAGAGAAAGATGCTCAGTATGCTTTGACATTTCATCATGAATAGACTTGCTAACGAGCAACGCTTGCAAATCATTGAATTTTATTACCAAAATCAGTGTTCGGTTCGAAATGTGTTTCGCGCTTTACGTCCGATGAGCGATGAGGCTCATTTCTGGTTGAATGGCTACGTAAATAAGCAAAATTGCCGCATTTGGGGTGAAGAGCAACCAGAAGCCGTTCAAGAACTGCCCATGCATCCCGAAAAATGCACTGTTTGGTGTGGTTTGTACGCTGGTGGAATCATTGGACCGTATTTTTTCAAAGATGCTGTTGGACGCAACGTTACGGTGAATGGCGATCGCTATCGTTCGATGCTAACAAACTTTTTGTTGCCAAAAATGGAAGAACTGAACTTGGTTGACATGTGGTTTCAACAAGATGGCGCTACATGCCACACAGCTCGCGATTCTATGGCCATTTTGAGGAAAACTTCGGACAACAATTCATCTCAAGAAATGGACCCGTAAGTTGGCCACCAAGATCATGCGATTTAACGCCTTTAGACTATTTTTTGTGGGGCTACGTCAAGTCTAAAGTCTACAGAAATAAGCCAGCAACTATTCCAGCTTTGGAAGACAACATTTCCGAAGAAATTCGGGCTATTCCGGCCGAAATGCTCGAAAAAGTTGCCCAAAATTGGACTTTCCGAATGGACCACCTAAGACGCAGCCGCGGTCAACATTTAAATGAAATTATCTTCAAAAAGTAAATGTCATGAACCAATCTAACGTTTCAAATAAAGAACCGATGAGATTTTGCAAATTTTATGCGTTTTTTTTTTTTAAAAAGTTATCAAGCTCTTAAAAAATCACCCTTTAGAATAGGTTAAAGGTTATATGAACGTAATGAGATTTTCATCATTCTTTTGAAGAGGCATTTCATAACTAATTAATATATAAATAACAAGTAAGTAACACAAAAGACTAAATTCGAGTGTAACCGAACATTTTGTATACTAGTAATTTGAAAAGTCAAAGACCTTGAGATGCAAGCAAACCTTTATATTAAAGATGTTGCGAAAGAATTCAACATTCACTGTTCGACGAAATCATGAAGAGTATACAATCAAAAATTAATATTGAGATCAACTTAATTAACTGAAATATGTGACATAAACATAATCAAAGGGCCTACATTTGATATATGGGGATATGGATGAAACATCAACGAAATGGTGAGAAATCCTAATACCAGCCTGAACTAATGAAAATCAGTATAGTATGTAGTACAGGTATATGTGAGTTGGGATGAAACCATATTTTCAGTAAAATCCAATAGTATATCCAATATTCTAGTTTATTTGATTTTTTTTCTAAGCTATTTCACATATTGACATATATCGGTCAATGCGGTATAAAGCCAATTAGAACTTCAAAAATTTATATCATTCTTATCAATTTTCTTATATGCAGTATATGGACACTACGGAATATTTACAAAAAAATGTATAGTTTTGCTTTTAGACATATCTTTAGCAGAAATACAGGCTCTTTAAATTTCATTGAGAAACCTTACAGGTTGTCCAATGTATAAGGTATAAAATCAAATATGTGTACTCGTATTAGGTATAAGGGGACAATGGGAATTACTACTATCTTATCTCATCCATTTCCGGCAAGGGTGTACACTGACACAAAGAAATTTATTTTCTGAATTTCATTAAAATTATTTATATATTGACAATGCGGTATAAAGTCAATCGAATATTCGAAAATATACATAAAATAACATATTCGGTACATGGGGGCTAAGGTCGGTATTGACACGATTTTACCTATTTTTGGGACGCGAGTTAACTATCATCATAAGATTATTGTTCTTGAATTTAAAATTTTGAAAGACCAGCCATATGCACTAAGGTCGACATAATGGGTGCCTCGGTCCTGAAAAAAATCATTGACGCTTGACTAGTATACAGTAAATAGAAAGAATTACCAAGTTTGATTGAGTTAATTTCAACGTTTAGAAGATATGCCCATACATTTAACCTTTTATAAGGCAGGGACACGCTCACATTAAAAAAAAATTGTGACAGATGCCCCTTGATACCGTAGCTGGTTGCCAGGGGGTCTTCAGGAAAAAGGTGTGTGGCTGTGAGAAAGAAGAATTTTCTGCTAAAATTATGTCAAATCTGAAAACGAAAAAATGTTGTTATTGTTATATATGGATACATGTAATGATAGAAGGATTGGCCAAAATATTTATTTTTGACAAAAAACTGAACTTAAATTGCTTAAATATTTGTTCGTCACTTTTATAATTTCCCACATAGATAAAATTAATAAAAAGTTAAACAAATGCTTGCACTACTTACATATGTATCTTCCAGCTGGTCTCTTTTTTGTGAAACTAAAAACTTTGACACTGATTACAGCAGAGCAACATTTGTGGAGTTTTGTTTTTGTTTTTGCACCTTTTTCCCTGTGCATTCACATTTTTGTTTTTGTATTTTTGTTGTTTTTTGTTTTTGTGTTTATTTTTTGTTGCTTTTCGCCGCACTTTGTTTCTGTGATTCACAACTTTTCCGAAATGTCACAAACTATTCGATAATTACAACAGCAGCAATAATACGCGGGTCGCGCGCAGCGAACATGAAAATTCGATAAACACCAACACACACACGCAGACACACGTGCAAGCGCTGGCTGCTCTGTTAAGCCATTTTTAATTACGAGCGGCGGCCAACAAAATAAGCGCGCGAAAACTGAAAATCCGCAGCCGGACCATTTATTAACGGTTTGTGCTCATGCTGTTGTGACTTTCAGCTTTTATAAATTTTATTTCCGGGAAATTACAATTTTTTATTGTGTTTAATATGATTTTGTTTGTGTAATTTTTATTTGCGCGCTTTTACTGCGGAGAGCGGAACTTTTTACTTCTTGCAGCTTTGCGGATTTTATTCTTTTATCGCTTTACTTTTGCATTGTATATATGATATATATATATATATATATATATATATACATATAGGTCTCTTTCATTATTTACGTGCCATTAAAAGCCGCTGTTTTCTGTCACTTAACTCAGCTGCTCTGTCGCTGTCGAAGGATTAACACGCCTAGTGGGCGGCCGTGGCGCCGGAGCGTGACTTCTGCAATGCCGACTGGCTGTCGTTGTGTGCGTGTGCTTTATGTCTCTGCAGCATTTGCTTTATTTTTCTTTGCTTACGTATCACTCCTTCGCGTTTTTACACTCACTTCCAACTCTGTGTTGTTTTTGTTTTTGCCTTAAAACTTTTTTATTTGTATTTTTAATGTAGTTGAGTTTTTACGAGCGTGTGCGTCCCCGAAAACACTTTATTGGCGCCGGTTTTAAAGTTTTATTTTGTTTGTGCACTTTGTTTGTGTTTTTATATTATTCTTTATTTTGCACATTTACTTATTGCTTGCACACTTCCTGTGCGTCGTGTTCATAAAAAGGCTTTTATGCAAATATTCAATTGCCGAGCGCTAATAGAATTAAATACGGAAGGTGTGTACCCCCGGGGGTATTACGAACTTAACGCTTAAGTAGTTTCTTTCATTTTTTATTGGAGTTTTTAACTCATTATATGCAGGCTTACATTCAGTAAGTTTTTATCGCTGCAAAAATATGAAATTATACTTTTAATTGTTAGTGCTTATTTAGTTTATTCTCCACTTATTAGGAAGAATATTTTTTTTAATAATAGGTGAACAGCAGAAAGGAAAATACAGGTGCTATTTATATTTTATAGAAAATTTTATTACTTTTTTTAATTTTTTTATTACAATTACTCAAAGTGAAAACTGCCTATCTTATAGTTAATCTCCTCTTCTTCACTCAGCTGACGCGATGTAACCATACTTTTAGCCCAATCATATATTCCACGTTTTATTGTTACATACGCAGTATACATTTGTTCGTTCTTCTTAAAAGGTTCATCAACTAACCTTAGAGCGATTTTACTCCAGAATTAATTAAGAAATGAAAGCGACGGCTATTAGGGGGCTAAGAAATGATTTCAGCACTAACAATATATTGGGTGAGATTTTAAACTTCATGAAACCAAAAAAATTTAAATTCGGGAAAGTTGAAAAAAAGTTACAGCTCTTCAAAAATGAGTGAAAATACGAAATATGAAAAGACTTTTTCGACTACCCAATATTTTCCATACATTTGACCACTAGAGTATAAATATATTGAAATTATATTATATAGTGAAGAAATCAAGTATAAAATTGAGTTCAAGGTCTTCAGCCGTCTTAACATGTTTCTGATCAGATCATAACTTCGCTGCGTTTGTTGGACTCAGTTTAGATTTATTGTATATTTATATTCTAAATTAGTTGAAGGTAAAAAGAAAAATTAAGTTAAATAAAGAAAATTAGATGCAAAAGCATATATGCCGTGATGAGCACAGTTACTAAGCTGAGGTCCAGTTATTAATTTCTTGATTCTCTGGCTTCTCATTATGTTTTATTCGGCAGACACTGGGGTATACTCAACTTCTAAAAATTATACATTTGTCTAAAAATACAAGCTGATATTTAAAACACCGTAAACTAGGTTAAAATTCTAGAATTCAACTTCTTAAATTGCTTTTTAAGTGTTCTAAATATGTCATTTCAGTCTTATCACCCAACTCATCACCAAAATTCATTTGAAAATATGTATGTGTTTCAAATTTAAAATAAGGAGGAATATGTCATTTGTCATTTTTTATTGCAAACAAATTCATTATTGTAAACAATTTAAAAAAAATTCTATACTTTCTTACAGGAAACCCAGTGGAGTGCATGGCGTATGAGTAACATCGGTGCAGAGAAACGCAGTGAAATCGCATATATTGAATTTTATTTTTCATTAGGGATTTCATTCTACAAATTTTTCATTGAATAAGTGATAACATGTTCTTTACAATCTGTCAGGGGTAGGGACAACATACATACTTAAGGGTTCGTGGTCAAAATATTTTCAAATCGAATGAAGCAGAATTTTAATGTAATTTTGGACTAAACATAATATTTTACAATAAATTATGTACTCGATTGGCAAAAATAGCGCTAAATTACCTAAGGTACTATAACTAGAATTCGTTTACAAATATTTAAACTAAAAGGTGAAATTTCAAAGAAGTTCCAACAACATTATTTTGCTTTAAGTAAATTTTTTGCAGTCGCTTTATATCACTCAAGTGAAAAGCAAATAAAATGAACATATATATTTAGACTATTTACTTAAAAGAAGTGTAAAAAAGTAAATCTAGTCAAGCTGAACCACTGATTTATACACCTTTTCAATAGCCACTCCGGGATTGAGCTCTTCTTCGCAATACTGTGATTTCCAAATTCCAATTTATTGATAATTTTGAGCGCGAAAGAAATATATGTGCACCCATAAGACTCTTTCTGTCTTTAAATGTCTCTAACACTGAAATGTAATTCCATAAATTAGCTAGCCCATCGCAAAAAATGTTGTTTTTCACACACGCCTTCAACTATCATCTACGCAGTGAAGCAAATAAGCGCACCTACATTCTAATGCAAAACGGAATACTTAATTTGATATGTGCGCATATTACTGCTCTAATTTGCATATGCAGCCCACTTGTGTCCATTTAATGTGCAGGACCCCGTATGCTAATAGTCCTACGCGGCACACGCGCTGCTCAGTCTGCGTTGTCCACCTGCCCCCACGCGCGCACTCACACGCCACATAAACACACGCACTGCTTGCAGTAAGACCGCACGTGGTGCTGACTGTGTGCGCTTGTCAAGTGGCGCTCGCAAACAGATTCCGGCGCATGTAACTGCACTTGGGTGTATTATATTTAATACGCGAGTGTAGTGGCTGGCGCGTATAGGCCAATTAACCTAATTCCTTACAAAAACGTTTTTATTACCAACTGCATTTTATGGCACTAAATATATGAGCAACACTGCTGCTTTAATATATTTAATGTAGTAATCGCAATTTAAGTTATGTTAAAATATTTAAATAATTTTATTTTAATCATTTTAGTTTTTCACCTAAAATCTTTTTTAGTTTTTGTTTATTTACAATTTTTTTTCGTTTTATTATCATTTTATACTTTGCTTAACACACGCCACAAGCTTCAAGCTGCTTCAAGTGTTTACCACACTTTGCTGGTTTTTAGCTTTGACTCGCAGTTTTCCCGTTAGAACTTCCTTACCGCACGATGGTCGAAACAAAACTGAATTCGCATTCATTTGCCGTGCCACAAACCTGCCACATGCCGTTTCGAAAGCGTTGTCTTTTGCCGCCACTACAAGTAGTGTCCAGTCGGGCCATGCCGAGTCGTTAATGTTTTGCGTTTGCTGCGCATGCGCCAAGCTTCTTACAAATTTGTTGAATGAAAAGCTTTCTTTTCGCATGGCGCTTCACTGTAGTCCGAAACGCTTTCGGAGTTCTTGCGTCAACGGTTGAATGCGCTCTTAATTTTTGGAATTTTGTGATTCTCTTCAGAAGGTTTTTTGTTGATAAGTCAATTTTTATTTATATTAATTTTTCGGTTGATTTTTTAAAATTTTGAAATATTTGTGAAGTATTCAGTTTTATTGAACCGAATTATGATTTAATTTAATAAAAGAACTAGTAATTCAGCCGAACGTAAGAAAGCTCTACTTTGAATTCATTTTAGTTGTTTATGGATCACTTGTCATTGTTTTGCATTTTTTGAATTTTTTTTAATTTTGTAAGCTTTCTTTGTTTGAAAATAAAAAAGTCCGATTTTCGATTTTTAATTTTGTATAATCTATTTTATATAATCAACTCTGCTTCAACTTATATTGTTTGATATTATTTAAAAAAAGGCTGCCACCTATTTAAAAGTTTGCCATCTGGCCATCATGAAAGACATTTGGCTTGAATTGTGTTTATAAATGTTGACACTTGTTGAAAATTTTAAACTAAAAATATAAAAATTTATATTCAAAATAGTTGCCACCTGCTAAAAAAAATATTGAAAATAAATTAATACAAAAAAAAATTAATGTCTTTATGCTTTCCTTGGTTGAAAATAAAAAAAGTACGATTTTCGATTATCAACCATGTCATAAACTAACTCATATTCTTGGATCTAATTTAAAAAAGGTTGCCACCTGTTTCAAGTTTCAAATATATTAACGTTGCAAGTACACATACATGTGCAAATTGTTACAAACTATATTCAAAAGAAAACAGATGTAAGAAAGCAAAAAACTGATAATAAATAAATTTGGCAAATGTTGCCACCTTTTTAAATTTTTTTATACAACTTAATTGCCAAAATATATTAAATATTATGATCTCGCCATCATAAAATACATTTTGCTTGGCACTTTTATTTAAGTGTTGCCACTTGATGAAAATTTTATTTTCAAATAAATAAATAAAACTATTTTGCTATACTCGTATTGATGTGGCTTAAAACTAAAGAAATTAAAATTTACATTCAGTTTTTTTTAAATGAGTTGCCACCTGTTTCAAAAAAATTGTTAAGTAAATCAGTAAAACATATGTAATATCTTGATATGGTATCAAATCAGAGCTAACTGTAATTACGCTAAGTGACATTTGTGTTTATTTGATATTTATTTTTCGCTTCCCCCAAACCTCACTTAAAATCACTCTATTAATTTATCTATTCACAACTACACATTACTACAATTTCTTTTATGCCTCTCAATTCGACCAATTGATCCCTCCAATAATCCATTAAGCTCATTATGGCACTTTCTTTGTCATTTCCGTTTTACCAAAACAACAGCGGAAACAATAACAACACAGTTACCTATCTATCACAGCTGCGGTTGACATTGCTTACGCGCGACATTCGTCACTCTCCATCTCCTTTGAAGCACTTTTTCTTTAGATATTTGAACGCTTTAGTGACTTATCTATCTTGTTGGTTTTTACCTCTTCGGGCACTTGACGAGAACTTAAGGATACTGCTGTTGTCCCTCAAGCACCCGCAATAACCCACACATGCAATCTCACATATGTGCATGAATCACAGTTCGGTTCCCAGTTGAGCTTTTCGTCAGGTAAGCCTTTTAATAAACTAACAATGTGTTGCTCATTTCACTTCTTTATTTTTATTTCACCGTTTCCAATCTCATGAGAAATCTGATAAAATGTCATTGAAGTGAGCTAATGCAGGCAATAAAATCAAATTGAGTTGGTCATCCATTTAGTAAATAAGTGTCCGAGAAGTAAACACTTTAGGGTTAAGTGTTTTATTTTGAAATCGTAAAAATAGAATTGTTGTCTGAAGGAAATTGTAATACATATTGACATGTAGGTAGTATATCCTTAGTGAATATTTACAAAGCATTGTAAAAGTACTTTCATCACTTTTAACCATTCACAAATTCTATTTTTGAGATAGAGCGGTGTAATAAAAAAGTAATATTAACAGCATTGCTTTATTTTAATTATATTTAGATATCAGTTAACAATTTATACCTCCACTTGGTGCTTGGCCAAGCTTCTGCGCACATTTTTGGTGTGCGTCTGACTCTGTGTATTTTTATAGCCCTTTTTTGACAGGCCAGAGAACGTTCTCTCTACAGATCTGGTACCAGGAATTCAACCATGTTACCCAAAAAAAATACTATACAAATCTGTACTTATCAGTATAAGAGTGCCGCCGATGCAATATAACTGTGCCATCCCGTTAAAGGGATATCAAATATGTTCTTTGTGGCTAAACTGCATTATCGTTCAGCTACTATGCAATCACCATCAAAAGGTTGCTGCTGGTAAGAGATTTACACACACACGCGTATATAACCTACTAATACATACAGGTGCGTAAGTGAGAACCTGCCCACACGGCATCGTTTTGTGACGAGTCAACATTTTTTTGCTTCTAAGCACCGCAAAGGTACTCGTAACATAGCAACTGACGTTGGCTAAAGGGATAAACCACGCTTAATTAGAGTTGCATTTGATATTTTCTGAAGTGGCCGCAGCATTAAGAAAACACACGAAGTACTTACTGGCTTTGAGCTCAAACAGCTAGTTGCCTTTGTGGTGTTCGGTTATTAACGGTGCATTAATTAACGAGTCCGTCTATGAGTTTGGTAATAAGGAAATATGTGTGGCCGAATATGGCAAAGGAAAGGGGTGATATGCAAAAAGAGTCAATTTACTGTTGAATTTGAGAAAACGCAAGTTAATCAATACCGGAATGTTGTATTCTTCAAATGATATGATTGATGTTGAATTTTAATATTTTACGAAAAATTAAAAAATTAATTAATAATTTAATTTTAAATATTTAAGAAAAGTTTATATTTGTATGTATAATCTTAAATAATCTAAATTTCTAAAATTTTGAAAAAATAACAATAATCTAAAAATTTGGAAAAAGTGATGAGTCTTACACTGAAGTTAAGCACCGTCGCTAGTTATAGGAATCAAAAGCTAGTAAAACTTACGGAGATATGCGCAAGATTTCAGTTTTGAAATGAAATACAACCTAAATAATAAAATAAAGTTTAGACTTACTTTGTTATAAATTATTATTATCGTCTCCAAAATAAGCTGTTTAGCCAGTACAAGCATGCCAACGTCGAAAACAACTTCCCACACTAATGTTATAAGCCTAGGCTGAGATGGCCTATCAGTGCCTTCAACGCAGTTTGGCATATTCGCTTTAGACTTTTCCGACTTCATATTCATATACTCATGGTCTCATCACCAGTAATGACGCGGTTAATGAAAGTTTAGGATTGACACGCTTTACCCAAATTATTACCCAAAATACTACCCATAACTTTTCCCAAAAGATTACCCAAATGTGTTGAGTCGATCCACTGTTTCTTTAACTTTTTCGATGTTAGCATAGATGGATGGACGACTCGAATGCCGCAAGTTTTAGATGACTTCAAGACCTACTCTAAATGCTTTGTGTAGTCAAATACCTATGCTCGTTTTAAAATGAACGCCCAAAACACTTCTGCAACATTTTCAACGATTCCGTAGCCCGAATGCCTTTGAAAAAATTAAATTTCCATTGATTTCATTTCTTTCGTGCAATCTTGGTCAAATTTATTCCAATAGTAGTAGTTTTTATTCCCAAAGTTATGACAATGGAATGTTACCGTTCAATTTGATTGAGCTAACCTAAAGTATTTCAGATACTTTCATTTCATTAAATAAATCTATTTTCAATATTTTCATACCAAATATTCACCATATTTACCACAAACTGTGTGACTATTTGTGCCAAATATGAGTTCTGAGCCTGAAACAGCATATAACCATTCGCAAAACCAATACTAAGTATTGGAGAATATATTAAGTTACTCCACAGTTCATGGGAATCCCTAAATTTTTACTCCATTGTATAGATAAAAGACCCGCATAGAGAAAGATAAGATCCCTGTCTATTATAGTACAAAATATAAAACTGAAGCTCTCTTTAACCAATTACTACTCGCTGGATGGGAAGACACTGAAATATAAATGGAATCTTGATTCAAATTAAATTTAAATTTGGAAAATTTTAATTATAAATTTCTTACAGCATTGCAGAAAATGGTGAGATAGTTAAGAGTATGCTGACGAAACCGTGAAATGATACTTTTAATGTAAGCGTATGTATGTCTGTATTTATATATTTTCCGGTATATATATGTATGTAGTTCACAAGAGAAAAGCGTGCAAAAGCAGGAAGGGCCAACTTCCGAGCTTTTTGGAAAGCTGCAGAAAGTATTGAATATAATGTAAAGAGCAGCGCGTTCGATTTGTTAGCCACACACAGCGCCCGCATGGCAAAGGACAGCAATACCGTTAGCTGCCTAATTGGCATGAGCCGACGACCGTCTGCATGCCGGGTGATCGACGACCAACTTAGTTGCTTTTAATCTCAACAAAATTGATATTTTAATTGGGTTTTCCGGCTTGCATATTTCGAATATTTTTGCTGTGACGAGCGGCATCAAGCATTTACATATATATAAAATATATATAAGTGTGTGTATGTGTATGAGCAAATACGTAAATAATTTGGCACTCCCATTCTGCGCATAATGCTGTAGGGCCGTGATTTTACAATTCAATTGAAAGGCCTTTTTATGCGCCAAATATTTAAGCGCAGCTTTCTCGTTATTTGTTTGGCGATTAATTATGAATTTTTGCACAAAACCAAATATTTCATCAACTTTTTCACAAAGTTTATTTTTATAATAATTTGTGCTATTTAGAGCCAGTGTCAATGCATAACTTCGAAATAACGGCACTCAAAAACTGTTTGCCCCAAAAAGTATACCTTAACTGCTGTTTAAACACAGTTACGCCTAAAGCGGTAAAACATGTTAATTGCATGCTTAAATAGATAATGCTTGTGTTGAATTAAGAATAACATTGCAACAACAATTAAAAAGAAAAAATAATGTTCTTAACTGTTCAATAACAAAATATCACTTTAGGGACCCATTTAACTTCAGTGACTAACCGTTAACTGCTTAAGACATTTTAATTGCATAATTTAAGGCGTTGCTGTGTCTGCCTTGCCGCTCCCGCCTATTTGGCTGAATTTCGTTTTATTACACCGCATTTATTATTTTACCCAAGCCAGCGTTCAATTTATTTATTAGTGCCCTGACAAACATTTCGGCCGGCAATTGACCCCGGCTGCACGGTCACCCTCGTAAAGGTGTCATAATAAATATAAATAAAATCATTGCAGTGTGTTTGCGTAAGTTTGAATTACCTTTCAGTCTTTTATCTTCATTCCCAATTCCCTTCCCAACTGGTGTTCCCTGTCTTCGAATATGCTTTTTTAGGCCTAGTTGGGTTCCGTCGGCCACTTTGGTTACTTATGCTTGCACAAGTGGCATAAACTTCATTACAATACCACTGTTTACTACAACAAACCCGAGGGTATGCTGTGCACAATCACCTTTCGTTCAGGACTTCATGGTAAGTGCGGCAGGTCTACGTATTTCCCATTCGCCGTTGATGATGATGATGGTGATAGGTCGTTTACTGATTGCGTAAAATAGCCTGTAAAATGTGCTGAGTCACTTAGGCATACAAATTTTGCTATGCAGCCAACAGTTGTGTGCAGGTAAACAAGCCGAGACTAGCAGACCAGCAGCCCATCTTGGCCGCCCACATCAATTCCCATTTGACTATGCCGGTAAGGTTAGTTGTATCTGAAACTATGTATGTCTATTGAATGCCTTTGCGGCACAGCTGTGTATAGTTGTCTATTGTGGTTATGGCTACAAGAGTGTCTGTCCGCTCCTCTACGTCAAGTTATGCTGGTTATTCAGTCCAAAATTATTGATGCGAAATATTGCTGGCTCATCGTTGCTTAGGTAGTCACGCTGGTACTACTTAGCTTTGCCTTTATTTAGGTAGTTTTTCGACTTATTGGCAAACTGTTCTCATGTGGCATGATTTTTCTGTTCATATGGTATTATGAGTTCCCATATGTTTTGACTTATCTTCGGCAGATTGGGTAACCGACGCGTATGCCTGTAAATAGGTTAAGACAACAACAATAGGTGTTGTTGGATATGAGAATAGTTCATCCGCTGCAACCTGTACGCTTAATGACGCTCAATTAATTATATTTGGATTTCAATAATTTTATATTTCCTTTATAAAGAAGGTTAAATGCCATATCCGCTGTCTTTGAATAATCTCAATAAATTATCGTTGTATTGAATTTTTATAGAAAATGGAGAACAAATGCTCTCTCTGCCTTTTTGTACCAATACTAATACCAATACCAATACCAACACCAATACCAATACCAATGCCAATTTCAATACGAAACAATACCAATACCGATATCAATACCAATGCTAGTACCAATAATAATAATAATACCAATACCAATACCAATTCCAGTATCAATACGAATACCAATACCAATACCAACATCAATTCCAATATCAATATCTATACCCACGACCAAGACAATACCAATTTAGATGTCGTAGATTTTACTACCGAATACCTAAATTCCTGTCAAAAAATCTTCTCGTGCTTAATTCTCACACACCCTCTCTATACAGCTGAACGAAATCGCGAATATCTTTCCTCAAATATTATATAGTTTCGGAATCAGTGATCAATATTTTACTTCAAGAGTTTAAAAAATTAACGCATACCCATATTTATACGTAAGTCCATATAAACAGGAAAATTGAACTCATTTTATTTGCATGCCTTTTTTGCCACACACTTTTTGTGTTGAAAGGACGCTTCGGCTGCGTCCCAGGAGTGCTATAAATTTATGCAAACTCTGTAGGCAAATGACTCAGCTGTACCGTTAACACACACCTGTAAACACACATGCTTGTAGATGAGAAGAGCTTTACCGTTATGTATATGCCTGCGAAAACCATAAACGACTTGGGTAACTGATTTCTCTAAGCCGTTAAGTGCGTTTAACAGTATTTTCAGCCAACCCATGACTTAAGTGACAATTTTATGTCTCTTCAATACAAAATAATATGCCTAAGTGGCGAGAGATCTAGCAGGAGCTTTCATATCATAAAACACTCTATCCTCTAAAGAGAGTTGAGGTGTAAATCTTGCGCTTAAATCGCTTGTTTATCCAAATAATCTCTCATTAATGCCTAACATAAAGTAAATTTTCGACTAATATAATAAAGTTCCATAAAAAACTATGCAACTAGGCGACGCATCGAAGAAGTTAGTGGAACAGATAAATTTCTGCTTGCGCCAGCGCTTATAAATTGTTATTAACTTTTTAGCATAAATTCGAGTTTATTATTTCCGTTAGAGTTGGAGAAGGTAAACTTTAGCGGTATCTAAAGAAGTGTGAACATATATTTGTGGATATATGTTTGGGGGTGTTTGGATTTGTGCATATCACATGACCACACACAGATATGGTTTGCAGGCGGAGGGAATGGCAGGAAAGCCACGAACATACGTGATTTAATTTCAGACATACACAAGCCAAGCAAACACTCGTACAAACACACAAATAGACACATGCACATAGTTGATGGCAGCATAGTACCACGCACCTAACGGTTAGAGAAATAGCACGTGAACACACAAGAGTGTGTGCAGACGATAGTCTTCGCCTACGTATCTCACTCACCGACCGCTGACGCACCGCATCAGCAAATAGACTGGCGCAAACACCTGCACCCACATACATAAACTCATCTAAATGCATACCCTCATAAGCATACATTTACGTGTATGTGTGTGCGTGTGCTGCATAAACTGCCACACATAAGTTATGCAGGCACTTACTAGGCAACAAATTTATATGCCAACAATTGTGAGTATCTTATGTTGGCATCTTGATATTCTACGGTTATACGAGTACGCCGCTACGCAGCTCAACTATTTTTAAAGCTTTCGCTTCTTCGTTTCCGGTGCTGCCAACTCCACGCCACCGCTTGCAGCCTGCTCTTTGCCACAGCAGCGAGCGTGCGGTTGCTTTTCGCATTTCAACCTAACAGTTGCCTTGCGGATTGGGCATATCGCTGGCGCTGGCTGCTGTTGTTGTTCTTGTTGCATGAATTGTTGTTGACTGGTTGTTTGGGTTGTACGCTCCGTTGCTTCCCCTTCACTTGTTTGTTTGAGACCAGGTAAAACCGCGCTGTCATCACTAGATCCGATTATGTTGATTATGCAATAAATAAATTAAAGTGTAAGCATACGTAAGGCAATACACAGGCATATTTTGTTGCATGTTTGTGTGCCTGCGTCAAGTGAAGTAGCTGAAAACATAAATATATATTTGCCATGAATAAAGTTCCGGAATCTCATTGCCAGCGAAAAGTCCAAGGCATGCATTATGTCGTTCTAAGAGGAGGGTGGAGCACAAGACGAACATATAAATAGATCGCATCGAGAAAAGGAATTGCCTTTTATTGCCGTGAGGAAATATGAGACACATACATTTTGGAACCAATTTCATTTACGTTAAATATTCGAATATTAAATTATTTTACTTCTTACGTTTTTTTTTTTAATTTTTAAATGAGATATCCATTGCTATTATTATAACTACCTTAACAGTTACAGAATGTATATTTGTATAATATCTCCTAAGAAGCGATATAAAATAACCCTCTTTCAAACGAGGGTTTTCTCTAAAAAAGGGATGTGCATGAGTGCTGTATCTCAGGCAGTCGCACTTATGCCATCATTAGAGTCATTGTGATCCCGGGTTGTAAGCAATTTAAGCCTAAGCAATTCAGTGGATTTGGTAAAAAATGTTATTATTTTCCACACCAGCTACTCGATGTCTCTTATGTTGGAGTATTGGGAGCCAAGGAATATGTCCCTTCTCGTTCGGCTAAAGATTGGACATTCGCATAGATAATGTGCCAGCGGCTCATTATCCTCCTCAAATACTCTGTATTCCATGGAATCAACTTTTCACATTTTCTGGAGGTGGTAGGTACCCCGTGATGACTCCTTTGATATTAAAAGGTATGTCCTGTTGATCTGTCTACCTTCAATACTATCTCTTAGTAAATTTTTGGTATGCGTTCTTTATTTTCTTGAAAAAATTGTGATGTTCATTTAGGATTCATTGCTTCAAACATCCCTTAAACGAACTGAATGTCATGGACAGCTTAGCGGAATTATATCACCAGCTGCCTCCAAGCGGGCTAACTCGTATGCTTTTTCATTTCCTTTTAATTCTATATGACCGGGTACACAGATAATATAAACCGAGTTACCTGATAAAAATCTAGTTTCTGTCTGCTTGCATAACTTAAAGCAACTGGACTTATTATTGGCGCTACAAATAGCCTTAATTTCCTCTTTACTATCTACTAGAATGTTTATGGACTTGCTGTTTAGAGCAGGAACCCACTTGGCATCTTCTGTTATACCCAATATATCGATCTGTAGTCATTTAGTTTGCAACTGCCTTCTTTTTATGGAATACTACAGAATAACTCCACTCCTGTTCCTGCTTCACCCTTTTATCCGTCGGTGAATTTTTAGATGTTGACTTTGAAAATGTTGGTCCAAACTTCTATACCAAGGAAAGAAAAAAATTTATATGATATGATACCGTGCTCATTGGAAATACTCGAAAGTTATTATAGTTATCGGATATGAAAAAATTCTTCGGATACTGCTTTACGCAAATTTCGTGAAGATATCTCGTCAAATGAAAAAAAATTTTCGATCGATAACTCAAAAACTGACGGACAGACAAATGAACATGGATAAATCGACTTAGCTCGTCATAATGACCAGTTCGATATATATTTTATAGGCTCTTCACTCGATTAGGCACTTTTAAGCGCCTCTAAACTCACCCACTCTTTAAGCGCCTCGAATTCGTATTAATAAATTGCAATGGCCTCATTCTCAATAAATCAAATATTTAAGAAGAGAAACAATAATAGTCATTAGTAAAATACTCACAGACTTCAAGAAGGCATTAATATATTAAATTATTAGAGCAGTGACAGAATGCAGTGTAAAGGTCTTTGGTAAAGCGGTCACGCTTGTCAAAAACACATATAAAAACGCAAAAACATACTCACACATACTAAGACAATGCAAATAATTTAATACAAATACAGCTGAGAAGCTTTAAAGGGAAACATTTTAAAACGCAAAGGGCAAAGTGCGCAAAAAGCATGTATAAACAAGCTTAAATATCAGCAAAAACAAGAAAGCAACACCGAACGGATGGCAAACCGAAAAATGTCAGCAGAAAATTGCTTAATGCCCAATGACTGATCCTCTTTTCTAGCAATTTGTTAGTATGTAAAGGATAAGTGATATATACAAATATAAATATGGACAAAAAAGTATTTGGAAAAATATATACGTGTATGTGCATACGTATTTGCTTACGATTTGAAAAAAGGCAAACACACAGCAACTGCCTTGTCATAAGAAGTTTTATGTGTGTGTGTGCATCCTGAAGTGTAAGCAATGACAGCATCAAGTGAAAAACTCAAAAAGTGATTGCGCTCCGCTAACATATTTACACTTCTGCGCACAAACATACATGCATGAATGCGAAGAGAAGCTGCCACGAAATACATTACTTTTAAATAGCACGTATACGCCGGGGTGTCTACTTGCGGTGTGGCCAGTGTTAACCAAAACAAAGCGGGCGTGCACATAATATTTGTATTGGATTACTAAAAGCCAAAATAGAATAGCAGTTAGCAAAAGCTATCGAACACAGACATACGAACGCAAGCGCAAGAGTCTTCCAGCAAAATAATACTTATGCATCGCATGCTACAAAAAAGGTTAAACTTGAAACCTTTATTTTTTGCTTTCTCTCGTCGCAAAAAAGGTCATCGTCTACACAAGCGCCCATGTATGTATGTGTGCAAAGGGCGAGACCGTTGGTTTTTGACAACCTCACGACTGACAAATATTTGTATACATTAGAGCGCTGTCAGCTTTTTCTTTTATTTTCGACCATTTTGTTGTTGCGCTTCTAATGCCACATATTGTTTTCAAGTGACAGACAACAGTTGGCCTTTTCACTACACACGCACACACTGCACACTTGCGCTGCTTTGGACACTTTTCTGCGCTTCGCCAACTTTTGACTAGCTTTCGCCATTTTGAAACGTTTTATTTGCTTTTCTTTCGCTTTTTTCGCTTTTGTTTTTACTTTTGTGGAAAATAGGTGGTTCACTTCATCTGTCCGCATTAATGTTTGGCATTTGCTTAAGGTTAATGGCTGTCAGAAACTTTTTGGCAGCGCTGTCACTTGTGCTTGATTGTGTGTGTGTGAAAGTTTACCATACGCAAATCAACCGCTAACTATTTGACATGACAGGTTGGCCGTCAGTCGCCGGTTCTTTGATGGGCTGTCTTTTTTGTCGGCCAGCTGTCAGCTTTAATGCTGACTCGTTTTATTTTAATATTCCTTTTGCATTTTGGTTTTCATCGATCGACCACGTGCTCGCTCGGAACTTTGGCCTTTCCTCTCACACACCTCTTTTAAAGAAGGAGTGAAAAAATTGTGTCAACTTAATGTCAACTTAATAATCTTATTATATAACTATGTAATATGAAGATTTGTGAAATGTTTTATATCAACAAGTTTGTATGTATATGAGCATTTAAAAGAGAAGTCTAAAATAATGCATCCGTTAAACAGGTATAAGCTAAAGATAAAAGAGTATCAAAGTATCATGAAGCCCATTGAAGATGAAAGATAAAATATAAAAAGTTAAAGAAAAAGTATTTTACGGGCAATCTCGTATCGGGAAGAAGAAAACGGGTTTTTTTGGCAAGAAACGGTACGGCTTAATTTCCGGCAAAACTACGAATAATAGAGAAAAAAGTTATATGAGAAAATTGTAGATAATAAAAAGATCTAAAAATTATGTATGAACACCATTTTTATATAACCTCAAATTTCATTTGAAAAATTAAAATATTCAAGTTTTTAGATTTTAGTTTTCATCTTGTACAAAAACAATTCTTTGATGACATTTGTGGTGAACTTAACTTCTTATGAGCCAGACACAATGCATTTTTTTATATATATAATATTAAGGAGGAAATCTTAATTCGGATTAAATCATTTCGCATTTTCATTTCATCTAGCTATTATTTCGTAGAAGCAGCTGTTTAGTGTGGTCTTTTTTCGCACTTTCAGAAAAAAAGTTTGTAAGGTAAGGGCTATAAAGAGGGTGAAGCAAAACTTCCATATCGCTGGTTTTCAAACAGTTTTTAATTGGTTTTGCGTAATGAAGTCGAGCATTGATCGATGATGTAAATTTTCGCCTCGTGCCGTGAGCCGCGTTCCCCATTAAGTATTTCAGCACGCCCTCGAGATGCGACCAAATACAGAGGTTTACCTTAGCGTCACGGATTTGGTTTGATTTTGCTGTTCGGCCTGCTTTGACATGTGATTTAGAGTTCTCGAAATCCACGGCTTTTGACTTAAAACAAAAAACAGAACAAATGGTAGTCTCCTTCTGCTTCAGTAAAGCCTTTTGCACGGTCCAAAAGCATGTCGAACGAGTGTTTTAGCTCGTTGGCCGGTATGACCGCCAGTATGCCGTTTCAAGCGTTCTAAAATGGCCTCTACGTCTGCGTAATGCTTTCCTTTCATGGGCAAATGCATTTTTCCGAAAAAGAGGAAGTCGCACGGTGCCATATCAGGTGAATACGGGGAGCGGTTAATGGTTGAAATGTGATTTTTGGTTAAATAATCGATCTCATGCGTCGATCGATGAGAAGGCGCATTATCATGCAACAAACGCCAACTTTCATCTTCGCGATATTCGGGCCGAACACGTCGAAAATGTTCGGTCAAAATGCGAAAAATCAATTTTTCAGAGATGTTCAATTCCATTTCAATGATGATTTCAGCTGATTTTTGATGAATTCCCGCACAGTTTCGGATAGAATTTCCGGTGATCACGGATTTTTGTCCTCACGACCACTTTGAAAACGTTGAAACCACTCGTGCACTCTGCTGCGGGATAGCCATAAACTTGTTTCATCAATTGAAACGTTTCAGTAAAAGTTTTACCAATTTTAAAACAAATCTTAATATTGGCTCTTTCTTCGAACCTCGTTTTCGCACCGATAACACAAACATACTGACACTTAAAACGCAATAACTTCACTTCCAATCAAAGGAAATGTCATGAAATTCTCATTGTACAATTGATAAAGAGCAGATTCTGACGCACTAATCGACATGTAGATGGTGCCACCAGAGGGCGCTAGAACCTGTTTACTTTGGAATACACCCTGTAGATAAATTTTTCATGTTACCAGTCACAGTTTATTACAAAAATGTTTTCTTTAAGCGCTTAAGCGCAAATAGCACGAATATATCTAATACCATGAAAAAGGTCTACTTTGGGAGTGTAGAACGATGTGATGTGCCTAGAGGAAAGCAAATTAATTTTCAGCATAAGCTGATTTTTAAGAGCCACATAACTATAGAGGATAAAGACTATATTCTCGCCACTGCTTCGCACAACAATTTGATATCTGATTACTTAGAAAAAGTGTAATGTACTTATATACAAGTATTTCGGCTTCATATAAATAAATGTCAAAATTTATTACCATTAACGCTGGAAATGACCTGACAAGGAATCTCTATCTATTTAAATTTGTTATAACTTCTTGACTTCAACTTGAGCCTTTTCTAAGATCTGATTCACTCCAATCGAAGGCTAAGTGTGATTTTCAGAGTCACTCTATTACCAAATTCCCCATATAAGGAAACTTTTGAAGAAGTAGAACTCAGTAACTTAATTACTCTTATAGATATTCACTCAAAATATTATATATGTAATGAGAACTGCGTGTTCTTAAATATAATACCTTACCAAACTACCAAAAAACATGTATGGCTCCCCAAAGCTAAAACAATAATCAATTCTTAAATAAAAAGCGTTATTTTAATATGATTATCTCATAAACAAACTTAAAAAAGCGCCTCGTTTTTATAACAACACTGAATAAAAGCTCCGCTTCTCTATTAAAATAGGTTTTTAAGCGAATTTTCAATTTTTTATTCTTGCTATTTATTATATTTATTATTATTATTCATTATTTGCTGTTCAATGGTCAACGATTAATCGGATTTTGAGTTTAAGTTCAACAAGCGTGTAATATTTGTAAGCCTCATAAATTTTTTGCAATAATTGAAAATAAATTCTTATTTGAAAAAAATATTTGAAAATAATAAATAATGTTTTTTGATATTTTAGCTAAAGGTAAATATTTTGCCGACTTTCCATGTACACAGTTATTAAAGAATTACACAAAAATTTCACAGTTTTTAAAACGAAAAAAATAAAAATAAACTCTTTGCCGCGCATAAAAACACAAGCACATAGCATAACGAATTCACCGCTAATAGAGACGTAGTATTAGCATTGACACCAGAAGCAATACCCAGCACAATAATAAACACATCACCCATACACACATATATATGTATATATATTCATATATGTAATGTACACACTTGCATTTGCTTATTTAGCTTCAACTGAGAGGCATTAATTTGACATAGTGTTTGGCAATGCTCAAGTAAATAAACTCAAAGCGCACAGCGACACTTGTTTGTGTGTAAATAATGCACTGTAAATGAAAACTCAACTGGCATTTAAATATTTTTTGTTGTGCTTTTTTTCGCCACTCACATACCCAAGCATTTCCCCTGCTTTATTTGTAAAGTTTTTTCGCTTTGCTAAAATTCTACTGTTTTTCTACTACATACACACACACACACAATGACACTTTGCATGCAAATGTCCGTCACACATCACTTAAAGCTCGTAAATAATTTGAGTGCGCGCGGCAGGTTGGCGCGTGCGGGTGTGGCCGCCGCGGGGAGTGTTTACGTGTGGGACATAAAATGTCAGGTGGCAATACGTCATTTGCTGTTGATGCCATCGGTAAACCGCAATGATGTAAATAGTGCATCGGTGGCAATGAACAGGCACAAAAGCAAAATTAAACACAAACAGGCAGAAGAAGCGCGTTATTTCGGTCCGACTGGGCATAAATTCCACAATGTGATGCTGCAGAAAAACAGAGACAGCAACAACAAAGTGGTTTACACGGTAGAACGAAAAACCTGTTTGAAATGTTAACAACTGTAAGCACGCTGGAATGCCGAAAATTATCTTTTTCGTGTAACTTTACTCTGAAATTGAAATTTTACTGAATCAAACAATTGTCTGAGTATTTTGACGGCATACGAATGTCTTTTCGCTTCACTTTTGGAACAAAGTTCTTTTTGTAAGCACTAAATTACTGCTGACGCTATACACAGCCGACATTTAGATTTAAAAATTACGAGATTTAGCCTACATTTAGGCGTTGTAGTTTTATGTAAAACGTAAGTATGTTATGATCATTATTTTAAAGTCGATAAAGTTTTATTATATAATTTTATGTTATAGAAGTAGTAGCAAGATATAAGCAGGCCGTTGCCAAACCACTTTGTTTTACAATGCAAAGATTTTTTAATATATATATTTTAATTTTACAATTTTCTTTTGCATTATTTATATTATTTGTGAATTTTTCAAGTCATATTCCACATATTTCCCATTTCTCTTCCATGTTCCACAGATGCTTCATTGCCACCTTAAAAGGTTTCTTAAAAAGGGCAGCAGATCCCCATATCTGGTGCGTCATAACAAATACCATTCTGGGTGCATATTAGAAACCCTCCGGAACGAGTATTTAATAGCGAGTAGATGCTATCCTCAGTCACCTCTAGAGTATCGCGCAGCCAGTAGAATACATCTTCGCCAAATTCCGGATAGGTGGGAATGCTCTACGAATAAAAATAAAATTCTTTATTCAGAAGAAATTTATTTATATAAAGCTAAAGCAATGCATTGGAAAGTCGTTGATGATTATTAAATGTAGCTGAGCCGATAAATAACAATTTATATATTTGATTCACGTACACATACATTTTCGCACAGTCATGAAAATTTTTAATACTTTTGTCGCCAAATTATAAAGTATGAAACCAACTTGAATTTTGCAGACATAATAAAACAACAAAAGCATTTCTTAGTTTAACCATACATACTTACATATGTGATATAAATATAATCAAATGGTATATGAAGAACAGAGGAATCGAATATGCATATAAAAAAGTATTTAGAATTGAAGTTAGGAAATCAAATGGCCTAATTTACATTTGTCACACGCGTCAATGAATAACTTCTCTTAGCCAACTAGATATAGCTCGCTCCCAAAGTTGATTTAATTAAACAAACGTGATAAATCACAGGCTTAAATTGCTCTATGAAATGCTGCAGGTATAGAATAGTTAAGGAATGAGCGTGTGTTTAATTCGAAAATGGCGTATAGACATTCTAAGCAACAAAGTGAGTCCCTTACACACACACGTAGACTTACACAAGAAGGTATGGAGCGCTGTACCTACCTGCATACCTGCAAATCTTCCACATACATGTACATAAATACAAATATAGCTGAAATGCGCATCCATACCCCATATATCTGTATATAGTATACAAACATAAATACATCTACCCTTCCACAGGCATCCATTGGCCGGAGAAGGCTTCGCTCACGCATGGTTATGAATATTTATGAGATCATATGTTGTTGGAGTCGACAAGTACAACAAATCAACTGGTAAAGGTAATGTCTACTTATTGGGTGCGGAAGTGGCGCAAATCACGTTAGTTAAACGCATAAATCCTCTACGCACCATCTACTCGAATCCTATAAGATAATTGCGTATAGTTACATATACGCCATGGCGAACCAAAGTTTCAGTATAATAGATGATAGGCATGTAGTGCTAATAAATATATGAGTACATTTTTATACGCAATCATACTGTCTTTTATTTGCAGTTTGGTATTCATTAGGGACACTGCGGCTGAATGTTGTTGAAAGTTATTTTTACTTATTTATTTTCTTGTAGTGAATTTAAATATCTAGATTTTTCAGGTTACTGTACTATATTTGGGTTAAATGTGAGGAGCTATCTATATTATGAAAAATTGAGAAAATTTTCGTTGAAATAAATAAATATGATAACAGAAACGGAAAAAGTTTAACCATGTTTTTTCCGCACAAAAACTGAATAAAATAAACTTTGCTTTTAAGGTTTATTCTCTCTCTATCGAGTACTGTCTCAGCTATCGGCCAAAAGGTCAATAACTAAGTATCGGATATGAGGAAATCCGCTTTCACTTTCACTTTTTCCAAAATCTCCTTCAATAATCTCCAAAGAAGGCAATTAATTTTGTGCGGTTGAAATTATACAGATAGACATCTATTAGTAATTAGCTAGTAAGATTATTCACTTCAGAAAATAATACTGAATATCCCAATATTTACCCATAAGGAGTGTTTAAAATGCCTGCAAAGGATCGTTCTTCTACTTTAACATGGATTTTCCCCCGAGTTCGTAATACCTCAGGACAAGGTTTCCAAGATAAATATATATTTTGCAGATCAGTTTCTACTCTCCCTGCTTCCAGGGATGTCTACGGCTTTGTAGCCTGCATGAAGCAATTTGCCTCACCATTAATATATTTTATAATGTTCTCCCTGCATTTCTCCATTCGTGGTATAACGAAAATGGTTTAGTTTGCGTTATTTACTGGTTCAGCACCGTAAATACAAGCAGGATTTTCCGATTTTCCCTTGTTGTACAGATATTTTCGGATATACCCGTGACCGGAGAGCCTCTGTATTAAGTAGTAGTTTACCATGTCGTTCTTTCTACTGCGCCACAGCAAAAAATAGTAAGACTTTGTTCATAATTTTAAAATTCTTAATTTATTCTTCAAACTCTATGTCGTTCCCCTCAAAATATTCCCCTTTGGCCCCAAGAGAGTTGTGCCTACGTTCCACAGTGAGACAGCCCAATAGTAACCGCGGCAAAAAATGGTTTTTGACGTGTCGTCCAATTTGGATGAAATTTTCACATTATATTAACAGATATATGAGTAACAATTCCCTGAAATTTCAGCCTCATAACTTCATTACTTTTTGGTCTAGAGCAAGTCAAAGTTGAGGTATGCCAACGCGCTTGAAATATGTTAGTTCAATATGTAATAATCAAAAGCTTATTAAAATAAAAATACATAATAAATGTAACTTTAAAGTATTTTTTTAATTAATTTAGTTATTGAAGAATGAGTAAATGAAAAAATAAATTAAAAAAAAAACACAATTTTTTTTTTCTTAACAACAGAATTGTGGTGCAAAAATTGAACATTTTGCATTTTCAATGACCTAGGAAATATAGAGCAGCCCCTCGCCCTAGGTGCAGACTTATACCAAATGAAAGTTTGAAATCTCAGCTTTAATTTAAAGTAGAGGACATATAGCAAAAGTTTGCAAAAGCACATTAAACATATAAAAAAACTACAAAAAGTACGTAATTCGCACATTCTGTCGCTACACGTATGTTATCATGCAATAGCATGTTTACAACTTTTTACTTTTATTGTTTTTTAATTGTTTACTATTCACTTATTGTGCAAGAGAATAGTAATAAATTACATTTGTTTTTTGTTAGTTATTCAGAATTATGCTTTAAAGATCATTTATGTTTTAATAAAAATATTCTTGTTTACATAAATTTTATTTACGTTATTAATTTTGTTGAAGGCCATTGACTTTGGGTTAGATAGTTGCATAATTTTTAATTTAAATTGATAGTGCAAGATATTGTTCTTATCTAAGTTGTGTTATGATCACTTTCTAATGTGGTTAGTTTAATTGTTATATTGTAGTGCCGCTTGTCGCCTGGTAGGAAAATAGTCTCTTGCATTATAATTATTTTTGTTGCCCAAAGCTCATAAGCAGCCTAATATAGTGAGCATAATTTTGGTTTTGGTTGTTGTTGGTTTTTGGGCATTTTTTCTAGAAGCAATGAATAAGGAGTATAGAAACTGCGAGCTATTCCATTCTCGTAAAAATTCACGTATTTCTACGAATGAAGATGTAATATACTATTTGCAAATATCATCAGATCCTTATATTAATTCATTTAGAATGAGAAACAAATTGAAAAAATTAGAATACCATGATGATGTTAAAAAATTATTGATTGAATGAAAAAAAATATTGTTTTTTTATTGCATTTCAATGGGAGGTGGGCGTATTAGTGGGCGTGTTATTGTAATTTTTGCATGAAACATTTTAAATGATATAAATTACAGTAATATAGAATTTGAAGGTTGTATTTAATATATTTTAGAAAATATGGCACTTTTTATGTTGAAGTAGTATGGGTGATGGGGTTAAAAGTGGGCCAAAGTTCAATTTTTATTTCAAATAATGTTTGTACTATATAACATTCAAGTATACCAAAATTGAAAGTTATACCTAAAGTATTACGGACAATACGGCATTTTACAAATTTCGACTGTATGGCAGGTGGGCGTAAAAGTGGGCGAATTTTCTTAATTTTTTTTTAAACTGGAATTGTCTCAAAAATAACCTGTGCAAAATTTCAGAGCTCTACAATGGATCCTTGTATTTGATGCCGGAGTTGTCTCACTGTGCGTTCTTGTTCCAATATTCTAAACAGCTTTCAATATGCGTAGCAATTTTCGTTAAATGCCTTGAATTGAGTCAAAATGGTTTCCCCAAAGCGGATTTTTGAGTTCTCAGAACAGCCAGAAAGAAGACAGTGCTAAATCAGGCGAATACGGTGATTGAGATACGATATTGGTTGAGAATTCGGCAAAAAAAACTCGATGCATGACACTTCAATAGTCTTGTTGACAGTTTGGCCGGTCGGAAGGAGTTTGAAGTGCACCACACCTCGATAACCGAAGAAAACTGTCAACATAGCCTTGATTTTCGACCTGCTGTGACGTTGTTTTTTCGGCTTCGACTCACCTTTGCCACGATATTCGGCCGATTGATCGTCTGTTTCTGAGTCGTAAGCGCGATGTTGTTTTTCCAAAAAAATTAGAGATTTTGGAATCTATCGTACTTTCCTTTTCTTAGGGCCAAATGATATTTCAAAGTGGTTTTTACAAAACGCATACAAAACTAATGATTATTTTGATGTGACATCCAGAAAAAAAATGAATTGGTTTTCGTACGAAATTGAAATTAAAAAGTCTTACTATTATTTGCCCATAGTTTGGCGGTTTATACCTTTCGTTCTTGATAGCGACATGGTTATATTGCCCGACATATTAGCAGCATGCTAAATTGGAGCACAGTACGTCAATTTGTTATCCATTCTTACACCGAGGTATTCTGTGATTTTCGTCCTTTGGAACTGAATATGTAATAAATTCCCAAAAAATATCTCGATATATTACACAACTTAATATGAAAACATACGATTTATGTGAGTCTTTGAATTAATTCTTCCAAACTTAATAAGTACGTAACTACTTGCTTTGAATATAATTGATTTTCCTGTGAACCTAAATCCATAAAAATTACTTCATTACCAAAAATGTACCGTAAGTCAAAACAAACAATACTCATTCCCGTTTCCTTAATATTTATTCGCTTTCCACGTGTTCCTAAGTGTTGTCACTGAGAACAAAAGTGAAGAATAACAAATCATTAATACAAAATTCGCGCTCATTTAACAGTCAAAGGCGCACAAACAAACGCGGCAGGTAAGTGGCTGCTGAACGGTAGTTGGGGATTGCAGAGAATTAAATTCAATTAAGAGTAACTATGAGATGAGCACTGCCGCACAAAGGCAGCGAAGCAGCGCAGACAGGAAAGCGAAGAGGATGTAAACAAGGCAGACGTTGCCATGCCGCACAAACAGACATACCCAAACTCACACACAGACACAGCTGCATGGGTAGCGAGGAGCGCTGAATAATTTCTCAATTTAATGGCAACCTGCTATGCGACGCTTGACGGCAAGCAATAAAACAGTAAGCCTTGCTAAAGCACAGATTGGACGTGGAAGAAGGGTGGCGCGGTGTACGTGAAGGCTGAAGAGCTTGCATTTTCACCTTCATATGTACGACGAAGCGGAGGCAGCACTGAAGCTGGCGTATCATTAACTATGACAATGGTAGCAATAACAACAGCAACAAAATCACTGCGCCATACTCACACACATGTATAGATGGGCACGTGTTGCGTGAGTGTGTAGATGTCGAGCGGAAGCGGAATTTCTCAATGTCTGCGTAATTTGATACATTTCCGGCGCTCTAGCAAAGGAGAGCTGCCGATGACGTCGAGATGACAATAATGACGGTGAGCAAAATGAAAAGATATCAAGCGCCGAAATGAGCTTTTGCGGCGCGATGAAGAGCCCTCCGCAACTAGCGAAGGCGCCAGCGTGCTGAAGCATGAAGCCATCAGCAGGAGGATGATGATGTTGCCACAAATGGAGCAGATACGCAGAGAATGTGGAGTAACTGCTGATGCCATGAAAAACGCGAAAACGAAGATGTCACCGAGCGCTGGTGCCGCAGGAATGCTGGAATTCAAGAAAGCAACTGCTGGCACATTGCGCTCGCGAACTCATCAAAGTGTGAATATATACAATCTATATCTAGTTTTAAGTATGTGTGCGTGTGAGTATGCATGCTTGCTCGAGCAGCAAATGGTTGCCGGTAAATGGTTTGCGTCGACACGGCTGGTACTGGGGCAGCACCACTCAAGTGGCCCGGTGTGTAAGTGTGTAAAGCGTCGCAAACAATTCACGGCAAATAACTCAAGTAGTAAGTAAAGCTGATTATATGAAATTCTTAACTGAACTGGTTGCAAATAATACCTCGGTATACTGTGGAGGTATATGTGTAAGTGCGCTGTGGGCTCTTTAACTGCTTGACGACGCTGGCTTGACATTTAATTTCAACGCTTGTCCATTTGTGAAAGCTTAACGATGACGGCAAGTGCACAAAGGTCACCAGCAAGACAAGCATTACAAAGAAACTACCAATCATACATACATATACACACACATATCTGAAGAGCAGGAGGTTATGCTGATTATAATGACAATTTACCGACACAACTTCATTCATAAAGTTGACAGTTCAATATAACTGGAGTGTAATGTAATGAGCGAAAGCGATATGTGTTGCAAGTAAATTTGATGGCGCTCTTGGGAAATAGCTCACGACTGTTCAATCTCAATCATGAAATGTGTCGCACAACAAAACGCTTACTTTCCTTCAGTTTATTTATACACACATACTTTATGTAATGGCATACATATGTGCATGGAGCATATACTACGTGTGGCACTGATGGCGTTCAATCGAAATGCGGAAATTGTGCGCTACAGTTAATCGTGACACGTAGCCACTCAGCTGAACTCATTTCGAATGCGGAAATTAGCCGACGACATTTGAGCTTGTGATGCACATACATACGTACCTACAAGCAGACATATATACTTAAAATGTTTTTTTTTTTAATATGAGAATAATCAGTACTTGTAGAATTAATCGGATTTTTGCAACATAATCTCATTAACATGTGCATCGACCTCTAGAGTTTGGTCGTAAATTTGTGAAAGCAGTTGCACAGTTCAAAGTTTTGTAGAAAACATTAAAATTTATGTATGCCTTGGAATAAGTAGAGACTAGCGGGAAATACATGGATTATTGCAAAAGGGTAAAAAAATCAAGGATCAGTCAATCAAAGAAACAAACATAAATAAAAAATTGGATAAAACGTTAACTTCGGTTGCAGCTGAAGCTATAATATTTTTCACAAGTACAACAGAATTCCTACAAGAACCTGCTTCCGAGGTATATATATATATATTTTATAAGATCATCGACCCTTGTTGTTGGGTGTGACAAACATCGTGGCAGACTTAAAATACCCAGTTCTGTTCAGTGTAAAAGAATCACGAACTGAACGAAGGAGTATGGGACAAACTGGATCACAATATTGTTGTCGATGGCATTAAAATTCCGAAAATGTTTGGTGTGGCAAGATACTGGCAGTTTCTACAAGAATTCAGGAAGCAGAAGCCATCATTTAGTCATATCCTTGAATCGAAGCTACCTCCTCGGAGCACCAAAAGAACATTTATCGATTACTGTCGATCAGACTACGTACGGACTTTCTGCAAGCAATGGAGCTATGAAAATCTTCACTGGCTCCTTCTACATGAATGGCGTACTTGGAGTCAAACACCAGCGGTAACAGTATAAGAGTTCGAGTTGCCTCGCGATCTAGAGTGGCTCTTATGCCACTTCGTTCTGAATGCGGTAATAGGAAAAACTCCTACTTATGCAGAATCGACCCGATACCGAATTCATATCCTGCATGCAGCGAACACCCGGATGAGTCGAACAAAATTTATACCACCGCCGTTAAAACAACATGTTTCATGAACCGTTATTGTTTTCTTTAGGGTCTGGACATTGTCTAATAATGTTAAGCAGGCTATATACCGATTCTGTTGGAAATAAGCTGAATATCTCAAGTGGCAATGCGTTCTGAATTTCCAGTAAATATACGACACAAATTTCTAAAATTATAATTCACGTATCATAAAAAAATATCGAAAATCGCTGTCAGATATAATAACCAATATATGATAATTTTATAACCAAAACTCAAGTTTTATTTCAATATGAGTGTATGATAACCAATGTATAACCACTTTATAACCAAAACTCAAATCTTGTTTCAATTTGAGTGGTTTCTATCGTTTCTATTTCTGTAAACATAAGAAAAGTGATTAAACGTTATTTTGCATTTTGAATGACAATATGTAGATATACAGTAGCGGACAAAAAAAACGGGACACTTAGTTGTAGAGACTTTAAATCGATGTAGTGTTAACAAATCAAACTTTATTATACAAGTAAGTATTTATTTGAGTAAGTACATTATTCAGCTACAATAAAACGCTATTATTTATATTACTAAGTATACACATGGCTGCAAATAAAATAAAATGTGGAAAAAGTCCAAAACTGACTGAAGTTGATAAAGCCACAATTTTGGCTTTGCGATCGCAAAACTTGAGTCTACGTGAAATTAGTGGCAAAATAAGTTTTAGCAAAACTGCTGTCGGTACTTTCCTTCAGAAATATGCGAAGACTAAGTCTTTAAAACGCAAAACGGGTTCCGGACGCCCGAAGAAGACTACTATCAAGGATGACCACCATATTAAGCGGATTAGTATTCAGAACAGATTTAAAACAGCTGAAGACATCAGAAGCGAAATTCAGGAGTTAAATGGAACCGAAATCAGTACACGAACAGTACGACGGCGCCTCCAAGAAGCCGGACTAACCGCCCGTCGACCTGCCAAAAAACCACTATTGACGGTAAAAATGCGACAAAAACGCCTCCAATGGGCAAAACTGCACAAAACCTGGACCAAAGAAGATTGGAGAAAAGTCATATTTTCAGATGAGTCCAAAATTAACATTTTCGGTTCAGACGGGATGTCGTACGTTCGCAGAAGAGTTGGTGAACGTTTCAATAATGAGTGTGTCAAACGTACCGTCAGGAAGGGGGAGTCGGATGATCTGGGGGTGTTTTTCCTATCATGGTGTTGGGCATTTGGCCTTGATTGATGGAAATATTAACGCCATTAAATACCAACAGATCTTAAAGGAAAACCTGGTCCCTTCAATTGAAGAGCACTTTTCCTATATGGACAACGTAATTTTTCAGGATGATTCTGCGCCATGCCATCGAGCCAAATCGGTAAGTAACATTTTTTTATATTACATAACCTTAATAACATTTCATTTTTACAACGACATGGTTAATACACTTTTTAATTTTTTTCAGATAAAAAAATATTTAGCAGAATTGGGTGTTTTATCACTGGACTGGCCTGGTAACAGTCCTGATATAAACCCCATAGAAAACCTTTGGCACATCATGAAAGCGCGGATAACCAAGAAGAGACCAAGAACTTTGTCAGAACTTGACCGAATAATTGAAGACATTTGGTATAACGATATACCGGCACAAATTTTACAGTCGTTAGTTGATTCCATGCCCGCACGAATAAAAACCGTGATAAAAAACAAAGGAGGCGCCACGAAATATTAAATCAAAACATTTTGATGTCTCTATTATTATTACTAATTAAAAAAAAAAAAATTTGAGTTTTTATTGTATCGCGTTTAGTTTTGAAAACATTTTTTATAGTATCATAGTAAAAATTGAAATATCGGATATATTTTATTTCAGCTTCTATTAAAAAAATGGAAATATTTATTTTGAACTAAGTTATTTATTTTTGTTTCGAATACTTATATGAGCCAAGTTTCATGAAAATTTTTTTTATATAAGTTCACATTTTTAAATAAAATCAAATAATCACATATTTCTAAGGTGTCCACTTTTTTTTGTCCGCTACTGTATATTTTTTTAACTTAACTTTCTCTAATTTTGCCTCTATTAGATTTTGGGTTGGGAAACCAGAAGAACAAACCTGAAAATCTTCGGCGAAGCCTGTTCGGAATATATACTAGAAAAGTAAAAATGTCAGCAGCGGATAGAAGGGCATTGTTCAGGGCTATCTCTAGTCCAAAACACACCAGAAGTCTTCTTAAGCAGTTATGTTGAAGTTGGTCCAGTGGTTTATGAGATCCAATGTTCGACTTAAAAGTGGAAGGTGCTCTTTGTCCAGTATAGAAGTGTAGTGAGTAAATGTACTTCAATGACTAATCTTCATCCTCACATACTTATATCTCTTTCTTTCTTAGAATTCGGATTTAGAAGTTGGTTGAGATATGTTGCTCATTCGTCACATCAAGTTTGAATACTTTTAACATTATTGGGAATTAACAATATCAACGACGACCCTCGTTGAATTACGTTTCATTATTTTATACAAAGATGCCCCACTCCACTGCATATATTCCACTTGGCTTCTGTTTACAATAATGTGTTTATTCTTTCTTAGTTTTCTCTTCATCAGGTTGCACAGTTTTTGCTCATAAACTCAACGTTACCGCCAACCATTTTGGCCAAAGCAATTTTTTTGTTATTTTGTACACTTTTTTTTTAGTCATTATTGGCAACGATAAACATTTTATGGCATTTTAATTAAGTTCATTTCTGCTTGAGTGCGAAATTTACGTGCAAAGTGGAGAAATTTATGAGAACTTGAGCACACATACAAAAACACTTACATTGTTGTGGCACAAATTTGCTTGCGTGTTTGCAAAAGCTCAAATATAGAGGTATATAGCTTTCAAAATATTGAAGTATGTTCATGGAAGCTTGCATAATGCTTTTCCAGCTGATAACGTTCAATTTACGTTTTTTTACGTCTGACATTTTTAAAGTGCTAATTAGTATCACTGTTATCATTTCATTAATTTAAAAGCAGCACATGGAAACGTCTTGGGAAACAGGGCATGAGTGGAGAGTGTCGCTAGAAGTAAGTGATTTCATTTCCCCTGTGTGTCAGGTCACAAAGGCTTCGATGGCAATGAGGTAGTGGATGATATTGCCAAAAATGGTCGCTGAATAACATGACCAACTTTGATAAACCCAGATGTTACCTTTTCTTGAAGAAGTGTCGATAGTGAGGCCGCAGGGCCCGTTGAAATACAATCCAATGAAGACTACTTCTCATGAACTACGCAACGAACCACAACGACATCGCTAAGGACAAAAACTGATCAATGCATGGCTTAAGAGCCTACCAGACTTATCCAACCTAATCATCTTGAAATGCTATTTAAAGGGACGGTGAAGAAAATTTCATCAAAACAGATTGACCGAATTGCTTGATCAACCTGAAGTTTTAACATGACATCTTTAAATATAATGGTTGAAGAAATAAGATTTTTGATTATAATTTCCAAATTTTAGTTATTTTTAAGGGTAAATTATCTTACATAAGAAAATTTTTTTGAAGCCGTCTTTTTATCAAAACTCAAAATTTTGACCAGTGCTATGACCCAGGCACATTTACAGCAAAAATAAAATTTTTTTGCTCTTGAAAAAATGAGAAAAATTTAAGCAGCAAAATCTATATTTTTTCAGAGGGTCTCCTGGAAATCGGCTACGAGAGAAGGGAAATCCAAATTTTTTTGTAAATGAATCACCAACTTTTGAAGTATCTTAAATTCCATAAGCGTGCCTTATATATTAATCTTTTTTTTATATTTTTTAAGTAATAATTTCTTTTTAGTCTACCAAAGCAATTTTATTTGTTTCATTTCTTGCCAACTTTATTCGTATAATTTCCAAGCAATCACATGCAATCAAACAATTAAACAAGCAACAATAATAACAAAACGGCAGCGTGCTTTATCAAATGTTATTGACACAGTCAACAAAGCAGCAAAAGAGAACTCATAAAAATTTTTTCAAATAATTCCTACACAGAGAGCAACACCCCCAGCTACATAGCACATTTATGCATTTTTATTTTCCTCCACCAGCTCTCGGCTGAATTTTTACAGTCATGAAATAACCAACAACTACTCACTTCCGCATGTCATTCAAGTAATTTCTCTATTTGCTATTTTATGCCATTTGCTAACTTTCAAATTAGACTTTCGCTGTTTTGTTTGACATTTCTGGCATTTCATTTCGTTTTTTCTCCCGCTTTTTCTTTGTGTGCCGCTGCTGCATAAAAGTTTCAATTAAGTTGAGTCATTTTCATAATTAGTTGGTAAACTGCGCTTCGGCACAAAGGTCATTTGGCACGGCGGCACGCAGCCGGACTTTGTTCTTCTTCTTCCACGACTTTTTTATGGGCTGGCTTGAGTGGCAAGTGACCAATGGAGCTAGGTGGCATGTCTGCTGCAATTGCAGGTCGGTCAGAGTTGCAGTTATGTTGATGATTTTTTAAGAGCTTGATAACTTTTTAAAAAAAAAAAACGCATAAAATTTGCAAAATCTCATCGGTTCTTTATTTGAAACGTTAGATTGGTTCATGACATTTACTTTTTGAAGATAATTTCATTTAAATGTTGACCGCGGCTGCGTCTTAGGTGGTCCATTCGGAAAGTCCAATTTTGGGCAACTTTTTCGAGCATTTCGGCCGGAATAGCCCGAATTTCTTCGGAAATGTTGTCTTCCAAAGCTGGAATAGTTGCTGGCTTATTTCTGTAGACTTTAGACTTGACGTAGCCCCACAAAAAATAGTCTAAAGGCGTTAAATCGCATGATCTTGGTGGCCAACTTACGGGTCCATTTCTTGAGATGAATTGTTGTCCGAAGTTTTCCCTCAAAATGGCCATAGAATCGCGAGCTGTGTGGCATGTAGCGCCATCTTGTTGAAACCACATGTCAACCAAGTTCAGTTCTTCCATTTTTGGCAACAAAAGTTTGTTAGCATCGAACGATAGCGATCGCCATTCACCGTAACGTTGCGTCCAACAGCATCTTTGAAAAAATACGGTCCAATGATTCCACCAGCGTACAAACCACACCAAACAGTGCATTTTTCGGGATGCATGGGCAGTTCTTGAACGGCTTCTGGTTGCTCTTCACCCCAAATGCGGCAATTTTGCTTATTTACGTAGCCATTCAACCAGAAATGAGCCTCATCGCTCATCGGACACGGACGCGAAACACATTTCGAACCGAACACTGATTTTGGTAATAAAATTCAATGATTTGCAAGCGTTGCTCGTTAGTAAGTCTATTCATGATGAAATGTCAAAGCATACTGAGCATCTTTCTCTTTGACACCATGTCTGACATCCCACGTGATCTGTCAAATACTACTGCATGAAAATCCTAACCTCAAAAAAATCACCCGTATGTGAGCGAGTATTTGTTTAAAAGATATATGAATGTGCGCAAAGTTTTTTACCTTTTCGAGAGCAAAATTCGTTAATATTTTAATTACGACTGCGAAAGTAAACGCTCAGGACAATTTTGTGTGCAAACTTTAACTTGGAGTACCCTCGAAAAGTTTATTCGAGTGTTAGACAACAATTTTGCTGAATACAGCTGAAAATGCTTACTGCCTTTTGATTTAAAAATCTTTTAAAAATGCAATTACAAATAATGGAAGTAGGAAAAAAAAATTTTTTGAGGGGTTTTTAATTTTTCCTAAAGCTTAAGTGATGATTTTTGCTCTAGCACTAGCGAATAATCAAAACTAGTTCACCGCTTTAAAGCTGAGTGCATAGTAGTGAGAGGAGTACGAGGGCTGCTATATATATTTCTGGCCTAATAATGAAAATAGGCATATTTATCAACGAAAATGTTTTTTTTTTTTCGTTGGATTTGGCTCGTCTTGGAAGACCCACACGGTCGATTGCTGTTTTGTTTCGGGCTCATACGTATAGATCCATGATTTGTCACCTATGACGATCTTATAAACGTCTTTTGAAGCACCGCGATCGTATTTTTTCAGCATTTCAGCCTTTGTTTGAGCGATTGTCAAATTGTGTGGGATCCAACGAGAACAAACCTTTTTTACGGCCAGGTGTTCATGCAATATCGAATGTATGCTGGTGGGAGAAATACATAGGTATGCCTCTATCTGAAGGTATGTTACATGACGGTCTTGCATTATCAGTTCACGTACGGCATCGATGTTTTCTGGCACATTGGCTGTTTTTGGACGACCTTCACGGAATTCGTCTTTGAGCGAGCGTCGGCCACGATTGAATTCGTTGTAACAGTTTTTCAAAGTGCTATAGGATGGTGCTTCATAGCCATACAAAGATTTTAGTTCATCGATGCACTCTTGTCGTGATAATCCACGTCGAAAGTTGTGAAAAATGATCGCACGAAAATGTTCACGAGTTAATTCCATTTTTTGGCCGAGATGAATTTTTTAATTCCCTGTAAATAAATCAATTCCCTATTAAATGACAAAACATTCTGAGTGATGTTATGGTAAAAATGTCAAACTTTCCAATGGAAATGTCAGATTGCACCTGGCAACACTTAGTGTTACCTAGTCCAGAAATATATATAGCAACCTATGTTTGCATGCAATAGAAGTGGGGAGTAAAAGTAAAGCAATACGAGTATTGTGGGTATTTAAGTAGTGTTCTTCGGTTACGAATATATAGATATTCAATATTTTTTCATTTATACTGACTATTTAGTATGCTTTTAGTATAAGTTTTTAAGAGTTCAAGTATCAGTGCTAGTACGAGTACCTCAATACTAGAATATAATTAAAAAATACAATAATCTTTAGCAAAAGTTTATTGGGAATTGAAAAAGCCGGTAACAGAATCACTTAGAGCTTCTAGCTACCATAGGAAAGCTATGTACCTGTATAGTTTGAGAACATCCTCCGATAAATATAAAATCATATGATCAAAATATAAATTTAAATGTAAGCACATAAAACAACTCTATATAAATCTAAGCCGTCGTCTTCATATTTTACATTTCGTTACCTAAAATATAAAAATATTAAAATAAGCACACGCTTAGTAAATCAATTTAGTTTACAAATTATGAATTTACAAAATTTACATTTACAAAAATGAAAACAATTATAGTGCCAGAAGAAAAATAGTGCTTCTACGCTTCCTTATGCTCGAACCACAACATCGGCGAAGTAGAAATTTATCAACTTGACATATTAATTACCAGAAGTGTCACAAAAAATCGCTGACTAAAAACAATTAAAAATTTTCAGAAACTCTATCATACCAAAAAAGGAATGTGTGGATGTGTTCACAGTCAAAGCAACAACCTCTACAGACTTTTTCTAATATTTTATTTGTATTTTGTAATTTATGTATGTATATGTAGGTATTTAAAGCGCCCACTGTATTCAACTTGGCAACAGTTAAAAAGGCAACAACTACAGCAAGCACTTCTTATGAGAATTTATCGCACAGCATAAATGACGCAAAAGCTTCAGAAAACGTCATCAACATCAGGAAATAATAAAAATTGCTGCAGTTGCTCGCTGGCAACCATAAATTCACAAAGGACGAGTAGCTGCGAGTATTCGTGCACTTGCTTGTGTTGTAATCATTGTTGGCAGCAGTTAGGTAATGATAAATACCAGCACTACAAGGCACAAATGCCGACATATCACAGCGAGAGGAGCAACAAGGACCATTGCTTGAGTAGCTGGCAAGAATCTCCGCCATCTCTTCGATTTCTGAGTAATGGTTGCAGCAGAAATTAACAAGAGTTTATGCTTTGAATGCTGAATTCTGGTAATATATTTTATATTAGAAAAATAAAACCTAGGTGTCTTCGTGTACTTTCTCAATTTATATGTATGTAGAAATATTTATTTGGCTGTATTTTCTTATACTAGAAACTTTGTTTTGATTTTTTGAATTTATTTAATCCATTAATTAATTTTCGGTTTCTGTCCTCACTTCCAGAGAGAGATAAATAACCCTATCTGAACTATCTCGCTTAGTTCTAGGTAATACATACAACCGTTAGGTGAACAAAACTACTATACTCTGTAGCAAAATGTTACAAGAGTATAAAAAATTTATATTATGAACATATTAAATGTTTTCAGAATTTTCTTGTTTCTCAAGTCTAGCATTTATGCGACATTTATTACCAACAACAACAAAAGTCGTGCGCAAATAATATGCGTCAACAATTTATTTACAGTTTCACACTTCCCGAAGTCACAAGCGGAAAACCGCGCGAATGAAAACACAGACAAACACATATAAGTGCGAGTGTACATAGAAGAAACCTTAGACGATGCTTAGATCAGACCCAGCCGCAAAAGTTGAGAGTGATTCCGATAAAAGTGGTTCCAAAGAAAATTATTTAATTAAATTATGTTTATAATATAACTGCTTGAGCAGAAAATAGTAGCTATAAATAACAAATACAAAGTAATATACTCGTAGAATCGTGCGCCAAAAACTTATAATTTCCGGATCCCGAATAAAATTTCTAAGCTCCGAAATTCTAAAATTTATAAACTCGAACTTACTGAGATCTTGAAATTTAAAATGGCTTGATGTTTCGTGATTGGATTATTTAACATTTTTAAGTCCCAAAACTCTCAAAGTCTTACTATCCTCTTTTATCATTTGCAAAACCATAATTTTTCGTTGGCTAATGTAACCTAAACCCACAATATCTGCGGCCATATAACAACAACAAAAATATAACCGAAAAAACAATGCCACAAGATGATTAAGTAATTTAATCTAATACAAGCTGCTTACCAGTCAAGTGTACAGAGCACACATACATGCTACAAACACATATACCCATAGACCTACAGCACCCTATGGAAGTTCGAAAGACCTTCAAACTCTTAACAATTGTACGCCTTACAAATTAATTTTTAAACCGTCTCTCCCTGCCATGTCGCTTGGTTGCAGCGCAACACCGAAAGCGGTGAAAGTGTAGCATGCGCTAGATGCCTCAAATTCCTGGCATATTTCCCACTTAATGTGTTCATTCGCTCAACTAACGCGAACGCATTACTGCGAGCAGCGTCGGCCCTCACGCCATTGCTCTTCTGCCGCTTACTGCTCTGTTTGTTGCTGTTGTTATTAGTGTTGCTATGTTGTTATTGGTGTCGCTATGTTGTTACTGCTATTAGCTCAGCCAGCTTGGCTCGAATGTTGCAAGTACGTAACGGGAATTTCAAGCAATTCGCATTTTTCTTCAACAGCTTCATATTTGTCTTTCTATTTAAGTGTGTTGGTGTTGTTTTACTGTTTCTGTTTAATTTTTCCGCAATTTTTTCTTGGTTACTGGCCTGATAAGTGTCCTTACGCCGTTCCACATGCATATTTCTTGTTAACCGCTTCAGTAAATTTTTTTTTCTGCTGGGGAGTTACGGTAAACAGAACAGTGGGTGAAAGCAAAATTTTCTTTAGAGTAGATGTCGAAGTTACAAATACTGAAACTATTTTATTTGGTTTCTAATTGAAAGAAAAAAAAAATTGAATTGGTTCACTGATTGGAATCCCAAGGATTCCTTGAATTCTTGTTAAGTATTTCGAGGAGAGGTACAACATCCTCAGTGTCACAGAGCATGGACGAAATCGAACTACAATTTGAGATATTATTTCATTACTAAAATGTGCAATACTTTCTCATTGAAATATATATTTCTCTCTCTTCCTCTATCATTCTCTCCATCTTTCTATGATTCTCCCTCTATCTATCTTCCTCTGTCTGTTCTATCAAACCTATGTATATGCTATCTTTGTTTGCAAAATGACTAATTACAGTAATTTAACCTCCATTTGATTCTATCTGGATTAGACTTCTACACACTGTTTGGTAACTCTGAATCAATTTAAGTGGTAAATGTGAATAAATCGTTAATATTTGATTATCAGACAAAAAAATATTATATAATGGATACGACAAGGGCTATTGGAGACCTTTCATCATTCTGTTTTCGACTCCAATCTCCTCTGTTCTGCTCTCCTTTACTCCACTCTCTTCTACTCTACTCTCTTCTTCACTAACTGAACTCAAATCAACTCAATTCAACTCAACGCTATTTTACTCTCTCTACTACTCTTCTATATTCTTTTGTACTCTGCTTTACTCTACTCTCTTTTCCTCTACTCTACTCTACTGTACTGCACTTTATTTTGCTTTACTCTACTCTACTTATAAGGCCATATACCAAGACTAAGGTCTAATGTTCTAGAAGCAATATTTGTACAGAACTAATCGCGTTACATAAGATTTAAATAAACATAAAATTTTTCAAGATACTCGACAATATAGTATTAATTGCATTTCCAACTATTTCCTCCAGTTACCCATTATATATCACCTGCTCAAGGTTTCAGCCCATATGCTTGTTAACTCTCTCTACGGTAAAGATTTTCTTCGCATTCGAGCTTCGCACTAACTAAGTCAAACAATTAAGGGAAAATAACAATTTTCAAACTGTTCCCTTCAAAATCTTCAGGCGGCTCTTGAGTTCACTGTCAATTTGAGCGAAATGAAAAATGTGTCTCGTTAAGGCGCATTTTTCATTCACACGCGTAAAAAATCGCAAAAACGGTAATGGCGGCACGTACGTACCAAAAATAGCAAAAGCAACCGTTAACACCTTAACCTGAGAAAAAAGTAAAAGCAGCAAAACAGAGCTAAAAATGTGTGTGTGAAGGCATCGAAAGGAAAAGCAACACTGCGTGAGGTGGAGAGCAGAGCAAATGAAATTATTTCACGCATTACAAATATACGCAAACCCACACACATATATTCGTATGCACGCGCCAGCACACAACAGCAAAAATCAAATCCCAAATATCCTAAATGAAAAGCTCCGAAATGGGTTGCAAGGGAAAATTTATAAAGATTAAAAATGCAGAAGAGCAACAAATACTCGACAGCTTACGAAGACAGCCGGCTAAAGGGATGAATGCCTCGCCGCCTAAGCATTAAATGGTGTAAAGATGTAGAAGACGCACTTAAGTGCCACACACTCTAATATATATTTTGAAAGCGAACTCTACTGGGAACCGGAACCACCGAAGGTGTAAATGCATGCAGACACACGACGCTTGGGTATGTGTGTGTGTTGGCGCGTCAGTTTGCCCATCTGACGGTGTGCCAATGCTTTTTAGCGAAATTGAAAAGCTATTGCCAGACATTGAAGTGTGCGCCACGGTGAAAGAGCCCGTGCCTGGCGGTACGAGTAATCAGTTATGCAACATTGATTTTCGCCAACATTGGTCGCTTCGCTACACTAGCTTTACTCAACCGAACCATTGGCTGTAATGTGCGCTTACTTGTGCTGGATTGAACGGATTTGCATGTTCGTAAGTAAAAAATATGAGTTTTGAGGTTATGTCCATGTCCGATAAGGTAATTCCGAGATGTGACCAGTTTTCCTCTACTATTCTCTTAGCAAATAGAACGATAGATAAATGAAGCACCGTTCCAAATAACGGTAGATTGTTCACGTGCAAAATCCACAGTTATTTTTAAAACTCCGAATCTATATTTGGTAGTCGAAAAAGTATTTTCGTATTTCTAATCAAACTTCAATCAATTTTTTATATTTATAATAATAAATAAACAAGTAAATATGTACCATATGAATATATGAATACTAAATTCCATATCAGCACTTTTAAGCGGCTCTGACTTTTTTTAAAACAGCTTTTTTCTACGAGGTACTCTTCCAAAATCTTGTTTATTTTTCTAAGGCTTGATTCCAGCGGGCACTGAGCACCTATATGAACGCACTGACTAAGTAAACGTTCAAGAGAAACTCCTCGATTGCACAATTTTTTCTTTGCTTTTGTTATTTTTCTTCAAAATAGACATACCTATACATACACATACAGAGTTTTTTTTTTTGAAATTATTATTCTTACCGCTGGCTGTCTTGTGCAATTCATTTGGGGATTTTTTCGAAGACTGCCAACGACGCAAGTACATTGTTGGAAATCACCGGCGCAAAAACTTCACACCCAAGAACGTACACGCACACAATCACATCATGGCCTTCGAACACCGAGTATGAGACGATAGCGGGCGATGTGGCAAAACAATCCTTCGCAAGAGTGGCCAAGAACAAAAAGAAACGAAGGCAAGTAGTCCTCACACAGGGAGGGAGGTGGGAATACTGAGAATAAACGCAGGTGAAATACGGCGGAGAAATCAGAGCAGAAGTCGGTTTACTGCGAAGCTGAGAAGGAGGCACAAAGAGGCAAGAAACACCTAAGCGCGACAATGCCTAACGCCCAGCGTGTTGATACTAAGAATTGACGCCTTAAAGTTCGCCTCGTGCTGCCGCCGATAGACTATTGCGCTGCGCTGACGGCATTTTTCCTATAGTTTCCACGCACACACACACACACATACATTTTCGCCTCTTATTTTAAATGATAGCACTTTCATTGACTGAGCGCTCTGCTCACATCACTTCTATTGTTAATGAAGCATAACGTCTCCAGTGCTCGCTTGCCTTCGGTGAGTGATGAATCGTGGCGATAAGGATTGGCGGCGGAAAACAACAACGCCAGCGTGGCTTAAGCAAATGCAACTGGTAATCAGCGTAATGCAGTCGCGTCGCCTCTTATAAGATTTCAAAAGGATGCTGTATATATACATATTGGTATGTGTGTTTGTGTGTGTGTAACTGAATAGCTACGTAAGTGCTTTTTTAAAACAGTATATAATAAATTAAGGGCTGATATTTTTAGCCTACACTTTGTATTTTTAGCAGAAGCTTCAGATTTTTTGCGAAAAAAGTGTTGATAAGGAGATGGGTTTGAGGCGGCTGCAAAACTCTCAAATAATACTATCCTTGAAGGTGAACGTACTGTATGGAAGCATACTCAGAACATTTGGATATTCGAGGGACATTTGTTGTTTAGAGTATCTTAAAATATTCATCTTTGCCTAAAAATATAATTAAACCATTAACATTTTCGCAATTATTTTTTACAAAATTTCGTCTTGAACGAACTCTGCAACAGATCAACTTCATTCACGTGTGTTTATCTTGCGCAACTGATAGTGAAGGATCGTCATGAAACCTATGAATGAACATTTGATCGTACAAAAACTTTGTTAACGTTGGATCCCACAAAATTTATTAATCGCTCAATTAAGGCTCTTGTCGATTGGTAGAGAGAAATGTTAAAAAATAATATAGCTTTGCTTCGAAACACGTCTATGACATTGTGATAGGTGATGAATCGTGACATAACGCGTGAACAACTGTCGACTGTATTGGTGTTTTGAGATGAGCTGAGTGTAACAAAAGTTGTTGGCGCAAAAAGCAATTTCTGCCGAAAAGGGAACACTCTTCACCAAGACAATACGATCTCTCGCACGTCGACTCAAATCTTTCATTTTAGAGTACTCAAAAATAAATTGTGTTCATCATCATGTAGTCTTGACGTGGCACTGAAAGACTTTTTTTAAATCCCAAAATTAGAAAATAAACTAAAAAGCCAGCATTTTTTGATACTGAGGAGGGAGTAGGTGCAATTGGAATGCATGTTCAGTAGATACTTCAATCAGATATACGACAATCAACCTAATTCAAAAGTACATACAAGGTCCGTCGCAAAAGAAACAGAACTGTTAAAAAAAAACAAAAAAAAAATTTATATTTTTCAAAAGTTATATTTTTTTATTTAAAGTAGTTTCCTTGTGCTTCGATACAGCGTTTAGCCCGATCAATTAGCATTTCAAATGAGTTTTTAAGGTCATTTTTCGGAATGCTCTTGAGAATATCGGTCGTCGCCTTTTGGATAGCTGAAATTTCCTGAAACCAGTGTCTTTTCATGGGCAAATGAAGTTTTCCAAATAGGTAAAAATCACAGGGTGCCAGATCAGGTGAGTAGGGTGAGTGATTAATGGTTAATATAAAGTGTTTTGTCAAAAAATCAGTGACAAGCGTCGACCGATGACACGGCGCATTATCGTGCAACAGGCGCCAGAGTCCTGCCTCACGGTATTGTGGTCGAGTACGACGAATGCGTGACAAAAAACGCTTCATAACACCAAGGTAATCCTTTGGCCAGGTGGGACGAACTCTCAGTGTACAATGTCCTCGGAATCGTAAAAACAAATCAGCATTGTCTTTATTTTTGACTTATGAAGACGACTATTTTTCTGATCGTCACAGAGGTCCTCACGACCTTCTTGGAATCGCTTAAATAGGCACTGATCACCATAAACTTTTTTCATCATTTGAAATGTTTCAGTAAACGTTTTCCCAACGTTTTCAAACGTTTTCTCTTTGTTCAAAATGCATTTTACGACCGATGACCAAAAGCTGCTGTCACTTTTTGATCGATAACATCGATTGTAGTTATCCAATTGTCTTAAAATTTTTACGAAATTTCAACAAGAGATCAAATTTTTTTATTTCATATACCCACCAATAGGTGGCGCCACCAGAAACAGTTATATTTAAAAAGTTATGTTTCTTTTGCGACAGACCTTGTAGATCTAAATGAAGAATATTTTGAAAAAATAATGAAGTGAGTTTCGATTATAAATATTTTTTTTTCTTCACTAATCCCGAAATATAAAGATAATCATCTTATAAGACAAATTTAGGAATAAAGAAATGTTCCGATCACGCCTATGTGCGATTTCTACTTGATCTGGGTGTTGGAATATATGTATATAGTAGGTCTTCTTGTTTAGTTGCGTAGACACAGCTTGCGTGGTTATACCTGAGTTAATAACAGCGCGTCAATCAGGTCCTTCCCCACCTGGTCTTTCCAACGGAGTGGAGGTCTTCCTTCCCCGCCAGGTACTGCGTCGAAAACTTTTAGACCCTTCCGCGTTCATTACCAGACCTATTTGCTTTCTTTCCTTATCCAATCTGGAGAATGTAGAACTTGAGCCCAATGGTATCAATATCATCAGCATACGCCAGCATGTGTATACTTTTATTGAAGATTGTACCTGCTCGATTAAATTCTATAGCTCGAATTATTTTCTCCGGTAGCAGATTGAAGAATTCGCACTATTGGGAATCGCCTTGTCTGAAACCTCATTTGATATCGAACGGCTCGGACAGGTTCTTCCGATCCTGACGGAGCTTTTGGTGTTGCTCAAAGTCAGTTTACACAGCCGTCTTAGTTTTGTGGGGATACCAAATTCAGACATAGCGGCATAGAAGCAGTTCCTTTTCGCTCGTATGTCGATTCTCTTTCACAGGTCATTTCCAAGATTTGGCGCATAGTAAGTATCTGGTCAATTGTTGGTTTTCCAGGTCTACATCCACACTGATAAGGTCCAATCAGTTTGTTGCCGGTGAGCTTTAATCTTTCACACAATACGGTCGATGCAATGTTTAGGAGACTTATCAAGATGATCTATCTCAATTAACTTACAAGAAAAAACTTCTAATTAAATGTTTTTCTTTCACTTTAATGAACATTAAAGAACTATATTTCCACATAGTATTGGCTACTTAAAGTAAATTTTAACATAGAAGATGGAGAGTAATAATCAACTATTTTAGCAGCCTTTATCAATTCGTACAACCCAGCAAACTTTAATTCCAATTTAATAACTGAGTACTTCTATTTGTTTTCTTACAGCATTTCCTTGAAAGCAACATCCCCTTAAAAACAAAAATAAATGAATAAATTGTGTTCTCTGCTAAATTCATATGCAAACTTTCGCCCATATTTCTTAATTAAGTTTATTGAACGAAATCACAAGGTGCCGTTTAACAAAGCACTGCACGCTCTGCATTCAGCCCAAAGGCATTCTAAATTAAATTTATTTCTTCCTTTATCTGCTCTTTATCAAATAAGTTTTGCCTTACTTTTCGAATCTTTCATTGTGTGAATTTTTACTTAAATTATTTGTTGCAACTTTCTTCAGAAGAGCAATTATTTTGCGAATATTTGCTACAATTACAAAGCAAACTGATTGCTATCTAAGTGAATTATTTATTTGCAGCTTTTCAACAGCACTAACTCCGCATCCCACTCCCTACTGCTGTGATAATAACGGTATTTTATTGTTTCTGCTATTTTCCTGTTTTGCTACAACAAATTTTAGAGAGTTTACGGTTTGGCGCTGGCTAAAATTCATTGTGGGCTGTCGTTTATTATAATGTATTTTACACCAACGATATTACAGTGACTTTAAATATTCGTTCTTGTTGTACCCTAAAAGGCCAGCAAATTGCATTGCTTTCTTTACTTCGCACCAAACAAAACTCCGCAATCAAGCAGCTGTAAAACTCCACTTTACAACACTGGCCACTGCCAAGTCTTACACTTTTGTTATGAGCACTCTCTTTCGCCGTTTAAGCGTGTAAACGTATATGAGGCCTACGGGAGTTTCGCCTGCTAAATGTCAAAAATATTCAAATTTCAGGTCAAGTGTGAATTTTATGAAAGCAACGGGAAATTAAAGCGCCCCCACATCAGCTTTTGTTGCTTTGGCAAATTCACGCACATTTTTTATGACATTTTGGTTGCTCTTTTTCTTTTGCTTTCGTGCTGCGCTTGACCACGCTCGCCGTACAATATTTTATGTGTCTAGCCTTTTATGACTCTACCCAAGCGCTCGCTGTCCAATAACTTTATGATGACCGAAGGAAGTGAAGATAACCTTTTTGCTAATTCTGTCCTCACTTTCCACCCCTTGCCTGGTTAAGTTTGCCACCGAATCCTGTCTACACCCTTGGGCGGCCTCTCCTTCGGCGATGTTGTCATACAACTTGTATAACTTGTAGTTACATCATGTAAATTTGTGCGTCAATGCTTTAGGCTTCTGTGCTTGTGTGTGTGTTTTGCGTCAGGCGCCTTTGCTAATCTGCACGTGTTTTCTGGCGACAGAACCGCATGCCAGCCGCTGAGTGAAATTGTATCCTTACGTTAAGCGTCTTGCTCGTGGCGATGTTTCTGCGGCAAACTCACTGTATGCACGTATGTGCGTGTGTGTTTGTCTCACTGCCTGGTTGATTTGGTATTCTGTGTGTAATCCAAGGCGCATACGCCCACGACAATGTTTGACACAACACAGCTAGCAACAAAGGTACATATGTTAACAGCAACAACTACAACTACATAGAAATAAGTGCAAGTGTGTGTGTTATTCGAGAATTGGTCAAAGATTAGTTTTGAAGAAAGCATTTTATTTTAGAAAACTTTCGTATACAGTGGCAACACACATACATATATACTAGTAGAGGAAAGTAAATTGCTTTTTGTGCATATCACTCTTACACACATACACACGCAGAGAAGCATGTGTGTGAAGAAGTTGAAAAGGTGTTGCATAAATTTCGTTTTTTGCGCATAACATTTAGGCGCATAATGGTCAATTTTCTAAATTGACAAGCAAATTGCCTCCGTTTTATGGTCAGCGGCAGTGTTGAAAACCAATATACATTTCTTAGAAGGAATACAAATTTCATGGAGGAATATTTTGCATTTTATGGGGCATTTCTCCGTTCACTTTTGCTTAAATTTTAAATTGCTTGAAAGTTTCGGCTTTAAAGGTCCGTAATTGAAAGAGTTTGGATGTATTAGGTGTTCAATGTAATAAAAAGTAGAATTAGCTTTTAGTAAACTTCAAGTCGCATTTCTTATACCATTCGGCTTGGATCACAGCTACAGTTGTTGGATATCGATGATTCCGACAAATGAGTAGCTTCTTAGAGAGAGAAAGCCATATGCTAATTTTCAGGTCATTATCTTGAAAATTGAGGAACTTGTTCGATTGTTCGGAGACTACAAACTGATAGACGGGCAGAGATGGACCGGATTAAATCTACTCAGCTTGTTATGCTGATCACCTATATATCTGTGTATTTTATAATGTCTCCAACAACCTAATAACAAATAATATATCCTAATAAAAGATATAAGATATGAGATATAAAAATAGCCAACGTTAACATAAAATTATCTTCAAGAGCATCTCTAATATCATCCTCAATTTGTCAACAATAACATTCTTAAAATCGCTTTCGATATCACAATCCATATCAGCATGATATCCTCCATTGTATGTACTAATCATGTTCGATGTCATCAGCATTATCATCAATACCATTGGAAATAAGCAAAAATTCAACAAAATGAAAGCCTAACATATAATCGAAAAGCAAGAAATATCCATTTACTAGTTTGCCAGATATTTTCGTAAATATTTTTGACTGTGAATTTCCTTTACCCTTCACTTACTAATGGTGCCTAAAGCCAAAGCGTTACTACTGTCACATTATGTCTTTTTGAGCGAAAAACTTCGTAGACTTAGAAAACTTTCGGCACTATTTTCGCAGACAGTTTGAAATGTGTCAGTGATTTATTAACTTCAACTGATTACACTTGTAGTTAGTACTTTTTAGTAAAATGTTCCAACTGTTCGCTATTGAATGATTTACAAAAACTTTGCTGCTTTTCAAACTATTCAAGTCATTCAATAATCCCTACCTTTGTCTGCAATAAAATACCGTTAACAATTGTGTGTTATTGAAATCTGCCATTTTGTTACTTCAGGCAAATTTTAATATTTTTCTTCCTGCTTCTCTAGTCTTCTTTTTATACAAAAGCGACAGTCGAGGCTTATTTGCGAGTGCCTTGGTGCATTCAATTGGCTCAATAAATTACGTATACGCCAGGAGGCACCAACGTAACCATCATTCTTGTAAAAATTTGCACTCTTAGGACGAGATACATGTAGTGGAACAGAATGACTTATATAAGTACGACTGTCAAAGGTATGTATATGCAAGTGTTGAAGCTGGACAATGAATTTTATGTGTGTGTTTTGAAATTTCAAATAAAAAAGTTAGTCAGTAACATACAGGCATTCTTTGTATTATTTTATGTCAGGCAAGAAACTTGTTCTACTTACCTCGAATTCCAGCAATTGTGTCGGACTCAGCAAAGCACTGGGTTGCAGAAATAGACGTGGTTCGACACTGCGGCCTGTGGCATTGTTAGCTGTGGAGTTAAAACGACTCACTGCCTTAGCCAGATTGTAGCGAATGAATGCGGCGCGCTCTGGAAAAAATAAATAAAGATTGGATTTAATAAACTGAAAATAGAATTAGTCATATTCTTTTAAGAAAATCAGTCCAGTTTTTTCATTTTTAATATTTTCAAAATATTGCAGATATTTATACTTCTAGAACATTCAAAAAATGGTTTGTGTCAGTGCTTAGTAATTCCTCAACTCTAGCAACCAGCCAGATTAAAGCCGGCAAAATATCCCCAGGAGCATAAGGTTTGTTAATTATATGAGATCTCCTTCATTTTTATTAAGATAACTCACATATTTGCCGATAGATGCGGTATAAAGTCAAGAGTAAGTTCAAAAATCATTCATTAGTTATATGGGGCTAAAGAAATTATTAATCCGATTCAACCCATTTTGACACACAGGCATATTGCAATAATATATCTCACAGAGTAAACTAGCAACAGTCAGTCATATTCTTGGCCTTGAGCAAGGTAGCAAGAGATCCAGTTATCACTTTGCCCTTAGTAAGGCTAGATTCTCCCTAGTTGTGAGGCCTTTAACAGGCGATTGCCCAATTGGCGTCCACGCTGTAAAAAAGATGGGATGGAATCAACTCAACACTTCCAAATTTAAACAATTAGGAGCGCATACCTTCAGGCATCCCACCGAACGTGCGGTAATGAAAATCATACGCCTGTGCAAATTTGTACTGGCTACTATGCGTTTTGCTGCTTTATGTGCTCGAACACAGGAGTACTTCTTTTCTATTTCTACATATAGCAGTCCGATCAGTCGTTGCGATCTCTCTAGACCAGCCATCGAACCTAACCTAACTTTATTACGACCTTTTTCATGATAAATAGGAACAACAAAAAACTCATCTTCTCTACTTGAGAGACACCGTCAAACAACTAACAACTTTTATTTTTGGAAACTCAAAGTCTCTTAAGCATATTTTGACCTAAAAACTGGCGAGAAAGTACGAATCTTCGCTACAAATCACTTTCTTCTCTTGACTGCGCACCCCAATAGGGCGTGTGTGCGAACTCAGAAGCAAAGCTATGAAGATGTATATAAATATTTTAATGACTGCACAAAACGTGTTGAAATATGTGGCAATTTGCTCGTGTAATGATGCCAAGAGTGAACTTGAGTAAAAATATAAATTCTCTGCGTGCTTGAAAATGAAAAAGAAGAAGAAGAAGCGCACAAGAGAAAGAAGAAGCCATCAACTTGTTGAGTTGCGGTTGTTGTTGCTGCTGTTGTTGACGCTGACAAAACATGTGCAACACGAGCAATAAACATGCGTGGCAAAAATAATAGTTGCACTTTGCCACACTTGCCACACATGCTGACAACAACGTGACGACCGCAACGACACACGACTGACAGCCGACAAATGACATTGTAACTGCACTGCACCAACAACACTTGCATATGAATACATATTGCACACTAAACAAAAGTTGTTTCTCGACTGTGCTTGTGTTTGTGGTTGTTGTTGGAGTGTTTGCGCCACATCCACGAACAGTTGACATACGCACTTCAGATCTAAGTATGTGTGCGCGAAAGTAAGTCAAATGTGTGGGGCGTGTCATTTTGCTGACGGCAGTGACATAAAATCTGAAGATGTGCTACCGCTGCCGCTGCCACCGCACGAAACGGAATTGCACTTGAATGTTGCAAAAGTGAGACATCAAGAAGCGGCATGCGACAGGAAGGATTGGGGGTGAAAAGAAGCACGCGCTTCCTGCAGCCGTTATAACTTTGTTAGCAAGAGCAGGCACGTATGTGTGTTTGTGTGCGTGGCAGGCCATCAAACAGCCGTAAAAGCAGCGGCGCTGGCGAAAGCGTTGGCAAGCGCGAGACTGGTTGTTGTTGTCGAAGTGATTGAGTTGAAACGTGAACGAGCGCAGGGAAGGCGCTGCAAGATCGCGCATCGTTAGCGTCTTCGCTTGTCTAGTGCCAGCGCTGCTGTAGTGGCTGTGATACGCACAATGGCATCTCAAGTGTGACAGCTCGCATAACGGTTTGATGTGACAATTCAGTTTTCACTAATGACTTTAACATTAACGGTACATTTTCAGCAGCAAAGCGGCGCGCATAATTTTCGCCGCTCAAGTTGATTTTATTATGCGCTGAAATTGTTGAGCAACCGTTATAAAACTTAACTGATTTAAAAGCTTGCTGCAAGTGGTGAGGAAACTGTTCGCCGTGCGCGCTGAAGTGTCGACACTCGAATTTTATGCAAAAACAGTTTGCCTTTCAAGCGAAAATGAAATATTTGTATTTCAACGAAGAATCTTTTAAATTACAAAGTACATTGAATAGAGTGTCATATTAATTTTTTGTAGACTTTAAAATGCAATTTCTCAATTGTGTTTGTAGTTTGTTTGTTTCTGATTGTATGCAGAGTTAACTAAACAAAAAGGGACATAACTGCAATCCAAGAGTTGGAAATTCTCAACTTCAGAGAGCTACGCTCCCGTGAGACACTTTTAGCATTTTTGATAGACAAAAATTCTGCTGCGACGTTGATAGACGTCTACCGTTCCATTTATTTTACTATTTTAGTTTAGATTCTGCTTAGCTTTAACAATTTTCATTCTTCGGGTATTGTTGTTATATTTCTTTTTTTCTCACGAATAACAGTAAGAAGAAGAATAGTTAGAGAAGCTAACGGTAATCAATTATTTATGTTTTATTGATAGCTATATTATTTCGTGGTGTTCTTCTTTAAAAAGTTCCACATTTACCACCTGTTGGCGACACGATACAAAGTTTAGACCAAAATTCTAAATTCGTTAAACGATGGAAGCGGCTTCTTAAAACACACACACTTATTTCTAAAGGACTTCTATGAAATCACAAAAACACATATTCACTGTGAAACTTCAAACCGAGACAAAGTAGAGCTCCGTTCTCACGACAGTCGCGTCTAAGTGGCCGGAATGGACCCTGATTATTATACAGCCAAGAACTGTCAACTCGGCACAATTTCTTTAAATTACTTCAAGATTGTTTTCTGCCGCTGCAACAACAACATCGAGGACGAACTAATGAGGAAAATGTATGTTATCATGCCAAATGAATGCCCTTTTTAATAAAATAAGCCGTTTATACTTGATATTGACAGCAGCGTCTTCCAAGCGGACCTGGCTGACATAAATGTGGCAGTATATCTACTCCTCAGCAGTCCGACCGCCATCATACCTTGACTATCCACTCCTATAGTAGGGCAGCAATATTAGCCTTGAATTCATGCAGACAGCTCTAGACTACTGAAAGGATATTGTATTATTAAACTGGTTTGGGTACCAGGCCACATTGGAATCGGACATAATTGTTAAGCTGATGAGCTTGCTGGGACAGATGCTTAGTCTCAATAACTTTGAAATGGGAACTTGTGGGAGCTCCGTTGGCTTCTAGTGGTTCACTACTGAACTGTAGGGCCTCAGATCAGCTCAGCAAGCGTTAGTCAAATAACAGCAGTTGCACAGTCCCAAACTTTGTCTGACCCAGAGTAAATCGTAAGAGGTTTAGAGAACTCTTCGCTCTTAGCAAGGCCACCTTTCAGAGGTTGTAGGAGTTCTATTCGGAAACTCTCCGATCGGGATTCAATAATTGAACATCTATTCATATCCCTGTTTGATAGAAGGTCAGAAATAATCATCTCAGCACTTCCTCCTCGAATGTACCGTTTAGCGGATCAAGGCAAAAACATCTTGCATCTAATACTTTTAAGCAACAAGGTGAAATAGTGGAAATATAAATAAAATACCTAAGCAGATTTGTGATAGTATCAGAGCGTTTTGGCCGATATATAGCTGATAACCACCACTACAGGAGTTTTTCGTATGGCTTCACCGATGACTGTACATAACAATCTAAATGAGATGAGCCTTGCTAAAGGATCAGCCATTTAACTTAACTTAATTTAACCTTGATATTAAATATTCTCATAAAATGTAGAATGAAATTAAAATGATTAAATATTCTGTAAGGTAAACGTGAGTTTCTAAAGATGACGACAAAACCAAACACCAATACAGCGAATGGTATTTCCCAATAGAGCTGAAACCAAAAAACCTAAATTTGCTGTAACTACTGGAGGCGATCTCAGCCGAGGTTTAAAATTGTATGAAATATTGGATTAATCGTTGGCATGATTATAATGCGGATCAATTATATATAATATATACATATAACCCTATATCTAAATCGATTTTTGGTGATACATACAACCGGTAGGTGAACAGAATCATTATATTATTTAACAAAATGCTGCAGCAATATAAAATAATAATATTATATCAATAACTTAAACGATTGCACACTTCACTGATTTCACAGCACAAATTTAATGAAAAGCGTTTTCTTCTGCTTCTCGCTGGAGGACAATACAAATACTTTCTGCTCATTGAAATCATATTATTGCAGATTTTTTTTTATTTTTAATGGCATAATTTTTTCCTTGAAACCAATATTTAATTAATTTCAACCGTAATCTGCTAAATATTTCATTAATTTCTTACGCATTTTTTCTCAACACACACTAACGCTCTCTTGAAATTTGTCCATCACTTTCTCTCCTCTCACCATGCAATCGTTGACTCCACACAAAACAAATTCCATAAATATTTAATCGCAATAAATCATTTCAAAATCACTTCTAAATCACTTAATTGGATTAACTGAATGCCATCGAATCAGCGGCGCTTACCTGCCAGGGGCACCGCATCAATGACGGCTTGGCCTCGCAGCGCAGCCCCGCCATTCTCTGCTATCGGTATTTTAGCTGGTGTGGCTGGCGACGCGACGAATATGAGTAGAGCGAATGCAAACAAAAGCCGCAAGGATAATGCAGATGGTATGGCAACCTTGGTGAACATTTCGGTTGTTGTAAGCTGCAAAATAAGAGGAAAAATACAAAATGTGAGCATTTTTTTTAAGTTTAAGTGGATCATTTGGCAATAAGCAGATTTAAGCATTTTATAATGAAATCGAAATGTTAAAATAATTGCCTTATAATCACGAAATTCATATTAAAATCTAGTGCTTGTTTATTAGTATGTGTTTCTGCAATTAAACTAAACTAATTGAACTTAATTTCGTAAAAGCTGCAGAGCTTTGCTGGCATTTTTCAATTATTTTTTTATAATAATTGAAAGCAAACATATTTCTACCAATATTAGTATAATTATTAAAAATATTGAGCTGCGCAACAACGCTTCCGGGTGTCAAGCACTGAGCTCCTTGACGTGCGCATTATCCTCGACAGTTAAAGTGGCGTCTACAAGTGCTACTCCTCAGAAATTACAGCTAATCGAACGAGCAGACTGGCATTGTTATGCCAACAACAATCTCTGCCTGCCAACAACGGTACTCGCAACGTGGAAATTGCCTGCGAAGCTAGCAGCTACCGGACGTTCCACGTAAATTCAGCCAATCTTCGAGCTGAGCATTTGTTGCCGTGCAATGAAAGCGTTCGTTTCTCAAGTAATCAGCAACGTCGAAACGTCAATGCAACTTGATTTGCTTTCACTAAGTGATTGTAAGGATTAAATGCTTTTTGCTACCTTGAAGTCGTTGTTGTTGTTCGCTTTCATGCTTTTCGTGGGTGCAATGCAACATTGTACGCAATTCGAAAACTGTGAAATCGTCAATGTACGTGAGCTTGATTTGAATTAAAGAGTTTGAAAATTGAGAGGAGTTAAAGTTTGAACGTGAGAGGTAGAGGTACAGAGAACAAAAGCCAGTGCTTACAGCAGGACTACTTGTGACACAATATGGGAGCGCATGGTGTAATGTAAATAACATTGTAGTCCGTGAATTATTATCAAAAAGATAATACGCTTATTGATGGTAATCAAATTCACAGAAAGAAGAGAGTGCATATACATATAAAGTAGCTTATCAAAGAAGAGACTCTCTCAATCCAAATCAATTCACGAGAACTCTGTTACTGAAAATTCTGCGCTATACTATTTTACACTTTAACTGGGAAACTTCCTCATTTTCGACTTTACAGCAAAAAATACAACAGTGCTACTTGATTGATCTTAAAGTAAAATTAGAACTAAAGTACTTTTTTATATTAAATGGAAAAAATTTATAAAAAAAAAGTTGTTTAAATTATATATTATATATTAGTATCTCAAAGTGGGTAAAAAAAATCTGTTTAAGACTAAAAACACATATTGAGTGAGCGTTTATCAAATTTGCTAACAACACAATCAAATTTTTTTTCTTATCACAAAACTCAGATATTTCTTGGACAACATTTTTTAGAAAGCAATTACATATTTTTCATTACCTTTTATGTATTTCCGATTTCGTTGATTAAAGCGTTATATCAAACCTCTAAATTCTACTGAAAGTTACTTCAAAGTATATATAAATGAATGTTTTATGTAGTATTTATGTAGCACTGTATATAGGTAAAACTGTAATATTTAATTACTTTCAGCACTTTTTATAAATCACAGGCGACTTTTGGTGGCAACTTCAACAGACTTCAACTTCACTTAACAGACTGAGTGGCCAATTCGCTTCGCAATACCAGAAAAGTAGTTGTTTTTATACAACAAAAACAATAAATTTAAGTATATCAAAATGACAACTTAGCAATCAAAGTCACACAACGGACGCTGATAACAATTAGGCGGTAATAATGATATGATTTGATGCTTCTTCATTGCACAAAAACGAACAAAATATCGGTACTTCTTATGGCTCTGGGCGAGTGCTGTTGTTGACAATATGTTAAATGGAATGCCAAAAATAGCAAATAGCTATAAAGAAATTAAGTTTGCAGAAAGTATAAAGCAATTGGACTGAGTGTATATGAGCGTATGTCCCAATGATACATGTATATATATATATACATATGTTGATAGTAACGCAATTTTTTTATTATCTTTAGCTTTCTATGAGTGTGTATAAATTATATAAATACGAGTACGTTATGATTACCTGATTTTGTCCTAATAACGCTTTATTTTGTTGAATTTCTCTCACAACTTTAAAATTATTTGTGGGAGAATACTGAATTTTGATAAAGAGAACTTTACATTTGTTTAATTTGGATGCCCAATTAGCATTTAAATTTTGTGATAAATCACTTACACTAGCATGTGTAATTATATCCAATATACTGTGGAGCACGCACTACTTAAAATAAAAAACACTTTATACACTTTGCGTTTTTTAACAAATTTATTTAAATTATATAAATTTATATTTTGTAAAGATTGTACAAGGATAATGATTTGCCGGAACCGGCGATCGAAGGCCAATCGGACAATCGCGGTAGAGTAGCGAGATGATGACGCGGCGCAGTGTATAAGCGAAGCTCTAGTAGACCAATGTTAGTGTGCGAATGTTGATGTGCGCAGTGTGTCGAACGAATTGTGAGCACGGATGCGTGTAGCAATGTATAAAATATGAATCTGCCATCTCGTTGTCCATCCTTTTTGTTGAGTGGGTTGTACAGATGTGGTGAGTTGAGTTGGTGTTGTGTTATGGTGCCATTGGCTGTGGTGTATTGCACTGTCTTGCTAGGGTGCGCCAGTTTTTTCCAGGTATAGTGTGAGGAGGCTTAACTCATTTAAACAACATTTTCAACCATAAATAAAAAAGGGAGGTCATATCTATCATATGGAGCAGATTGTTGCTAGGGACTTAAACTGGACCTTCCAGAAGTCAAATATTGATTAAAGTCATACGTTTTTTTTTTTCTATATTTAATTTTACACTAACTTATCTAACTTTATGTAACTGATATTTTTACTTTTTGAAAATTAAATATTTTGATGATGACGTGCAAATTTTTTCATTCACATATTTTTGATTAGTGGCCTAGTATACTCATAATCGTGTTATGAGTTTTCATGTGGGAAAAAATTAAAATTTTGTTAACCAGTGTAATTAGTTATCTCTATCTATAGCGTAGTGACAATGTAATCAAATGTACAGCCTTTCAGTTAAACAAACTGCTTTTATTGTTATGAGGAACTAGAGTAATGCGTGGCGTATGAGTGGCCAGTAATGTCCTTGCATGCAGCGAAATATTACGTATACTCACCGTAGCACGTTACTAAACACAAAAAGAAGTACAAATACTGGGGAAACAAAAGGAAAGCAACAGAAATTAATAACTCACTAATTGACCGAAGTAAAAATTAAAATTGGAAAAATTAAAAATTTCAAATAAAATGTAATAAAAATATTTATGAGTTATATTAATATCAAATATATTTATTTTTACGTATAAATTTATTAAAATTTCAGTGTTTTTGTTATTGTGCAACAAATAATTTCTTGGTAAATTATTCTTGTAATTCTCTAGTGATAAAAATATATCCTGTTAAGTACGCTGTAGAATAAATTACTGTTATTAAATACTTCCACCGAACGGCATATCGATTAATACTTCATGCTGACATTAATTGAGAAAAGTAATAAATGACAGGCGGCAGAAGGAAACACAATCAATATATATTCAATGTGTATGGTCTCTGCTGTCAGCCCATATACAATCACAATATATCATTTGCATTGAGCTACACATGCATATGTATACAAATATATGTATGTGAACATGTGTATATAGGCATGTAATTTAGGTGACCACACAGATCATAGGCAATAGAGACTAATTTAAGGAATTAAGTCGCATCGGTGAACAGCTCTTCTGATGTTTGTGTGTGTATATATATGTGCGAATATGTAATTGTACATTTTATACCAAAAAGGCCGGAAATAGCTAACTGAATATAAACGCTTAGTTCAAATTACACGTGGCATATATGTATGTACATATATTAGAGCGGGTCAATTTACAGGGAGCCATAAAACTAAAGAATTGCACCTGTAGAAAATATTCTTCCGATCATTCTGAATATCTCTACTTTGAGAGATTATAGATTAAAACCAGTTCCAGCGATTTTTAAGTCAAAAATTTTTGCAGTTTATAAAAGTTTGTTCGACCGTTTTTGAAATATTCCTATGAAGTGTAACAAGTAGGTAACCGCAAGATCGCACAACTTTATCACATATCTCCATACAATCTTTTTAAACTTCGCCTTAAAAGTGGCTGGTTCGAAACCGGGCTTAGACCCATAGTCTCTTAAGCAAAGTTTCGTAAAACATTTCCCGCATACGCGATTTTATATTAAAAAGTTGACCACCTCTAATGTACATTCAAACCTAAATGTATGTTACATAATTGCTATAAATTTATTATTAAAGACATTGAAGTCAAAAATACAATCAATATTAAATAAAACTCCAAACACATTCATTAAGTTAATAATGATTTTATATTAAACCCAAAAAAAGTACTGAAATTGGCGAATAAATTAAATATTTATTTGATTTTTACGAATTGGATGAGTAAAAATATGAATATTGTTACTTTTAGTAATGTAAAGTTAAAAATAATTTCAAACTACATCAACACAATATTCTAATACAAAATCAGCAATACTAAAACTAAGTAAAACGTCATTCTTACTATATTTTGTAGCTTGAAACTAACAAGAAAAAAATTCTAAGTACTCTGGGTTACACCTAATTAATATTTAAACACTTTTATTCTCTAAGAACTCTTTCTTACCCCACCTATTTACGAAATTATACCCACAAATGCTAATTACAAAAACTTTCAAAAAAAATACCCAAAAATTTAGCAAATTACACAATCGCTACATTGCATTTCACTGGGCAATTAGCCGCGACAACAACCGTTTACATTCACAGCCAACTTCAGCGCGCACACAGTTCAATGGGCAAACGGAAGCGCATAACGGAATCCCCACTGACAGCGCCATAACAGTTGGAGCAAAAGCCATAAAGCCAATGATAAAGCAAAAAATGTCGACTAAGCAGTGCGCGGTCGGCAATGGCGCCAGCACTGAGCTGTCACTTTGACGCAGTGCTAGTTCAGTACCCCATCGAAAAACGAAGTGTTCTGTGAATTCCAAAGCATAAGACACACAAAAATACATAAGAAATCAAGAAAATACGACATAAGTGACGAGAGAAGAGCAAAAATGAAACGATGGAAAATAACGCAACAGCAGTTAGTTAAGAAATTCTAAAGAATTTCCTCCACGACCCGCAGTGCATGTGAAGATTTGTGAATTATAGAAAATAGAGTTCTGGCCAGCGAGCAGTTAGAAGTGCCTCTATAGGTAATTCGGTGAAAACGAAGTCGACCAAATAAGTAGCAGTAGCACACGAAGAAGAACAAGACCAACCAGAACAAGAGACTAAGTGAAGTGAAGTGAAACAAAGTGAGAGCAAGAAAAAATAATAAAAGAAAATAAATATCTGAAATTTCTAAAATATGAAAACGCAAGTGAAACTAATTTCCTCAGTTTCCAACTCAACTATTTACAGTTAAATGCGTTATAATCGACGGCGAGGCGAACGTTGCCAAACGCGTTTGGGGCAAATATGTTTTGGGGGCTCGCAACACAATAACAACAACAGCAACAACAACAACAGCGAATGACTGCAGTGGTCGTAAAGTTATCACATTGAACGGCAGAAGGGCGAAGGAGGGGAGGGCGGCGCAAGTGTGGGTATAGGTGGATGAGTAGGCGATAGAAGAAGCACAGCCGCAGTGCCAGCAGCACAAAACGTCGACAGCCGTTTCTGCTCGAGAAAAGTGCCGTATGCCTGCATACGGGGATGTGCATTCCCCATTACACATAAACACATGCGCGCACGTAGCTTTCTGTGGCTGCGCATATGTTTGCATGGCTGTACGTGTGAGGAATGCAAGAACAATTACATTCACAGTCAACTACAATAACAACAATTCAGGCAGCAAGTAGCTGCAACCAAATCAAGCATGAATTGTTGGCACAGGCCATAGCCATCCGCAGCAATAGCCGCGGGCCAAAAACAAAAACTCAAACTCGACGGGCGAAAGCAGTCAACAGCACCTTAAACACACACACACCAAACAAGCTGCCGTTGTATGCGTGCACGTATGTATGTGTTGCTGTTGGGCTGTGTCGTGCGAACGGCAAAAACGGGGTCGCCACACCGTTTAGCATTTAGACGCACTGTTGCTCAAACGCGCCACCAAAAACGCTCGCCCGGCCGTGTGGTAGGCGGGTCGGGCCGACCGTGTGGAGTGATCGGCCGGTCGCGCAGTGGCTGGCCATGTCGCTCCGATGGTCTGCGCCACTGCCCGCTGTTATTTTTATAAATAACGCAACTGCAAGAACACCAACAACAACAGCAACCATAATAAAAGCGAACGCATTACACTGGCGCTTGCTGTATTTGTTGCGTCTTTCGCCTTCATTCTTCTCGTTTTTGTTATTATTATTATCGTTGCTGCCTTTGCTGTTGTTGTTGTCATTACGCCGCCACTGTTGCTGCCAATATGTTGCTGTGCTGTTGTTGTTGCTATACATTTTTAAATATGAAAGTGCAGTCTTCTGGCGCAACGCAATAAACAGCGACCCACTGGCGAGCGAGCACACGAACGCACAGACGAACAAGTGGCGTCAACGTCTGCGCCAGCGTCGACGCCACCGACCACAATTGCATTTATGAACGCGACTGCGTGTGCGTTACGTCGCCACGAAAATTCGGTATAAGAGCAAGAAGGTGCCGTGTCTTCTGCTTCTTCCCTGCCACCTCCTTCTTCCTTCTTCGCTGCACTGCAGTGTGTGCGAAGCAACGCATTGTTATAGGTATTTCGTTGCGTGGCGTGCTGAGAACTTCGTCGACGCTGGCGTCGTCATCGTCGGCACTGCGGCAGAAGGAGGTCACAGGAGCTTTCGGACACGAAAGTGTTCATGAGGCTCGGCGAAAGAAGACAATTTCAAAATCATAAAAAATTTAGAAATGTGCTGTAAAGACTACACATACACGCACACACACATACTCGTTTAATGTATGAGTGCGGGTTAGTTATTGTAAGCCTCGGGCAGGTGCAAAGTAACAAATAGAGTGCAAAGAAGAATTCGAAAATGTACAATTGTTGCTATTACAGGTAAACTGGTAAACAAAGCAGTGATTGTAGCGAAACAAAAGCAACGGAGAAACACAAAAGTGCGCAAAAGCAAAATAAATAAATAAATAACACAGAAGAGTGTAAAAGGCAAAGCGCAAAACATTTTAAGCTACACAAATCAGCATATGTAAATAAAAATCACGAAAGAACAATTAAATTGAACACAAAAGGGTGAACAATTTTAATAAAAATGATCGATAATTAAATTTTAATAAGCAAACTGCACAAGTAAAAAATTTAAATGAAAAAATGAAAATAAAAATTAAAGAAATAAAGTAAATATTGAAAATAAAATATAAAAAATTTAATAATAAAATTAAGAAAAAATATGTAAGAAAGTGAATAAATTTCGTGTAGTTTTTGAAGAACGCTGCTGTGAATCCGTTTATGAGTGTTTAAAAAAAATAAAATTACATATTTTTATAAAAAAATTCATATAAAAATCCTACAGTTGTCAGAAAAATGCCACAGCAACACTTAACAATAACAAATACAAATTTTAAATTATTTTTTTTATTGTATTTTATGTTTTTATGAATATTTCCATCTAAAAGTGTTATAGGCTTAAATTTTTCATCAAAAAATCAACGCGAAAGTGAGTTTAAAGCGAAATCGAAATTAATTTATTTTATTTAATTATAAAAAGCAGGTTTGACAACAAAAGCGCAGGCATCATCAGCGACCAATGCGCATGAGAATTCAAGTGAAAAATGTCTTTGCGGTTGCTGTGAACAAAATGATTAAAGCAAACACTTATTTTCAGCAAAAAATACTTGGAAGATTATGAATAAACGATTTAAGACTAAACAACAAATTACCGCTAAGTACAACAATTGCTATTATAAGTGAAAAATCACGAATCAAATCAAACAACTACTTATACACGTATACTTATACCAACAAATAACCGCATGCAACAAACAAGCGAACACGTCACCGTGAAGCGCAGAAAAATACAACAACTTGCGAATAACAACAATAGCGCAGCAGCAGCAGCAGCATAAATATTAACAACTAAAACAATAATAATAATCAACAAGCAAGTGATCGGACAAGCAGTTCGAATGTAAAGTAATATAGAAAAAAATACAAATACAATACCAAGAAAAAAGTACCAGAAAACAATCTTGTTTTATCAGTCGCCACACACCGCACCGCGCCACCTGCGCGTCCACCTACCGCGTGCCGCGCGTAAACGCCAAATACCGCATTAAAACACACCAGTACCTAACAGCGCGCACACACATACACACGCGCGCACACAAAGCGCCATACCTAACACCAACACCAACCCTAGAGCACAGCGCGCTCCAGCGCGTCGCATATCAACGCCTCGACGCTTCGCCTCGCGCCGCGCCGCGCTCCGTGTCACCCAGTCGGCGTCGTGTCGTGTTGTCGCTTAACATTTGATTCTTATATTTAATAAATACATTATTGCTTGCGCTTAGGTTTGTTTTACTTCTTAACTGTGTACGTGTGTTTTCGCACACACCCACACACACGCACGCCGCATTTTTTGCACGTTTTGCCTTTTGACGCCGTTCGTGTCGCCAAGCGTTGGTGTGGAAAAAAGCGCGCGCGCCAATTTGTGAAGAAAAAAAAACTGTTTGAAAATTAAAGACGGAAAAGAAGGAGAGCACACAACGGAATTTCAATATTTAACTACCAGCATAAAACAAACTTATCGTATCAACAGTTGTCATCGCCGTAAAAGTAACACTTCTAAGAATATTCATATTTAAAGTGTACCAGTGCTTTTGAAGTCAAAGGCTTCCATGTGAGTATTGTTGTTTGCGACTATTCGTTAGCATATTAACAGCTTTGGCAGTCATCACCCCGCTTTTGCTTTTTCACCCACGCATCATTAATTTTAATAGCCGTACGTCTAATTTGTTAGTTGTTCTTGATGAAATGTGTTTTCCTAATTGCTCAGTAAAGCTGTCAATCGTTTTATGACTCAGTCGCCCTACGGATGTTATTTCAGAAAACGTGATCTACAATTCCAGCCTTGTTCCAAAGATCCGACTTTTCTATTTTTTTTTTTTTTTTGTTTCGAATGATTTGCCTTGAAAAATGCTAATAGTCAAAGTCAACAAACTAGAAAGAATGGGAGAAAATCGATAAGAAGATATAAAAGTTAGATGATTCGGAAAAATACTGATAATAATGGTGGTGAAGCTCAGCAGCTGGTTGAGAGCCACGCCCATGAGATGATGTAGCAGCATGTTGAAGGTTGTGTGACAAATAAGTGATCCGATAGAATACTTTGTGGGGTAGTGCACGGTTCATTCTGCGTTTACCGTACACTCCACGAAAATATGTCCGACTCAGCAGCCTTTCAGAAAAAGAAGCAAAGGAGCGTGGAACAATAGTCCGCTTAGAAATCGGAGTAGCGCGCTTGCTATTATCATATCTTTACACCACTGCCACAAAAATTCGGAAAAGAGGCACCAAAGTTGCGTTCGTTGAAAAATTTGTCGAATTGTTTTAATTTGATTCAGCTTTTTATCCGTGGATTCTTTATTCATAGTCCGCCCCAAGTGTCAAACTATGAGATTATTTTTTGAGTACAGCCTCGATTGATCTGAATAGATTTGTATTTTGATCTTCAGTAAATTTCCATGACCAATTTTGCAAGGACGTACTTTTTAGCAGTTTTAAAAGAGCCCAGTCCTTTACCCTTCAGTACACATGTGACTTTAAATAATGTTGAAACATACAATAATCTCACCGCCTCCATCCCAATTTTGTAAAATAGATTCATAGATTCATGACAGTTTCAGTATATTCTGAAACAACAACGGTTTTTGACCAGCCATAACAAAAATTGTTCAACCACCACGTGTGAGGTTGCACTAATCACCATCATGAAACAAAGCATGTGGCAATGTCATACAATTGGGATAAAATATCTGTCGATAGCGGTTGGTAGAATTCTTTTTTTAAATAAAGGGATAGCTATAATAACAAACCTCAAAGCCAACAAAATAAAAATAGTAGTAACGCGAAAACATGTTTTTTGAAAACAAAGGATTAACAAATATATCCCTCAAAAATTGTATGTATCGGGTGGGTGAAAAATATAGTATATGATGTTTCAGAGTTACTGATCTCTACCGCTAAAAAACTTGGCTGAAAATCAGTATCGTCTCCGCGGAATGAAATTAATCACTTTATGCTTCTACAACTTAATTTTTCTTGAAAACTCGACTTTTCAATCGAAGTAGATTTTCACTTCGAACTATGTTAGTAAACGAAAATACTAGGGTGAACATCGGAAAGCTATTGCGTGATCAGGAGACTAAAAGATTAGTGTGGATTTCCAAACGGTGGTATTATTTCAGTCTATTTACCTGCTGAAAACAATAATTTTGGTTAGGGTGAATCGTAAATTTCAGAAAAATGTTTGGCTGAAAATAAAAGAATCCGATGCTACGTTGCATAATAATAGATACATATATTCCTGCACAATGTGAAGCTATTTGAGCGGCTTTATGTGAGCCGAAGTTATACGAATAAGTCATTAACTTTTCCGATTCTTGAGGTTGAGTAAACCTGATTAAGTTTTTACTATTACGAAGCCAGCCGAGGTTGTCCCACAAAAATATCCTCCTTATCTTTTCTCTTTTTAAATAAAAGCGAAACCGCCATATGGAACACCCTGTCGGCGTTGATGAACTTAAAAACACATTTTTATTTGTGTAATCAGCAAAAGCCATTTTACAACAACAAAATTAGAAGAATTTATATAATTTCTTACACACCGTTCGCCATCCACAGTCCACCTCTCGCCTTCACCCTTCTCTTTTCATTATCAAGTCGGCACGAGTGAGTGACTTTGCTAAAAGTAATGCGCTTATTTTTACCCAAATCCATCTATCATGTAGCAAGCCTATCTAAATTTAGCAAACTCGCTTGTGGCTAAAACTAAAATTGGCTTCTCGCCGATTTGTTTATCGCGCCCAGCCGAGGGCCTTAACTCCGCGCATACACGCGTAAATACACACGCTGCATGCAGGTACCGCGCAACAGCATTAGCAAAAGCGGAATGTAAGCGTTGCGCTGCTCCGCTCGGCTCGACGCCCGCCGTTGAACTTTCGACAAAGTGTTGAATCGCGTTCGCGCGCCATTTCGTGTTTATTTAAATGAAATTACTTTGACACTGATAATGTTGCTCTTGTTGTTGTTGCTATCGTTGTTATTAACTGTTTTTATTCGAAGTATGCTGTTGTTGTTATTGCAATGGTTTCATATTTGCTATTTGACTGCACTCTTTGGCTCAGCAACAAAAAAGCTTCGGCTGCTAATAAAAATGAATGAATTAAAAACTGACGAACCAAGCGCCACAAATATTCCGAATTAAGAGCGCTGCCAGGGAGTCACAGTAAGGAGGGTCATATGTGATACCAAAAGTCTTGGGAGGTGGGTGTGGTCACGACCTCCAATTACAATTTTGTGAATCAAACTTGGTTAAAGGAGGTATTGCGGCTTTAAATCGGACCGCACATACAGTAGGTTCTAATACGGATCGACCGCCCCCTCTTAAAAGAAATCTCATATTCTAGGCTTCTGGCTATCTTACGCCATTCATGCTAATTAATGAGAATACGCAATATGCTTTTGTACTGAAAATTGATCAAATACACCCATATAGTAATCTCCTTTAGCACCCATATCCAGTATAAGTTTATCCATCCCAAAGGTTGTCTATAAACCATAAAATAGAACATATTTCTCTTTCGTATTTTTCTCTAGCGCATTGTGATTGTAAGATATCGGTCTATATCTTCCTTCTACCATGCAATCGGTTCAAAATACCAACAAATTTTAAATTGCGACACTTTATGGGTTTCGACAGTACTCGTGCTTGATTCTGTCTTCTTGTTTCATTTGTGTATGATTTTTTTCTTTGCTCTCTGCACATTGGAATAGCAGTTCAAAACAAGTGTGCCGCAAAGTATTTGAATTTCTTAACAGCTTATTTCCATGACGTCAAGCGTCTTCTTCTTCTGCTTAAACTTCTTGAATGGTATTCGATATTTGGTGCTGCTGTAGGTGGCGGAGTGTGTCTGCTGATATTTTGGCTTCAGCAACTTGCGTTTAGCAACCGAAGTTTAGTAATTCAGTAGAAACTTATTTCTAAACCAGTTTCTAAAAATATAAATTTTGCGCAAATGGCGCGCTGTATACTGAAAAAACACATATTTCAATCCAATTCCAGGAATTTAAATATTGGCGAGTCTGTTTTGATACAATTAATGCAAAAATGTTGGAAAAGAGGAGAAGTAGGCAGAAATTATATCATAGTAGGAAAAGAGTTCGAAGTTGGAAGGGAAATTTTTTAAGAAACAAAAATGAGTATAATTAGGAATAATATCGGATAGTCGAAAAAGTCTTTTCGTATTTTGTCAATAGATGTCGTTGAAGTCGTATATCTCCAGTAGTAGCACAATCACATTGTGTCATACCATATAGTATTGGAAAGGTCAGAGTTTAGCGGAAAAATGGCAAAAAGTGGTCGAACATAATATTTGTTTATTTATTTATTATTATAAATAAATAAAAAAGTTGAAGTTTGATTAGAAATACGAAAATACTTTTTTCGACTACCCAATATTAACCACCTCTTTGCATGTAGCTTAAGCCAACTTATCTGAAATGAAACAGCTCCATTTCCAAACCCAATTTTGGATTACTTCAACGAACCTCGAAATTGGCAAAAAGTGTTTTTTTTTTCAGATGGTCCGACTTTTAATATGCCTTCTTCAGTAAAAGCCTTTGATGCTGGCTTAGAACTTGTATTATCTTAGAAAACAATAAAAAAAAGCAAATTTTCTGAAACCTTTAAATAGGCCTATGATGCCCTCAAATATAATTCGGAGTGGCTACTCCCCTTACATTATACTAATATGTACATATTCGAATATAATACGCCTCATATGTAATTGTCGCCCGTATGAATAATCCAGTAAGCGAATGATAAGATCAAGTTTAGACAACAAAGCCAGGAAATAATTTCATTGCCCACACACTGTATACATATTTTTCCCTCCAAAAATACGCATTTGCTTTAATTAATTGTTCCATTTGACTCATCTGCCTTATCTGTGTTACGGTTTATCAAAGTGAGTCGACATTATAACAGTAAAACGTAATACACATAATAAGTATATACTTATGTATACAATGCATACACGTTTGTGGAGATACAGCGATATCAGCAGGTTTGCTGCACATCTGAGGTGAAAAGTAATGTTTTAGACATTACATTGTCGAATGATTAGATTAAGAGCACCCTCCAACGGTTATGATTTAATGTATTGAACAAAATGTTTAAGTTTTACACTCGCTGCGGAAAGTTTAGGTAAAAATATAGATATTTATTTAATTAAATATTATTGTAAGCAGAAGATAGAGAGATAGAGGGAATTTCGCTCTCAGAGCTACAAACTAAATAAGATGAAATTCACACTTTCAAACTAACTACTTCAGAAAGTGGGGATCCATTATTTTAGATTTCAACAAGATTTTAGGATCCAATATAGATATTCATCAAGTAAATATGAGAGTCGGTGGCGTCACTTTAAATATTATCAGCTGATACTTATCACCAAAAATCAATAGATATATATTAAGTTGTATTGATGCTAGGCAATTGGACTACCAAGTCCTTCAGTAAAGTTTATTAGAAAGACTTCACACCCGATCTTTCACAAAAGGCACACATTGGATTCCTACAACAATTCCACTAAAATTGGTTTCGATGGATGAACTAATTCCATAAAACTCTTTGAATACAGCAAATTAAGAGCCCGCTCTTAGTTAGGAACACTTTAACCGCACAAAAAATATACGGGTACATGAGTACCCGTTCTTATCAAACCAAATTTCCAGTAGATTTTGCATTTGGCTGCCACAGCTTTTCAAAGAGTTTTAATTAGGAATAGAGCCTCAGTATAAAATCTTATCAATTCAGTGATAAAAGCTGCGAAAAGATTAATCTTCAAGCAAATCCTTGCGCAAACACTGCGCACATTCGCCCAAAATATTTAAGCTTCACATATATGCACATGGCATAACACAAAATATCAATGTGTGAATGTATGTGCAGCTAAGCAACTGTTCCGCTCTCAAGCGGCAGCCGACTTGTCTACCACACAACAAACAAAGAAATTATATATACCAAAATAAAATCCAAAAAATCAATCAGCCGAAATTCTTAGCACATCTATGCTATGCGTTACACATATATAGTACACATATACGTATATATTATATAAGAAGGTATGTAAATATTGTGGCAGCAAGAATGTGAAGACAACACTTGCGCTGCCTGAATTTCCCAGCAACGCGAAATATTTGCGGCATTTATGCGCCGCGCTGCCAGTTGAATCGCTCCAAGGCGGCGCAAGTGCCGCACACAGTCCCACGACCACGACCACATCCGCAGCCGTTGGCAGAGTCAGAGCCCCAGGCAGCCCAAAGCTTTTGGCCCCGCGTGCGTAGAGCGAATGCATTGGCGTTGTGGGAGTTGTGCCACACACGGCAAATGTGTGCCAAATCTGTGCAGGCGAAAATTCCATTCAAGATCGAGAAATGCGCATGAGTTTATGTGCGTTTATTTTTCTTACTTTGAATTTGGGCGTATGTGTGTGTGTGTAGCGCATACTTAGAATTTTGAAGATGTGCACAAATCTAAATATAGTTGCACAGGGTTGACTAACCTTTTGTGTGTAAATTCTATGCGCACACTAACGCATACAGACATGCGTGCATAGGTTTGTGTAGTTCTTCACAATTTGAAGTTGAGAAATAAGCAATCGATTGGTTTGTATTTTTGCTTTTGCAAGTTTGTATCTAAAAGCATTTGCTTTGTAGGGGAGTTCGAGGCTATATTTTCATTCTTTACAATGTGAAAGTCAGCACATTTCTTTCATTGACTATCTTCACTCACTGAGGACTATGGGAGAAAGTGAATGGCGAAGAACTCGGAAGTTGAGCAACGAGATGAGATTGTGTGGGTCCTCCTATGAATAAGCTCATAGCTGCAAATAGCTCCCTAAATATATTGATTCGAATGGAGATATTTTGGACAGTGGTTAGACCATAGACGGAATTTGTCTTATTTCACTGGGATATTGTTGTATTAAATATTTGTGCTGACTCTCCAGGCGGAGACAATTGACCAGCCGCTTGTTCGTTGCTTGAAAAAAAACTCAGCGTTATCGAAAAATAACGCGCTTCATACCCAAAATATCCACCAAAATCATTCGAACGGACTCGCGAGATTGCCTTAGGCTCTCTTGCCATCTCTCAAACACTTGCCTGAAGATTTTCAAGCACCACATCCTTTACATTTTTAATATTTTCATCAGAGGTCGAAGATGGTCCAGAACGAAGCATGTTTTCAACGATCTCTCGATCGCCTTTGAAGGCTTTGTACCACTCGTAGGCTTGTGTTTTTGATAAAAGTGAATCATAGTAGGCCTTTTCCAACATTCGTACCGATTCCGCACAATGTATATGTATACAACCATGTAGTCGAAAAACGTAGATACCAGTTTAAAACCATGTTGCCTTGTAAAAACCTCGCGATTGCAATAAATATTTTACATAAAAACGTCATTTAGTCAAAACACGAATATATTCTTTGCCGTCTTTGTCACAAAATAGTCATATATATTTAAATATATTAACCAAAAATAGTCACAATTATAGCATTAAGGGGGTACGGCTGAGGCATCACCAACAGTTGCTAGCCTAAATCCACTATTCTCCCCCGCAAGCCTTTTACAGACACATAAAATTAATTATAAGTATTGTAACCTATTAAAAATTTAAGATTCTTGACACGGTCGCAACCATATTGGGTTTAATTGACACTGCGCTTCCACATTTTATTCACCGCTTGCATTACTCATATCACTCTTGCCTCCATCCCTTCATCACCATATTCACGAAAAGCTTTTGCATTCTTTGTCTAATATTATTAATATTATTTTTGTTTTCGTTTTCTCTCTTTTATCTTTATCAACACTCTTCGCAATAATAACGACGAATATAAAAAATTTATTAAACAATGGAAATGCAAATCAAACCACAACAACACCAATGAAAACAATAATCATATTCATATGGATGTTTGGTGAAAATTTATGCCGCCGCCAACGCCGCACACATTTGGCGACGCCCCCGCACACAACTCCCGCTGACACACCAATACACCGTTGATATTCGTGGACTCTCCGCTTTGCGTGCTTCGCAAATTTCCATTGACTCTTCGCGTATACCGAACCGTTTGCTCGTTTTTGTTATCAATGCGTCGTTTGTTGTCGCTCGGTACGGATGTGTTTTCGCGGCGTCGTCGTTCGGTCATTGTTCGCCTGCTGTCACCGAAACAAAACAACTTCGACGAACGTTATGCCGGCTTCCGTACGTCTGGTATTGACGTTTTCACAAGCAGTACAACAGCGCAGACAAGTAGACGCAATCCAGTAGAGGGACGCGGCACACGACACACGCACGAGTTTGTCCCATAGCGGTAACGACAACAACAGCAACAGCGGCTGCAGTAACAATATCCGCCGAGCTAGCACCGGCAAAAGAGCCAACTTCGACGACGACGAATCAGCAGCGAGCGAAGAACTGAAATCATGGCAAATCCGCGCAAATTTAGTGAGAAAATCGCGTTACAGAAGCAGCGCCAGCAAGAGGGCACCGCTGAGTTCGAGCGTATTATGAAAGAGGTTTACGCAACTAAAATGGATGAGACTCAAGCGAATCAGAAGATATTGGAATGCTGTTTAGTAAATACTGACATCGGCAGCAATCACGCCACAAATGCCAGTTTGGTAAGCGGCGCTGGTATAGGAGGGGGCGGCAGTGGCGGCGGAGGTGGAGGAGGCGTTGTGGTTAACACTGCGGATGGCGGTGGTGCCGGCAATACCGGCGGCGCAACAAATACCACCAACAGTGGCAGTGGTGGAGCCTCTCCGGACGGCACACATAATAGCAATTCGCGTGAGTCACGTGGTCGCAGCGTCGGCGTCGGACCGATGCGACGTCCCTCGGAGCGCAAACAAGATCGTTCGCCATATGGCAGCAGCGCTGCCGTCGCAACCGGCATGAATGCGGGCATGAGCAACAACGCATATCTTAGTCCGCCGATGGATAGCAGTTGGCGGCGCTCCAACTCTGACTCGGCACTTCATCAAACGCTGAATATGGCAGTAGCGGCTGAGGGCGGTTTCGGACCGGGTGGTGGCATGAGCGGTATGGGGGATATGAATGCGCTGCACGCCAATTACCAGCACCACAATCAACGATCTCATTCGCCAAATATTGGCCGCAGCTTCAGTCCACAAGCACAAAGACGGAAAGGCCAGATGCTACATCAGCAGCAACAGCAGCAGCAGCAACAACAACACCTGCACCATAGTCAGCAGCAGCTGCACTTGCAGCAGCAACATCAACAGCTGCAGCAACACTTTCAGCAGCAGCAACAGCAACAACAGCATATGCATCAGCAACAAGCACAACAGCAACATGTCCAGCAGCACCATGCGCAACAGCCAGCGAGTAGCGTTAGCCAACAACAACATCCGCAACAATTCAATGCCAAATATACTAACTGCAACATGCCAATAAATAGTCTATTCAAATCGCTGCAGGAGCAAACACTGGCGCTCGCCAATACCGGTTCGTTGCCGGACCTAACGTCATTGCATTACCCGCCAGCACAACAACAACTAATGCACCAGCAGCAGCAGCAACAGCAAACGCTCTCGCCCATCCTGTCACCGCACAACAATGGCCGCGAGCGCGATCAGTCCTCAAGTCCCTTCAGTCCGGCTGGTGGCAATGGCAATGGCATAGGTGGTGGTCCACCGTCACCGTATCAGCAGCAACAACACTCGCCCACGTCAGCCGCCAACACACCTACAGCAGCGCAAACATCGCCGCATTTATCATTCACAAATCTCGCCGTTCAGTCACCAACCGGCAACGGCTCCAATACACAAAATACCGCACAAACCGGTACATTCACCAACCTGCCTACCCTGGGCGCCGCCAGTTCGACGGGCAATCTTACCGAATATCGGCAGCCATTGAATCCACCCAGTCCGGGCTCCTCACCCGGCCTGCTGACGTCCGTCTCGAGCAATGATGTGGTACACATCAGCGCGCCAGCCAGTCCAATTCGGCATCCGCAGGCCGGCATGATCGGATCCAATATGCAGGCCTACAATGAGAAGAACATGCAGGCCTTCGATCGTTACTCACCTGCATTAGCTGGAGCTGTGCCAGAAAATGTTGGCTTCAACAGCCTTAACTCCTCGTTCCATAATCACTTTGAACAGTTCACGCTAGGCGACAGTAATTCCTCACCCGAGCAGCAGCAGCAATTGCAGCAACACTTTCAGCAGCAACGCCAGCAACAACAGCAACAGAATAGCTTTACCACATTAGATTTCGATGTCTTCGGCACTGGTGGCAATGGATCGTCTTATTCACAGCCCCTAACACAGAGCAAACAATTGGACTTCAGCGATCTGACGGGCGAGTCCGGCTCTGCGGTGTCGGCAACGACGCAAAGTAGTAGAGGTGGCACGTGTAACACCATCAACGGCGGCAACAGCAGCAACAACAACAACACACACCAAGGTACACGTATACTCTCACATCAAATGCTGAATAACAATGGTGCCGGGGCTGGCAGCAACGCGAATAGTAACGCCACAACAAACGGTCCCTGCCGCATCAGCAACAACAATGTGAATCTGACGCAAGCGAATGAAGTGAACTCTTCACCCATACCCTCACCGTTGGGCTGCCTGCCGTCACCGTCTTCACCCTTACCGATTCCTATAAATGCGCAATCGCCGCATCATCAGCACCAGCAATTGTCGCTGTCGCTGCACTCGCATTCAGCACAACCATCACCGCACCATTCGCCCCTGCATTCGCCGCACCACGCCTCCCCACTGTCATCCTCCTCACCGGGCATAACAACGCTGACGGGCGGAATCTCGACTGCGCCACATGTTGGTGGCAACGGCACAAATAATGCATCCACGCATCACAACCAACATCAGCAGACGACGCAACACCACCAGCAACAACAACATCTTCAACACCACCACCATCAGCAGCATCATCATCACCATGCACAGAACCACGCTAACACGCCGACCAACACCAATATACCGGCGATCATTTTCTCCGACTATTCGTCGCGTGAAATCTTCGACTCGCTCGATCTGGATTTGAGCCAAATGGACGAGACTGCGCTAGATCTGCTAGCGGATCAGAACTCAATCATGATTGCCGATCCAACAATCGAGGATAGTTTTCGCAAAGACCTTAACTGATACTATGAGGAAGCTGTTGCAGCTATTGAGAGTGGCGTACTGCTCGACGACTCCTTCGATCCGCTGGGGCCCATAGTCGACGTCGCTGAGGTACTGGGCAATCCGCTGGCGGATACAACAAAGTGCAAAACAGAGGACGACACAACCGACACAGCCACAAATACAGCAACTACTACAACAGCAACGGCAACAGCGACCACCGACGAGGACGCAAGCAACACTCTACCCATCACACTCAACATCAGCGGCCAAGAGAATGTCGAAGACGACCTGAACAATGTCGACGACAACATAAGTATCGGTCTCGGTATCGGCATTGGCTTGGGCATAGACGGCGGCAGCGTTGAGAACAATGGTGATGTGGAGGATTTCTTCTTCTAAATTACGCTAGTTTAAGCGACGGTGGTCCGTCACGAAGGTGGGCAGGGGCGCCGACTAACACAACTGTTTTCAGCGTCGTTCGCGTGAAATGACGCCGTCAGCGGTTGGCTGGAATGACGCACACAGTTAAACACAAAACACGCTCAAGCCTACATACGAGCAGCCATACATAGAAATATATATGTAGCCAGCAGTATGTTTGTGCGAGTTGGATCTGAAGTACACGCGCAAGCAACAGTGGTAGCAACAGCTTTTAAATCTCTAACCAGTAGTTAGGACTCTTAAATGAAATATACAAACGTAAATACCTAAAATATATATACATATATGCATATACATACAAAGAAGGAATGTTTATATACATATGTAAAGTAGCAGTTATATTGGTTGCGGAGCATTTGTTGAAGACAAAGCAAGTGCATATTGAGTTGTAGACAAAATTGAGTTACATAATGCTATTTGCTTAGCTGGAGTGGGTGCTTTTTGAAGTTGAAAGTTAAAGTTGCTTAAGGAAGGCGGTCTACGTTTGATTGCATGTTAGACTTTTATCGCTCCTAATGGGCTTTTATGTTCACTTAACGGTTTTATTAAATTATTACATTCTTATTATCTATTGAAAATTTTTAATATGAAGATAGAGCAGTTGCCATTCTGGTGTTTTCGAAACAAACGTGTTTTCCCTTCTTTCTCACCCATTAAAAGGCCTTATATCGTGTTCGACGAAAACTGCGAGATCGCTGTTGGATGTAACTGCTTGGGGCTAACAATAATAACTGCTGAATCCTTCAGATCATCTGAGTGAAGCCTAATTTTTTTGAATACTATAGTCCAGATCAACTTCCAACCTTCGTTTCAAAGTAGTTAGCGGTCTGCACCAACATTTCATAATATATTTCTTAAAGATTTTGTGAGAGTTCTTAGTTTTACTTGCCTCTCAAATCCAATTTAAATAAGAGTCAACATCTTTCAAAGCTTCCACAACTGTCATTTTACTTGTCCAAGCTAACAGCTGTTATAATTTATGGACTAAATTAGTTGCATTCAAATTATCCTTAGCGTTGGCGCTTGACATGTGACACGTCAGCTATATTGGCCGTCAATTTGAAGCTTTTACTAGCAAATGGGTTTGAGGTTTAGATGACAGAAATTTAAACTAGTTCATGAATTCAAATAAATCCTTTGAAGGGTTGCGCGCATAGAAACAAACATTTTGCGCTTGGTTCTGGAGCACATTTAGTTTACTTCTCCTCTCGATATTTCGTGGCAATTTTCCAAATAGAGGTATGGATAACAAAATGTCACTCATATTGGGCGTAAATATCTGCAACAAAAGAATTTCTTAGACCTTTCGGCACTAAGTAGTAGAAACGTACTGATTGTGTCTAATTTTCTTATTAAATTTGTCGAAGTCTAAAACACAGAGAACTGCGGGACAGTTTGCATGATTGCAACCATAAAAACTCAAGAGAGCTCAGAATATCACGGACTAAAACTCAATCGAGAGTTTGTTAGTTATTAATCAGTAAAGGCCAGCAAAATCAAAAAACAATATTTTCAATTCAAATCTCAAAAATATTTTATAGTGTCTTAAAATAATGCGCCCAATATACGCTGAAATTTAAATAGAGAACAAAGAAGTCAGCAGATATAACTCTCGAGAGCCAACGAAATAAACGAAAATATTTTGAAGTCAGCTCTCAAAGATCTCTCTAAATTATCTTAATACAAAGCACCTAATTGACGCTCAACACCAAACATACAGCTTTACCATAATTATTACTATTTTTGTTGTTTTGCTATAAGTAAACGTCAATCAAAGCGGAAATTGCCCAGCGCACACGCATCCTTGACGGCTCGCACAGCAGCCGCACATAACCGCCAAAACAAATTTACATGAATTAACAGTACTTACAAGGCTTGTATAGTGTTCTCATGTGCAAGTGTATGCGTGTGCTCAGGCTGCAGGATGTTGCAAATGCGTTCGAGCACAACAATTGGCTGTCATACGCGCGCAACGTGACAGCTGACAGTGGGCGATGGGCAAGTGAGGAAGCGTAGGCCCATGAAAGAAACCGGAAACTCAATTAGTCGTGCAACTCAATTCGAGCGCTCACTCGTCCGGATGCTCCCGACAAGCTCCCTTAAGTGTAGTTTATGTAATAAATAATAATATTTTGTTCTGTGCCGATTTACGTTTCCATTTTACTTTTACGACTGCAAGCGCCTTGTGAGGGCCATACAAACACACAACGCTTATGGTGTATTCTTCCTTTCACACACACATACATACACACAATACAATAAAATATAATATCGTACACTACTTACGATTACAAATGATTGTCGTTTCTACATTTGTCTTCTAGATTTAATTTCGTTGTGCGTTTGCGGTTTAGACATTTTTTTATTTTCGTGTGTGTAAGCAATGCAAGCGTAGTACGTAAGCGTGTGGAAATGTGTGGAATTACTAAATGCCTTTTTATTTCACTAGAAATTCACTTAAAGTGTCAAAGTTTAAGTATTTTCGAATATGCAACTACAAAAAGCATTAAACGCAAAACGATTTAAGTAAATATTGCACAATATTTTTGAATGAATCAATCGCTTACAAGTGTAATTACTAAATAACGGTAAATTGTGGCATGAATGAGTGAATGAAGTTAACTTTACTGGAGCAATAAGTGAAAAGCGGAAAATGCAAAAGTAAATATCAATAAGTCTAACCTCAAAAGTGGTTAAAACAAAATAAAATATGTAACTGACAAACAACAACAATTCATATACAGCATACCCAAGTATAAAAAGTGTACATATAAATATATATATAGCGTAAAAATCAGATCAGAACTTACAATATTTACAGAATATCACGCAAAAATCAATTTAAAACTCTCGCCGTTTAGCAAATTAACAACAAAAAAATCCAGCACTTATATCAACAATAATTATTAGTAAATATGTAAACATATGCCCTCTACTACACACTCACACATACATATATATAATATATATATATAGATGAATATATATTTCGAATCAGTGCACACTTCTAATTGCATAATTACAATAATTGAAGTCATTTAATTAAAGCATGTTTATTGTGCCTATCTACCACTCTGCTCCCCCCGCTCCTCCGCGCTCAATTATACACATCTCAACTAAAAATGCAGCAACAAAAAGTAATTACCAACAAGTAATAGGAAATAACTGTGACTTGGCGTTTAGCGCCAAAGCTTTTCGTTTTAACTACACTTAATTAAGAAGAAGAAGAAGAAGAAAAAATATTAAAAAAATAATAAAATGAAACTGACGGAGTTTATATTTAAAGCAAAAGACGTTAAACTTCGTACCCAAATCGCGCAAATACACACATACTTGCATAGATGTATACACACACATACATACATATGGGAATCTTTGTTAAGCATACTAAATATATAGTCTAACATGTCGTTGCAAGCAATGAAATAATTACTTTTTGCAAAAATTGTTCGTATTTCACAAATGTCATAAACAGTGCACGCGTAAGTGTTAGGTCAGTAATTTTCCTAAGTCACACACTCACACGCACACACATGTACAGCGTGAATTCACTCAAATAACTTTGTGGTGAAGTATTTTTGTTGCAATTTTCGATATTTTTCCGTTTGTTCTTCTATAAACTAGTTAATATACTTAATACAGTGTAATTCAAAGTGGAAATGCAGTAATAGGTTTAAAAAGCTATTTTTTAGAAAATGTAATTTTTAAGCGTATTTGCCTACTTTACTAAAGTTTGAACAATATTTGACAGCGCGAACATTTTTTATTGTTTTTGTAAAATTGCTGTTTTTTGAGTCGAGCAAAGTTAATATTGTGAAAAAATTTGGTAAATTTCATTTCATTTATACAATTTTTTTAATAAAATTTCATCTTTTTTAAAATGAAATTATTTCGCAAAATATTATTTATTAATATACACATTTTAATTGAATTCAGATTGTTAATTGTTTACTGATAAAAATAGCCATACTTTGACACTCGTCAATTATACTGTAACAGCTGTCATAAATTACTATTCCAGCGCATCCAAAACTGTCACAGAATGCGCAATCTCTAAAGCGTTTCCTTTGATAAATTTTTTAAAGTATTTTTTTTTTTTATAAAAATTTGTATTATAAAAAATTCTCCAAGTTTTTCAAATTTCACTCCAATAAATGAAAAAATAATTTTTTGAATATTCTAGTCGTATGTAATGTATAATAATACAATATAATATATAAAAAATATAATAAATAAAAATATAAAAAACTAAATGCACAAATTTTTCAGAAAATAATATGGCAAAAATGTTGTTTTTGTAAGTGTCTTATACATATATATTTAAGCTAGTCCTAAAACCAGATTTCTACGTATAATGGTGAGTTTTACCAAGTTTGGTTTATTTTTGGGTCAAAATTCCTTATTATGGCCCACTGTGCCCTTAAAATTTTATGTAAACATTTTTTACTATGGCACACTATTCCTTTTAATTTTTAAACTTATATTATTTTTGGGTTGAATTTCGTTATTATGGCCCACTGTGCCTCTAAATTTGTATGTGAATTTTTTATTTTACCACTATATACATATATTTATATATTTTTTTGGGAAAAATTTTATTATTATGGCCCACTGTACTTTTTAATTTTGAAAATTATATTATTTGTATGTAAAAATTTTTTATTATGGCCCACTGTGTCTTTAAATTTTTATGTGAATTTTTTTTTCTATTTCTATCATTATATATATTTATTTATTCACTTTTTTTGGAGGAAATTCTTTATTAAGACACACTTTGCTTTTTTATTTTGAATTTTTTATTGCATTTTTTTTATTATATATACCTGTATTTACTGCTGGCAAATGTTGTTCAAACCTTAGCTTGCACCCAATTTCTCCAAGTAAAATATAAGAAAAAATTAAAAAAAAAATAAAAAAAAAATTCAAATTTAAGAAAGCCTGAAGTTAATTTATGACTAATTAATATATACATATACACATTATTGTAATTATATAAAAAATTATAAGCGACTTTTAAATTTTTTTATTAATTATACAAACGAAGCAAGAAAAGAACGAGTTGAGACCCAAATCAATTGATGTACCTAGCATTAAATTAAAATTTAAATCTTTAAAAGTATAGTTATATAAATTTTGACTCACAAAAAAATCAAATATGTTTAATGTAAAATTGTGGCGTATGTGGCGTATTCATAAGTAACAAAAACAACAGCAAACTGAAGGCGCATAGCTTGGGTATGCGGATAAAAAGAGAGTGTTGCTAATTAAATAAAACAGTTATGTGAGTGTAAATGTTAAATGGAAACTGATCTGTTAAATGAATAAATGAAGAGTAGGGCCAATGCTGAATATATTTACATATGTCGATGGCCGTGCATATGTATATACTTGAAATAAATATGTGCGTATGTATATAATAAAATATATATAAATATATATATATATATATATGTATATACATATATAATAAATTTATAAAATTAAAAATTAAACAAAAAAAACTGAACTCTTTAAGAAGCAAAGTCTAAATTTATGATATAAACCCTTAAATGTAAATGTAATAACACACCGTTATTTGTTTCAAATAAATCTTTAATTATATTTAAACAAAAAATCTAAATGTAAATCAGTTGTGCTCACTTCTATTTATTTTCAATGGTTTTGGTAAGTTGGAAGATAACAATGAAATTGTAATTAAATTTTTACGTTACTTATAAAAATATAGGTGAGCTGATAGGCCCAGAGAAGCCGCCGTTCTAGTGAAAAAACTGTCTTTATTATCGGAGATCTGCCGCATGCCACTTATTCATTATTTAAATTGTTATTTTTATTAATTCACATGGTGGGCATTAATACACTGAGTGGGCGTTAATAATTTCACTCGATCGATTTTTGTTGCTCATACGCCACGCGCACCCAATCAGTAAACCTACACTCGCGCTCTGAGTTGAGCTAATGCCCACATAATTTACGAGTGTATTGTAAAAACCAAAAATGCACAATAAATGCCACCGCAATACAATGAGCGTAATTAACTTGCTGATATGCACATAGAAGATAATAGAGTAATTATAGTTATTGGTTTTAGTTGACTTTTTTAGGTTCTGTGGCTTACCTCTTACATACATATGTTGAAAAGACTTTCTTTAGTAAATATATACATAAATAAGGAGTTTTTGCTGAAGTTACAGCTATTTTTGTGAGTTAGCTGTGAAGAGTATTGCTGACCAGCGGCCACACAAACCAGCGAAATGCCTGTATTTGGCAAACGAATAATACAAAATTTACTCTAGGGTTCGCTGGCATCTACAAAAACTTACCTCAAGATGTGATTGGCTTACAGCAGTCAATCTCAATGCAACTTTTTTTAAAACTGCAAATTTGGAACCCATCATTGTGATAGAATATAAAAGAGAGTAGTCAGCCAGACAGATTTGAAAGGGTGCTGAATAATATAAATATAAAATAATTATATACATATATATAAACAGATATGCTTATATAAAAAGCAAGAATTTTATGTGCCACCAGTTTAATTAAAATAAGTTTTGGCATAAACTTGGCCTAAAGTCATAAGGGTTATAATGTGCTAGAGTTTTATTATTTGTAATAAAAGCAAGTAAATATATACACATGTACATATGCATATGTATGCAACAACAACTGTGTTGAGGCGCCAAGGCGGGCAAAAACGTGATTTTGCTGAATTTTTGCGATTACCCTCGCATTCGCCGAAAGGGGCGTTGTTAGAAAACTAATCTGTGCACACTCATACAAACACAGCTGCTTATACGTGGAATTTTGCTTATAAGCTATGAATAGCACACAAAAGAATTGAAAATTAATCAAAATACTTATTTGTGCCGTCATGACCTGTGGGAGGGACAGGGAAGCGGAAAATTACATTAACTGCATAGATAAACAATAAGCATTAGCATATTTATTTGGGTGTATACATATCTATAACAGTAATTAAATGTACGTGTATGAAGTCTCATATTGAATTAGCAAGAATAATAATTATGCATTTTTTTACTATTTTCAGCATTCCAATATTATATATAAGTAAATGTATTCATATATGCATGGTTTGTAGTGCTACCTAGGTTATACTTACTACTTCTGGCTACATTATATACGATAGTAAACATTTTGTTATACATATTATAAAAAAAACACTAAAATTCTGCTTACAAGCTACATCCAAAAGCAGAAACTTCGCCAAGAATTTTCAATAAATTTGAATGAAGCTTCAACCGAGAATTCTACACGCGCCGAAATCAGGTGCATATAACTATAAAAATGTAAGTATATAATTATATAAGCATATAAGTGCTTATATGAAAATATTCATGTCATAAAACATGCACACAAGCAAGCGATTGCTAGAAAAATGTTCACTGACTATTCAAAACTAGTTTGAAGATCGCTCTGCTTCAGCGTAAGAGCATAAAAGCCTTGACAAAGGTTAAACGAAATATTTGGATTTGAAATCAGCTCAGTTTCAAGCAGATGAGCATCGTTAAGCCAGTTGTATAACTATTAAGTACAGTTAAAAGTGAGCAAACTCAAAAGTTAGCGCTGAACTTCGCTCAAACCAGTTGCCGGTCGCCGCGGTGGCTCATTAAATTTGAAAAACAAAAGTCGCGCGTGTTTATGCTTGAAACGTGGATGACGGAGACTCGTCAGTGGAACTAGACTCAAAGAAGAACAGGTGGATGTGAGTTCCTTTCAGTAATATTCATTTATTACGTGTTTTTAGCAGATTATATTCGAGACAGGTAAATAACTTAAATCAATCGCTCTCCAAAACAACTGCTTAAAAGGACCCTATACAATTCCTCTTGATGGTGAGGAGGTTAGGAAAAATATCTTATTAAAGTTATAAGGAATATTTAAAAATTAGATTAGCATAATTTTTTTTTTTTTAATTTTTGTATAATTAAAAAAAAATGTCTTGTTTCTTCATCCTAAAAATCAGTGATCTTGGGAACGAAATATATCTCAGCTGGGATTAATTGGCTTTTGAAGCACAACAATTTTCATTGTATGGAGATATAAATTATGGGATTAGTAGTGAAAGAGAAGAAAAACTAATAGATATAATTAGGTGCTTAGACTGACCTTCTAATTCGCATGGGATTCTGAATACTGAAAAGAAAACCTATAAATACTTCTGCGAAGAACTTTATTCGCTTAGTATTTCCTAAGCGGCTCAGTGAGCACTCATTGGTCACGATTATCGTAGCATTCTTATATTTCGGCTCCAAGACGATCTCAGTAGAAAATTACTTCACTGTTTCTTGCATGTTATCTCACGTAGTAGATTAGAACTGTGTACATTAAAAGGTGAAACACCTAAAATTAATTCATTTATTTTTCAAATTTCCACTTTTAGCTAGTAAAAATCATAAAGAGGAAATTATGATACCATTATTAATGCCAAGCAACTTTTTGTGTTTTGTTGTTGCTTCAATTTTATATAGAAATAGCACTTTATCGGCTGCTACAAACAACATCAGGTGTTCCAGCCAATCAGCAATCAAAACACACCACTCCAAAAATGATATGGGCAACAACAAAACAGATTCACTTTTCAAAGCGAACGACGAGGCAAGTTTCGGCGCTAGAAAATGTATAATAAATATACTTGTACAACACAAAGCGATTTTTACGAATTAATACTCGTAATTGTGTTGAGGAGTCAGTCAAACGGTGGCCGGCGTTGCTGTACACTTCCGTACTATCACCTGTTAGGAAATTCCGAAAATGAGGAAAGCATGCCAGTCACGGTGACTTACCTTAACTATAACAGCACTTCAAGTGAGTTAGATCTAATCTTTTGATCAAGCAAAGCTAAAAGACTTTTTAATGTATTTTTGTCGCTTTTGTTTCTTAACTGCCAACTAAAGAGTTCCTTCACCGAAAGACCTTATCGAATTGAGCATGAGAAGTAAAGAGAGTTGTTGTCAATTGAAACAGCTGTTTCTAGAATTTGCTTAAAGAACAATAGGTAAGCAAGCGATATTAGGCAATTTCAACTTGTTTCGGTATTTCCTTTTTGGGAGTGTGATTTTTGTAATTTTCAAAATGTCCTTTTCAGGACGTAGCAACATCTAGCTTCAGAGAAGCAATTTTATTGTCGAAAACAATATTCGGCGCCAACTTTGAAATTTTTATGAGCGCGTGTTTAAACTTAAAATTGCTGAAGAGAGAAGTTGAGCAAGTTGAGTATAAGTATTTCCTGATGCGGTGCTTTAGATATAATCATACCGAAATTTTTAAGATTATGAAGGAGCACTTCAAGATTTTGCTATTATTTTTCGAGAGAGAGAGCATTTTGTAATTTATAACATCAGCAGAGAGAACACTGAAATTAGAGGATAGCAAAAATTCTCATTGACCTTACATTTCTTGCTCTTTGCAGGAAAAGAAAAAAGTGGCAGATTCAGAAAACTCCTCAAATGGATGCTTACTCCTGCCACGACGATTTTCACACTCTTTCATATTTTAAGTAACTTCAAGATTGAACAATTGCTTCTTAAGAGCTTCATGTTTCTACCTAGCAAACCACTCAAGATTTAATACACCGAAACCTTAAAACAATTTATTTTTTTTTTCATGAATTTCAATTAGTTTTGTACACAAACCGCCTTAAATGGTCCACTGTGCCAGAAATACGCGTACATATGAGCTGTTTATATTTTAAATCACAAGTAAAATCATTAATTTTATACCAATTAGATGTGCACTTATCAGTGACGTCTATGACCTGCCTTTATAATGTGCCGTTAGGCGAATATTGGCGCTAGTCGCAATTAGTTGACAATCTCCCAAATGAATTACCAACGGACAAATCTTCACATGAGCGATGAATGATTTGGGAAAGTTGGAATTTGATTGACAATTTTCGATCCTCAGGGCATTGATTGTTGCTTAGTAGTGGTCTGAGCAAACTAATTATGTATATTGGTAGGAATTGTAAGGCACTGGGTAACACGCACTTAGTATTCAATTGATCAACGGAACTACTCGCTTGAGTTGAATAAAAATATTTGTTTTTGTTTCTTTTCTTGTCAAATGCGACATTGATTCAAGTAAAATGTACAATAACAAATAATATTTATTGTGATGTTCTGTGCAACTTTAAAAACTATTAATATGTATTAAAAACTTACACATACATACACAGATATATGTATATACATACATGAACTTTAGTCGTCATTCAAAGTGTATAATTATGTATTGTTGCGAGCAATCGACATTTACTATTTATTCATAACGCGTACTACCGTTGTAATTTAATTATCGCTTCAAGGCGTATTTATGTACTTAAATGTGTAAGTATTATAAATAAATATACATGTATATATATATATGTATATTAATTATTATATTTAAAAATAACTATGAGTTGATAGCGAGCGAAGCACTTTGAATTTTAGATGTACTCGAATAGAATCACTGGTTAATGGCCCGGAGCATATAAACTCACAAACATACAAACATATGTTGTATATACATGTGAATATTATATGTATATATTATAGTACTAGAAAATTCATTAGAGATTAGATTCTTGTGAGTGCATGAGAACTTTCGCGGGCTTTTGTTTGTAGAATCCATTTCAGTGAAAGTTTCCAGCACACAAATGAGGAGAAAAACTTCACTTCGCCTGAAAAACTTCCACTATTGTCTAAAATTAGACTGTGACTGAAAATAACTGCAACCTATGTTTCGGGGTCTAAACCATATTTTCAAAGAGCTAATTTTCATGTACAAACAAAGCCTTGATGATCCCATCCGAATAAAGTTTGAGGATAATTGCATTACTAAAATCCACGATGTAGATCATATGTTTGTAGTAAACGTGCAAATGTCAAACGCAAAATTGAAGTTTCATAATCTCTGGAATTTGAGTACTGCTCGTAGCAATTGGATGTGGAATTTACTCTGAGGAGCATGGAATGCTAAGTTATGCATATCAAGCAGTTTGCGGATATTTATTAATACATTTTAATGCATTTAAAAATATCTGTACTTCAATTAAAAAACAGTGCCGTTACTTACTTACGTACTCTCATTAGCATTTTCGCACTCGACTTGCTCTCTCTCCACTTAACCTTGCAGAAGTGAAAGAAAACACAAAAATTTAAACATTTCCTTTTACTACGTATGCACTCAGTTATCAGTGCCTATATAGTATATAAAAATAATATATATTTAATACAAATTTACTCGCGAATTTTGTTTTGTCTCCGCACCGCTGATTATTTGGCAATACGCGTATTCCATGGGTGTGTCAACGCTGATTTTCTAATTATAGAAATCGAATGCAAATGCACAGCAACAAATTACGCGCACTTGCACACACGCACATACAGACGTTGAATATACATATACATACATATGTACATACATATGTATTAAAAAATAGCATTTGCATAACCAACCATAAAAAATGTGCACAACAACAACAGTGCTAGAGGAAGTCAACAACAATGAACAGCGATGTTGAGTAAATATGCAACAACAAAGTTGTTTGTTGCTTTCGATATCGTGCTAACTCTTGAGGCTTGCTAGGGCTTTTGAGGAGTGCTGAGTTTTCGGATGACTAACGGTCTAATTCAGGGAATTTTTACTAAAATGTCAAACCATTTTTTTACAAGCCGTAGAAAATACGCTTTTCGTTCCAAACGCAGCCTCGTGCCACCTTAGTGTTTTGCACAATATTATATAAATAAGTAGGGATTACGTGACAGCCGCGGCGAATACCAGAAATCGAGCCTACGACTAATTCATATACAAAACGCACACAAAGAGCCAGCTTTGTCATGCAATCCACTGCGCAGGCTCAAACATAGATATGAGCGCTGGCGAAAATGCGCAAACGCTCCGGCCGATAGGCGATAAACAAAGCAGCTGCGTTACGTTTGACGCGGGCGAAAGAAACCGTGATTAAGTTCTGGGAATCCATATAAATTGATTACATATGCAAATACAAAAGTGTTATGTGCAAACAAAAGGTATTTATGTGCGGCGGTATGAATGTGTGTGTGTATATACATATATTCATATATTATTTTAGGTGTGAAAAGCTGCAAATTCTGATTATTGATTCACAGTAAAGCTCATCACTGTTCTATGAGCTCGTGAGTAAGTGCATAGGTCTGCATACACACACACTTGCATAAATTTTCTAAATTAATGCGAAAAAGACCCCTCATGGATATAAATGTACAAACATATGTCAATATTGTTGTTGTCTAGAACCAATTAGTTACATTATGAGCACATTTACCGGGAAATATAAACAGTGAAATAACTTGAGTGAGTGCCTAAGGGACACACCTAGTGACAAATTCCAAAAAAAAAAAAAAAAAACATTTTTTAATATCTTGTTAGTAATATACTAAAATGTGAAACAAATATTTGAAAAAAAAAACTTCGAGTTGCAGCCAGGGTTATGAGTTTTAAACTCAAAATTTTTGTATCAAAAATTAGATTTTCAATTTTTATTAAGAAATTTTTTTCATTTTTCTATTCGATATTTTCAGACATTTGGAATTAAAATTTTCAAAATTAGTTTTTATTGAAATTTTCGGGATTCATAAATAAAAAATAATAATTTAGAGGTTAATTCAACTTTTTAATGAATTATTTGAAACCTTTGTGACAGTCTTCTAAAAGTAAATGAAAACTGTAATCATCTGTGGAAAAATCATCTAGTTTTTTAGCAAAATTCAATAAAAAAATGTTTCTACAAAATATGTCATATCGTTAGATTAATTGCTATTTTTTTCTTTTTTTTTAACAATGCACTTAGCCCAGTATGCAAGTGGCGTATTAAACCCCAGTGAAGAGTCTTGAACTTAGCAATATGAAAATAATTTGTAATTGTCCGCTCATCGAAAGTTCAATGATCAACTAACAAGCTATTTTGCATTTGGCAAATATTGAAATTTCATACAAATAGTTTGTCAATATGAAATTACGCTCAAAAAAGTTCGAGAACAAATGGAAACAGAAAGTCCAGCAATTCAAATAAACGCGCATACCTACAAACATACTGTGAATATTACCTTCAACTTTGTAACAAATGATTAATTTTTTTTTTTGTAATCATAGGCGCTTATTTCCTCTATGGAGGCACATTTACAACAAAAACAATAAACATGTGAAAAGTTAGCAGCACACAATCAGCAGATTTTATTGTTCCACGCAAATCAAATGATCCGTGTGCGTTTGGCGTAGCCATGTGGGGTGCAACGGCACAAAGCAAGGCCTGCCTCCTTTCAAAAAGCCTATCTGCCTGATAAGAACTGATAGATTTACTGTTTATAGATGGCATGTTGTGAATGAGATGACGAAAATAAATATGTAAATGCAAATACATACATACGTTAGGATGGTAATAAATACAAAACACAGCGAATAAAGTTAAAATGCCAGCTAATTCTACTAAATTATATAACCACTTCATACGAGTGATACATATGTATATGTATTTAGGTAAGAATTTGTTGAGTAAAACTGCTCAATTGACAGCTTTTCATTCAAAACAAAAATATTGACATGATTCTGAGTTCCAACGTACTTCTAACCACCCTAATGAAAACACTTGCGTACGTTTACATATTTTTAAAGATCTTCGAAGTATTTTAGTAAACAGATTAATAGATTGTTAATTTAATACATGTATTCATATATGCTGTTATGCATATTACTGTTGACACTTCCCTTGAACTGCCGCGCCTCTCTTCATTGTAAGTTTTCTCTAAAATAAATATTTTTATTTGCGGGTTCCGAGTTCTTGAGTGTGCATATGTAAGTGCGGGATACGTCAATTAGCACCATAATTCAATACATAATCTTCGAATATTTTTTATTTATAACAACTTATTTTTTTATATAAACAAACAATTTTGTAATCACTTTTGTACCGGATTTATTTTAAAAGCTCTGTACAGTATTTAAAACTGAAAATATATAAATCTACAAAGAACAAAGCAAAAATTTGACTTTTATTCAATTTAGTAGGCTTAAAAGAGATACCCTATACTACAAGAAAATTTTTTGCTGTGAAATGAAAAAGATTTGACATTTAATAAAAAAACACTAAAATTGAGGTATTATTACAAAAAAAAAAAAAACAACAATAATTAAAAACATTTACATTTTCTAAAAATACACAGAACAAAGTTTTTCATATCTATTGACACTGCTACTATTTGGAGAATCTATTGCATTGTACGAACCTATTGCCTATATAATGCTCTATTCAACTCTGACTCGAGTACACGCAAGTAGGTATTTTTGTAATTTTACTTAGCTACTAAAATAAACACATTTAACTTAGCTAATACACAAATTAATTTGAATAATTTGCTAATTATGCTATGTTACTAGTGGTTACTAAATTCTATTTGTTTCAAGGTAATCTTCACTGTCTTCCTCTTCCACCACGCTATAAGCCGATTTGCCGCTATTTTTGCCAGCTGGTTTCTCTAAATGCGTATCGAAGAACTCGTCGACGGTGTCTGTATTCCATTTGGTTATGGATAATGTCTCCTGCACATTGCCGCGAGCGTCCAGTAATTTGACAGTCGGATCAAGGCCACGCATGTATTTAATTTGTAAATTCGAATATTTCGCCGGTCGGCCACTTTTTATGAATGCTTCAATTTGTGGATAAGCACGAAATTTGCATGTACATACTTCGAGTATGGCTTTCGGCCAACGACGTTGTGCAGCCGGCTGCTTATCAGGCGTACAACACTCCTTGCAATGCGGCCTTTAAAAAAAAAAGGTAAAAAAAAGTATAAGAGTGCAATTACTTTAAGCCTATAAGGAAAAATATACTTACTTTATCGAATCCAAACCGAAATCATTTAATTTTTCACAGGATGAACACATTAGTTGGGCTTTGTTAAACCCAAGTTCTCGGCAGTCCTGCGCTGTGAACTCAGCAAATATGCTGCCCTGAAATGTTTCGCGTTATTGAAATAATTATTTGTTGCTAATAAACAATACTTACAACACATAAAGCCAGTAACAATGTAATATATTTTAACATTTCTATAATTTTGGTAAGTATTTAACCGAGTAAACATAAAAGACACGTACAATTTGTTATTAAATTATGGCAGTGGAATAATACTTATTAGACACAGCTTTCATTTGACAGTACCTATGCAAACATCACAGGGCGTCGAATTATCGAAATAAGTAAAACTTTACATTTCAATTAAATATTATTTGGTAGATTACTCGGTATTCGCATCTTATGAAAGCACTTATGAAAATATAAATTTTATACTTTAAAATCATTTGTGGTAATTGAAAAATATATAAGACAATATTTTTGCTTTATAATAACAAAATTTTGCCTTATGATAATAAAACCCATTATTATGCACTGCAATGCATAAACGATTTGTCGATACTGCAGTGCAGCTAATTTCCTTCCTAAATCCTGAGTATCTCGGAAATTACAGTTTGGAGATATATGGGACAAAACCTTAAGGTTTATATGATATTGTTACAAAAAGTAGTATTAAGTTGTATTTGTATTACTATATGCATCCCTGATTATGAACAATAGCTGTAGGTATATGGAATAGCATTTGTCTTATTGTAGACATCTGGCGCCGCGGCTGTTTGTTTGTCGAAGCAATAGCTACATCTGGCGCCGTATAGCAGTATGTTCTGGTGGTTTCTAGACGCAATATTCTAGAAGGACACATCGGCATCTAGCGACATCTGGCGCCGTATAGCAGTATGTTCTGGTGGTTTCTAGACGCAATATTCTAGAAGGACACATCGGCATCTAGCGAGAAGTGCGTGGCTATATAAGCCGTGGCAGCGCCAACGTAATCAATCAGTGCTAAGAGTAAACTGCTATAGTGTAGACGAGTTGTGAAATAAAGAGTTGTTGAATTAAATTAAACAGTGTTGATTTTATTTGTCAATCCAGAGATACGAACCTAACAAAGTAAACTAGCAAGCAGTAAATTCGTAACAATTGGTGTCAGAAGTGGGATTGTCAAATAATCCAAATTCAAGATGGTTAAATTCGGAGAATTGAGAATTCAGCAATTAAAAAAGGAACTGGAGGAGCGTAATTTGCCGATAAGCGGGCAGAAGGCGGATCTGCAGGCACGATTACGTGAAGCAATGGAAGCGGATGGAATTAATGTGGACGAGTTCGAATTTGTTGGGCCAGAAACTTCTACAAAGGTAGAAGAAAAAGTAGAAGAACAACGAACATCACCGAGTGTGGACATGAACATGCTGTTAGTGGCTATACAGAAAATAGCTGAAAATACAGAAAATGCAGTGCAAACAGGAAATCGTCTGGCACAGCAAATAGCTGAAAATGCAGAAAAGGCAGTGCAAACAGAAAATCGTCTGGCACAGCAAATAGCTGAAAATACATCGCAGTTAAAGTCTTGCCTTACACAACAAATGACTGAAAATAATACGCAGTTAGAAAAGCGTTTGGTACAACAGATTACAGAAAATAATATACAAGTGCAAGAGAAATTTTCAAAATTTGAAGACGAATTAAGCACAATAAAAAATGACGAAGAAAATTTAAGATCAGAATTTCTTCAACTGAGTAATCGTATGCGAGAACTGCAACTGCATGGCCCTGCACTATCAACAAATAATCCAAGATTGAAGGCACCCACATTCGATGGAAGTATTCCATTTCAAATTTTCAAACTTCAGTTTGAAAAGACAGCATTGGCCAATAACTGGAATGCAGCGGACAAAGTGGCGTCCTTGTTTGTATCATTGAAAGGACCTGCGGCAGAAATCCTTCAGACTATTCCAGACTGTGAACGGGACAACTATGAGGCATTGATGAGTGCGATAGAAAGACGATATGGTAGTGAGCACCGGAAACAAATATACCAGATCGAACTGCAAAATAGGGGTCAGAAGATGAACGAGTCATTGCAAGAGTTCGCAACTGAAATCGAACGACTGGCTCATTTGGCAAATGCAGATGCACCTGTGGATTACATTGAGAGGGTAAAAATTCAATGTTTCATAAATGGAATTCGTGATGTGGACACCAAACGCGCCACATATGCATTGCCAAAAAGAACGTTTGCTGAAACGGTTTCGCACGCCCTCACACAGGAAACAGCTTCCCTACTAAGTAAACCAGCACACAAGGTACAAAGGGTTGAAATGGAACAACCGGCGCTGATGGAAGAAATATTGAAGACTCTGAAGACAATTGCTGCACCGCGAGTAAATACAACAGGCAGATGTTTCAACTGTGGAAAAGCGGGTCACTTTGCCCGAAATTGCAATATAAAAGTAAACCCATCAAAACGGAAACAACCAACAGATAACGAGGACGAAGCATCCACATCTCACAAGTCGTTAAACTAAAACGGAACAGTTCAAAGGGGCGTGAGCTGGTTCCCACAACTATTTGCCCCGCCATCTCGATATCACAAATAGGTCGCCATGACAACAATCTTACTATCAACGGCATCGTAAATGGACGACTGTCAACGCTTACTTTGGATACTGGTGCCACACATTCAATTATCCGACCGGATGTGGTAAGAGGGACGGTTGAACCATTAGTCGGTTGCAAGCTTCGAACGGCCACCGGGGAGGAAGCAGCTGTCGCGGGAAAAGTGTTTTGCGAAGTGATGATTGGTACCCTGGAAGTTAATCACACCTTCATCGTAGCAGAAATCACGGATGAAATTATAATGGGAGTAGATTTCATGATTGATCACGGGGTTACTTTGGATTTAAACAAGCAAATGCTGTTTTGCCAGAACATGGAGATGCCTATAAACACCGGATATGAGACCAACGTTGAAAGTAAGAGGGTGATTGTTGATGATAATCAGAGCATTCCACCAAAATCTGAGGCGATTGTATGGGCTAAAGTGAATGGAGGAGGTGGGACTGAAGAGTTGTGGATTGTGGAACCAACAAAAATAGATACACCCATATTGGTAGGAAGAACGCTTGTGAAAACTAGAGAAGACGCCACCATTCCAGTTAGAGTAGTGAATGAATTCAACACGCCTATAAGTCTGAAGAAAGGAGCAGTAATTGGACAGTGCCAGAATATAAGTGCAATAGCACGATGCGAACGGTCACAACAGAAACCTACTATTGAGCCACAGCAGATAAGTCCTACACTCCTAAATAATTTGCTGAACGAACTGCATGGAAATGAAAAATTAAAAGCAGAAAAACTATTAGAAAAATACGCATCCATATTTGCAAACGAAGGAAACACAGGAAGAACCGGCATTGTCAAGCATCGCATAAATACTGGAGACGCTAAACCAATCCGACAAGCTCCGCGTAGGGTTCCACTAGCAAAACGTGAGGATGCTAACAAAATTATTGAAGACATGCACAAAAACGGTGTAATCGAACCTTCAATAAGTCCATGGAGCTCACCTATCGTCTTAGTTAAAAAGAAAGACGGTAGCACCCGTTTCTGCGTAGATTATAGGAAGTTGAATGATGTCACAAAGAAAGACAGTTATCCTCTACCAAGAATCGACGATACATTAGACACCTTGTCTGGAGCGAAATGGTTTTCTACATTAGATCTACAAAGTGGATATTGGCAAGTCGAGATCGATGAATGTGACCGTGAAAAGACCGCTTTCAGTATGGGCGACGGGTTATGGGAATTCTCTGTGATGCCATTTGGGTTATGTAATGCGCCTGCAACGTTCGAGCGACTGATGGAACATGTGTTAAAAGGACTCAACTGGAAGACATGTTTGGTGTATCTTGATGACATTATCATCATGGGAAAAAGTTTTGATGATCATCTGAAAAATCTAGAGGAAGTCTTTCAGCGAATAGCATCAGCCGGATTACGCTTGAATCCCAAAAAGTGCTCATTATGGAAGAAGCAGGTCACATATCTCGGACATAAAGTGTCAACTGAGGGGATTCACACCGAGGAAGGAAAAATAAATGCAGTTAAAGATTGGCCTCGACCCACCAACATACATGAACTCCGCAGCTCTTCCTCGGTTTATGCACGTATTACCGCCGTTTTGTACCTGGATTTGCGAACGTGGCTAGAAGTTTACATGATTTAACAAAGAAGAATCGCCCGTTTGTATGGCAGTTGGAACAAGAAAAAGCGTTTGAGCAGCTTAAAGAACTACTTTGTACGGCGCCGATGTTGGCTTATCCAATACCTGGAAAGAAATTCATCCTGGATACAGATGCGAGCGCTTATGGAATTGGAGGTGTCCTGTCTCAGCTCATCGACGGACAAGAAAGAGTAATTGGGTATTACAGCAGAGTGCTCGGGAAACCAGAGAAAAACTACTGTGTGACGCGAAAAGAACTACTAGCTGTGGTGGAATGTGTAAAACATTTCCACAAGTATTTGTATGGACAACGATTCTTGCTGAGGACTGATCATGCAGCATTAAAATGGTTATTACAGTTTAAGAATCCGGAAGGCCAAATTGCACGATGGATCGAAAGATTACAGAATTACGACTTCGAAACGGAACATCGAAAGGGGATTCACCACAAAAATGCGGATGCATTATCACGTCGCCCTTGTCCACTGGAATGTAAACATTGCTCCAAATATCAGAGGAAAAGAAGGTATAATCAACGTGCGATTACTGAATATAGAACCTGAAGATGATTGGACTCCTCACCGCATCAGAATCAATCAGCTGGAGGACCCTGATCTTGCAAAGCTGATAATGGCCAAAGAAAATGGGGTACGACCACCAAAGGAACAAATAAGTAGCGAGAGTCCAACTGCAAAAGCATATTGGGCCCAATGGAACAGCATAAACCTCGTTAATGGATACCTTCATCGTACCTGGGAAAGCGAAGATGGCAAACAGTCTCGTCTGCTGATCATAGTACCGAAGTCCATGATCCCAAAAGTATTGAAAGAATATCACAATGGACCTAGTGGAGGGCACCTTGGAATAACAAAAACTATAGAGAAGATTAAACAACGGTTCTACTGGATCGGTTGTCGAGATTCCATAGCAGAATGGATAAGTAATTGCGTAGAGTGCATGGCAGCTAAAGGTCCTAAAGCCAAAAGTCGCGGTAGGCTACAACAGTACAACGTGGGATCACCATTTGAACGAGTCGCAATGGATGTTGCAGGTCCGTTCCCAACCAGTACGGCCGGAAACAAATATCTACGCTACTGGTTGTCATGGACTATTTCAGTAAATGGCCAGAAGTATATGCCTTACCAAACCAGGAAGCGAAGACAGTAGCCGAAGCGTTTGTAGAAAATTGGATAACAAGGTTCGGAGTGCCCGTCGAATTACACTCAGATCAAGGCAGGAATTTCGAATCTTCCATTTTCCAAGAAGTCTGTACATTATTGGGCATCCACAAGACACGGACGACAGCGTTACATCCACAATCAGATGGAATGGTGGAGAGATTCAACCGAACGCTCGAAGAACATCTGCGGAAAATCGTTGATAAAGATCAACGGAATTGGGACAAGTGCATCCAGATGTTCCTGCTGGCGTATCGTTCAGCGAAGCACGAGACAACTGGTTACACGCCAGCAAAGATTATTTTCGGATCTGATCTGCGACTCCCCGCTGATCTTAAGTTTGGAACGAATCCTACAGCTGTAAGAAATGATGGAGATTATTGTTCTGCCTTAAAGGAAGAAATGAATGAATTGCATCTAATGGTAAGACAGCATACGCATCTGATGAGCAATAAGATGAAGGACCGGTTCGATCAAGCGGCAAATTCAAAGGTTAAGGTTTTGAAGAAGGTGATCTGGTCCTGTTGTACAATCCACTTCGAAAGAAAGGCTTGTCCCCGAAATTGCAGACAGCCTGGGAAGGACCCTATATGGTGATGAAACGACTTAATGACGTGGTATACCGCATACAAAGAAATGGGAAAGCACGATGTAAAATGAAAGTAGTACATTTGGAGAGGCTCGCCCCATTTGGTTCAAGAGGATTTGTGCCTAATCGGGACGATTAGGCTTTAGTGGAGGGCAGTGTTACAAAAAGTAGTATTAAGTTGTATTTGTATTACTATATGCATCCCTGATTATGAACAATAGCTGTAGGTATATGGAATAGCATTTGTCTTATTGTAGACATCTGGCGCCGCGGCTGTTTGTTTGTCGAAGCAATAGCTACATCTGGCGCCGTATAGCAGTATGTTCTGGTGGTTTCTAGACGCAATATTCTAGAAGGACACATCGGCATCTAGCGACATCTGGCGCCGTATAGCAGTATGTTCTGGTGGTTTCTAGACGCAATATTCTAGAAGGACACATCGGCATCTAGCGAGAAGTGCGTGGCTATATAAGCCGTGGCAGCGCCAACGTCGTAATCAATCAGTGCTAAGAGTAAACTGCTATAGTGTAGACGAGTTGTGAAATAAAGAGTTGTTGAATTAAATTAAACAGTGTTGATTTTATTTGTCAATCCAGAGATACGAACCTAACAAAGTAAACTAGCAAGCAGTAAATTCGTAACAATATTCAGTTGAGCTACAAAAATATTGTTAAATGCGTAAATGTCACGAACTCACAGATAAAATGAATTTTCAAGCATAAAACTCTACAACAAGGTGAAATTATTTATTACGTAGGGAATTTTAATCCGTTTATAAAACCCACACTTTCTACATAGAATTCAGAACGCATAAAAGTATTTATTTCATATTAATCTATTATTTATCGGAATGCCATTGACTATTCAAGTTTATAAAAGTACTAGAGTATCAACACTCTCGATATTAAAATATTGATAGTATAAGTGAATTAGGCACCTTGTCAAAATAACGGACCTCCATAGCTGTTCGCGCTTAATGAGAAAAGGAGTAAAAATATATACATACATATACATATGTATATATTTCCAGGGATATTTTATTTAATATCCCGCCAACAGCTGGAAACCTAATGCAGCGGAAGTGAAAATTAAGTGTAATAATCGTTAAATATTTATTTTATTTATAGTCTTGTATAAACAAAATGTATTATTGGTTTTAAAATGTAAAAACATGTTTCAACAACTAAATAAAGTGAAAATTACGAATGAAACAGAAAAATTATGTTAAAATTTTCAAATTTAGCGACCAAGGCGAGTTATGCCGGTTTATGACTGCAAAATATAAACAAAATATATATTAATTTGCAATTATGTTCAAATATGTGCATATACGTTACTTTTCAAACAATTCAGCAACAGGTATGGGATGTTTGATAGTGACAGTCTCTTTGCTTGCAGGAGTTTCATAAGCGATGACTTCAGTTGGCAAAACGCCGGCTAGCTGTTCCACCAGAGGTTCATTTACATGCTCTATAGCAGATGTAATGTTTTGTACCTCAGCAGGTTTGCTTTGCTCTGAAACTGGGGTAGTGTGTTCCTCTAACTCTTCTTTGTTAATTGGGGTGTGTGAAGCTTGTGCTGAGATATGTGGATCTTGCTGATGATCTATGGGCAGATTTGGTGATTGGATCACTGGTTTCTTTTCCTTCGAGTCAGCATGGCTTTCATCACTTTCACTACTTTCTTTTGACTTACTATCCTCCTCACTACTATTTTTCTGTTCTTTCTCTGCCTTGTCACCGCTCTTTGGTGACTCCTCAGGATGGTGATATTTTGGCACTAATGGAACTGGTATATCACGTTTAACCGGCGTTGCTACATCTGCGCTCTCTGATTCGTGAGCTTCAGTGTGGTCACCAACTTCTACAACTGGATCTTCAGAATTTGTTTCATGTTGAACCTCTTCTTCAGTCGATTTATTTTTTTCGTCAATATAAAGAAGTGGTGCCACTGGTACTGTAGATGCTCCAATTAGATGGGGATCTACTTGACGGCGTTGTCGAGATTTGGGTAAATCGCGAGCAGGCGCTGGGCCAGGATGAGCCTTGCGGGATGGTACAGGTGTAGGCCCAGATACTTTTGAAGTCTTTCTCGTTTCTTTGTTTTGCCCCTTTTCTCGCTTTTGACGATGATGAGTCGAATCAGCCTCCAAACTATGCTCGCTTGACTCTTCCGAATGTTTATTTTCGTTTTGTTTGATAGGTAGCGCAGTTGGAGCAAAACGCGTTATATGATCATAAGGGTTGTCCTCAGCTTCACGTTTATGTTTCACAATCTCGCTCGGGTCGGTGATCTTGGTGATCTTCTCAGCAGGCTTAGGATCACTGGGTACATCGGGATTAATAGGACTAGGACGCTCTAGCGGTAAATCGTGGTCTTTAACTACCGTTGAAGTTTGTTGTGAGGTAGGAGCCGCAACGCAGCAAGCCACCAAACTGGCCAATATTATCTTTAAGAGTATACATATAATTAGTCTGATGTTATATAATAAATGTATTTACTCACAATCTGTCGCATCGTTTTATATTTGCTGCATGAACCTTTGAAATATGAACCAACACTACTCTTGTAACCTTTATGTTTATGGCTTTTATACATAAACACACAGTTAATATGGAAAATTGAAAATGAGAAAAATAAATAAAAGATTGAAGTGAGAAAATGTTTGTGCACTGTCGGCTAAATGTTTACAGGAATTGTTAACTTTTCGATAAATTGTGCTAATTAAAGCGAATGTGAAGCACAAAACAGAGCAGTTATCAATTTAAGCTATATTTTGGAAAGTGGTAATGCAAATCCTCACATCACAGATAGTCATATTAGCGACTCAATGCAAACATTTTTATTTTGACCTATTTTTAATGAAAAATGGAAAGATAACCCGTCCGCCCATTTTTGTATGGATTGTTCGGTCCATAAATAAAAAATTAGCAAGCCGCTCAATTTATTTATTTTCATTTCTCCTTTGCAGGTGTGTATTATTTATTTATTTACGAATTTGCTTCATGTTAACAATCGGTTACGCAATGATTCACCAATTAGTGTGTAATTGATAAAAAACTGTTCCAAATGGTTCGATGTTTACGATTGTGATGCTAGGAAAATAATGGAGATCTATTAGTAACAAGATGTCACTTTACATTTTAAAACCACAATAAGTGTAGAATAAAAAATATAATAGATATAACTACTCGGAAGTGCTGAAAAGGAAGTTTTGTGTGTTAAAATATTAAAAAAAGATGCTTTTAACGGACAGTGAAAATTAACTGAAACTCTAAATTCTCATAAAATGCGTCTATATTAATAATGATATAAAAACATACATTAACAATGAATTCATTGACCTTTAATATTGTTAAAAATAAATTGTTATCGATAAATATATAAACTAGTTGTGGTCTTGAAAGCAACTAGTGCGAATACAATTTTCCGAATTCTTAAATAATCCGTGGCATAACTTTATATTTGTTACACATTGACACTGAAGATAAAATAACAAATTAAATATTTTATTATAATATTGCAACTTTTAAATGTTCGTAATAAGGATTAAACTATCTAGTACATATGGAGGCCTCTATTTAACCACATTGTCCAATTGACTAAAAACTTTATGTATTAGTATTTATTAGCTTAGATTTAAACCACTACTAACTAGCTTCATATTCTTGTGCCTCTTCACTATAACTAATTTGGCTGTTATCAAAGTGTGCACTTGTTTGAAACACTTGTACCGGTTGAAATTCTCCATCTTTTAAGTTACTTTGGGGCTGCTCCGGTGTCTCAGAAGAAATACTCGATGCCTTGGCTTTGGCCAGGAGTGGTTTAATAAGCAAACCCTTTAAACTATAATCTGTAACATTCAACTCAAGCTCTGCAACATCGAGTGACTTTTCCACCTCATTGACGTTAGTGTTTACTTTATCTACAAACTGTTCCAACTTATCTATACGTTCGCGTAGTTTCTGAAAATTATCGCTAAAAGCGAGTATGCCACTGACGTGGTTCTCCAAAATGATGTTGTTTTCGGCACGCACCTGCAAATAAACTCAATTACTGTCATATTCATTAGATTCACTTTAGTTTGCTTACACTCGAAAGCAGTGTTTCGAATTCGTCCAGTCGTGCCAGCATATCCTCAATACTCATACAAATCGGATTAATCTGTGCGAATACAAATGTAAGATGAAGCATTATGTACAATACTTTGGCTCACCTCTCGTTCCAAATTAATGCTTTGCAAAATTTTTGCATAGCCCTCCGCAGCCTGTTCAACCATAATTTCCTTTTAGTTGTCAACAAATATTTGTATCTTATCAGCCAGGCAAAGTGAAAACAAAACAGCTGTTTTACTGCGGATGTGTTTCTTTAGCACACACAGCAGAATGCAATATTCTGTCCACTAAACATATCTAAACGTGTATGTTTGTTTGACATTAAATTTCTCATCGATTTGACTTGTTTGACGGCTGTGTATATTTTAAGCGAAAAAAATATATTTTCATAAACTGATTTGTGCCAAGTAAATTTGAAGTATTAAAGTGTTCTAACGATAATGAGTAATTACCGAGGAATTGGCGGTGGAGGCTTTCCATATAAAGTGAATCAGAACCGCAATGTTGGGGCATCTATGAACGCAGTGCCTCCACCTTCTTCGCTTAATAATCGTGGACCTCAGAGAGGGGGTGGAGGGGTGCGTGGCGCCGCTGGAACCACTGGAGCTACTAAGTACGGTTATACATCACTAGATTCGATAAGCCAGTTCACAGCTTCTCAAAATCTCATTGGTAAACGTAAAGCACATACAGAAGATGAATATTTTGATGATGATGAGGAGCAAACCCCGGAGCAAGCCTATATTCCAGCACCAGGCTCACCCGGCTATGTGAATAAAAACAAGGCAGATAGTGATTCCGATGAAGACCCACTTGATCAGTTTATGGCTGGCATTGAACAGCAAGTACAGAAGGAAAAAGTGCGAAAAGAACATGCAGTAGTTTCTCCAGTCGAAGAAATACCCGGACCAAAGAATGCGAAGGGCGTGCGCGGAGATATAGATGACGAGGACGACGAAGAAAGTTATTATCGGTACATGGAGGAGAACCCTAATGCGGGTCTTCGTGATGATGGTTCCGATATCGAAATAGAATATGACGAAGATGGCAATCCAATAGCGCCACCCAAAAAGAAAGACATTGACCCTTTACCGCCTATATACCACTCAGAAATTGAATATGAGCCATTTGAAAAGAATTTCTACACGCAACATGAAGAAATTTCCAACCTGTCAGAAGATCAGGTTCGAGAGCTGCGGAAAACGTTGGGCGTCAAAGTGACTGGGCCAGAACCACCAAAACCAGTGTCCTCGTTTGCGCATTTTGGTTTCGATGAAAGCCTAATGAAATCAATTCGCCGAGCAGAATATACCCAACCGACGCCCATACAAGCGCAGGCAGTGCCTACAGCCCTAGCAGGACGCGACATTATAGGCATTGCAAAAACCGGTTCTGGTAAGACTGCAGCCTTTGTTTGGCCAATGCTTGTGCACATAATGGACCAGCGTGAGCTGCGCACAGGTGATGGTCCCATTGGTCTAATTCTAGCGCCCACGCGTGAATTATCGCTTCAAATATACAATGAAGCTAAAAAGTTCGGAAAGGTCTACAATATCAACGTGGTATGTTGTTATGGTGGTGGCTCAAAATGGGAGCAAAGTAAAGCACTTGAACAGGGCGCCGAGATTGTGGTGGCTACGCCTGGTCGAATGATCGATATGGTAAAAATGAAAGCGACAAATTTGCGTAGGGTAACATTTCTGGTGCTAGATGAGGCAGATCGCATGTTCCACATGGGTTTTGAACCGCAGGTTTGCAACGAAGTTGTAATAAGCAGGGTTTTCTTTATTTCCAAATCTTTTTTTTATTCTAGGTTCGGTCCATCTGCAATCACGTGCGTCCTGATCGTCAAACATTGCTATTCTCAGCCACATTCAAAAAGCGCATCGAACGTTTGGCACGCGATGTACTCACCGATCCCGTGCGCATCGTGCAAGGCGACCTCAATGAAGCCAACCAAGACATAACACAGTACGTTTATGTGTTCCCCAATCCACTGCAGAAGTGGAACTGGCTACTCTGTCATTTGGTTAAGTTCCTATCGGAGGGCAGTGTATTGGTGTTTGTCACCAAAAAAGCTGATGCCGAGACTGTGGCCAACAACCTAATGGTGAAAGAATACAACTGTTTGCTTCTGCATGGTGATCTAGATCAAGCTGATCGTAACAAAGTCATAACACAATTTAAGAAAAAAGAATGCGACATACTAGTTGCCACCGATGTGGCTGCACGTGGCTTGGATATACCACATATACGCAACGTTATTAATTACGATATTGCACGCGACATCGACACACATACGCACCGCATTGGTCGTACCGGGCGTGCGGGTGAAAAAGGTACAGCCTACACCTTGGTCACAGACAAAGACAAAGAGTTCGCCGGTCATCTGGTGCGCAATCTAGAGGGTGCCGATCAACAAGTACCTGACGACTTAATGGAATTGGCCATGAAGAGCTCGTGGTTCCGCAGTTCTCGCTTTAAACAAGGCAAGGGCAAGAAAATTGCCATTGGAGGCACCGGTCTAGGCTATCGTGAACGCAGTAGCGGCAGCAGCAGCATAAAATCGAATTCGGCAAATGAGTCCTCCTCGTTCGCATCCATAAATAAGTCAATATCGGCTGCGGGTCCAGCAACCGATCGCTACGCGGCCATGCGCGAGGCATACAAAGCACAATACATGTCCCAATTTCGGGCTTCCACTGATCGCACATGGGAAAAGACTGTGCCTGAGACAGGCGTTTTCGCAGCACCGGCGCCTGTGTTGCCCTCAATGCAGCCAACGTCCTCAACATCGAGTGGCAATGCAGGTGCTGGTGATGACAGTGGAAAACCACGCAAGAAGAAGAGTCGTTGGAACTAAAACTGGTGCGAAAGCGATTGAGCACCGATTGCATATAAATAGTCGTACTTGGCATAAAGAGATTGATTGAAGAATTGGCACCCACTGGAATTACATTTAAATCATTTTGCACATTCACATTTTTGCAAAGTTAAGCTAAATACATTCAAATAAAAAATAATTCATTATAAAATAGCTGTTATTTGTTGCGCAAAGCAGCAGCACCCTGCTCTTTAGTGTTCTATGTATTTATTCTTTGTTGGCATAACAATAATTATGTGTAAAAAGCAAGCTGTAAACAGTCAATCCGGACCCTAAAGAATAAATGTCAACTATTCAACGGAAGTGCATAAGTGTGTGTGTATATTTTATAATGCTGTTAAATGCTTAACGCGTGTGATTTGTGTCTAAGTGCATTTATAAGCAACCACTTTCTACATACCTTACGCTGTAATGCCAATCAAGTTTGGAGAATCGAAAAATACATTCATAACTTTTTTCCGTAATTCTTTTATTTTCATCTCATGTCATTCTTAATATATCGACTCGCATTCTGCGCAATAATCAACACGCTGCCACTGACCATATGCTCGCTTACGCTAAATTTAATTTATTTAAATATTTTTGTTTTGTTTTGTTTTTAAATATGTACACAAATATGTTTTAAATACTTATTCGTTTATTTTTGTTTTTTTTTTTTTGTTCTCATTACTTCCTTGGCTTAAACTCATTAGTTTTTGTGGTATTCTTTTAACATAAATTTTGTAAATCGGCATATTGCTCGAAATCTCTGTGCATTTTTATTTATAATAAAAATCACATTTTGCGCATTTTTGTTACTTAATTCTTATTTAAATATTTTGAATTGTTTTTTCTCTTTTTTATTTTTATTGTAATTTGCTTCTATAAACATACATATATATAATGAATGGATCCTTCTCACCGAGCAAATAATAAACCTTGTGCTAAGATTGTGGCAAGCAGATTTTAGCAAAATTATGTATTACTAAAATTACTTGATTTATTTTGCATTATTTTTTATTTAACTTTATTTTTGCTATGCCTATTGCATTTTTTGAGTTTTTCAGTTTTGTTTTACATTGAAACCACTACTTAATTTTCATTAAATATTTTAATGTTATTTTTATGTGTTTAAGATTTCTTAAACGTTAATGAAATTATAATTTTTTGTTCAAATTGTTTCTTATGTATTTTTATCATTTTTTTTATCTGTTTTTATAATTTTGTATGTGAATTATTTTTTTAATACATTCTTTTTAACTTTTTTTAATTGTGTTGTTTTTTTTTATTGATTTCATATATTAAATATATTCAAACATTATATAATTTTATATATTTAATTTATTATTTTTTTATGCTCCGCTCACAATCACTAGTTTTTTTTTTTTATTTTGAGAGAAAAGTTAAGATTCATTTAACTAGAGAAGAGTAATTATGTATGCTTTCTCATAATTTTTTTTAATAAATTTATTTTACTATATTTTTTTTGCGTGATTTTGTTGTGAAATCTGTCGTTCTAGTGAATATTCAATAAAAACAAATTATTTACAAAAAATATTTTTTTTCTTAAACAACTGGTTGACGTCAAATATTATTACTTTTACCATTTGGCGCCCGTTAAAAAATCGGAAAATAGCTAATAATTAAAAAAGCTAAGTAATAATGGGTATTTTAATATTTTTTGTTTACTAAATTCGGGTTTTCATTCAATAAAAAGTTTACATACTCGTTTTTAAAATTAAAAAAATACCATTTTACTTTCACCAACATTTTTTTTTTATTTATTATGTAAGTTTTCGTATATAAAGAAGAAATTTGAATGAAAGAATATAAATGAAAAAATTAAATATTTAATATTGTATAAAATTGCAATTTGCAGCCGAATTTATTAATTTTAAGGTTATACAGTAAAATTCAAAATTTTCTGAAAATTACACAGCAGCTAAAAAAAATTAATGTTGTTGTTATAACAACATACTTATGTACAACAACCAAACCGCGGATTTTTAGTGTTTTTGCTGTGTTGCTTCGCATATTTTTATTGTTCATCTAAAATAATTTGTTTTTGTTTGTTTTGCTTGGCTTGTAAGCAAAAACTGAAGAGTATTTCAATAGTGCGCCCAATAACTCCCATAAATCCGCCTGTCAAGTGTTTCTGTTCCGATTTGTTGTTAAAACATAAGTGCAAATGAAAAGAAAAATCACAATTTGTTGTTGTTTTTAATACTTTTTTATTTTTGTGTACTTTGTATCAATTTCAATTCACTTTTTTTAAATATATTTATATGCCATCTTTTTTCACGCAAAATTATTTATGTATGTATTTACAATATTTATGTTTTCATCAAATACCGTTCAATGTATGTATAGCTACATGCACATAATATGTATTTAAATACTTTAAGCATATTATTTAAGTTTTACCAGATAGTTTTACTTTGTCACTACGATTTTAAGGTTAAATATATATATGTATGTATACATATTTTTTACTGCTTATACTTTCTACACACATACATTTGTGTAACTTAGTAATTAGAATTAGATTTTCTGGTGCTTAATGTCTAGCACAAATTAAATTCAATATTCTTTTGCATACTTTTTGTTGTTCTAGGGATTTTATGATTTTTAAAATTTTTTATTTTATTTTATGATTTTTTCCGTTTGCTTAGATGATAATTTTTAGTTCTGCTTGATTGTTAGGATTTGAAGTAAAACTAAAATACATATATATTTATGCACATACTATTTATTTATATACGCACACTTAAAGAGTTGTAATTTCAGCAATCATATATGTATGTATGTCTGTATGTATGTAGATGTAGCGCACATATACAGATGCATACGTCAGCATTTACATAGATACACACATACACACATATTAGTGATGTGCTCCTTACTACATATTTACCGTTTTAAATAACTATTTACATATGTATGTATGCGTTATGTTTTATATAAGCATGTATGTGTGTATATAATTTTTAATGCTACAATTAATTAAAAAAAATGTTTATTAAAATTATGCAACAATTGAATTTTAATTTTTTTAAATTTATTTTTGTTTTTGTTTTCATTTATGCTTTGTCACCTACGCTACAACACACACGCTCCTCAATTCTCGTACGCGCTCACACTAACACACAGCAAATTGTTAAATGTAAAGTTATTAAGCTTATTTAAATATATAAACACACACATACAAACATGTACATACACAGGTATGTGTGTGATTATGCTGCTTGCATAGTGTCTGCACATTTTTTTTATTATTTTATAATTAAATTTAATTTTTTGTATAATATACAAGTAAATTAATATGTTTTTATAATAATAGTTACTTTTTATTTATTTCTTTATTGAAATTTTATTTTATTTTAATACTTTGTACAATGGAAACATTGAAAAATGTTTGCCCTAACACATTCTTACATATTTCTTAATGAAACATCACTATTTTCCGTTCGCCATTTTATATGAATGTCAAAGACGTAAAGATTTTGTGTAAAAAATAATTTAAAAGCAAATTTTTTGTTGGAAAAACGCGCATAAAAAATCGAATATGTATATACTGTTCAACAATTACATGTGTATATATAAAAAAAATATTTAAACTTAATGCAGGCAAAAAAAAACAGTTGTTTTTGTGTAAACTAACATTTTCCTGCTTAACGTAACTATTTTTATGTCAGGCGCTGTCAATTCTTTCTTAGTAAATCCGTCATTTGTAAAGCATGAAACTTTGTACATTTAAAATTTATAACGAAGTAGCTTTTTTTTTGTTTTTTTACGGTTTAAAATCACATTTCATTGTTTTTGAATTATTTTAGCATTAATTTATGCGTGTATTTGTTGTAACTTTAATTATTTCTTTATACTTTTCTCACACCAAAGCATTGTTTCTTTTTTTAAGCAGGCAAAGTGAGCTTTCAGCTTTCATGTGTCAAAAGCTTTCACTGTTGGAGCTTTCATGCGTCGAAAGCTTTCACTACAGGAGCTCTCACTATTGGAGCTTTTATAATTTTACAAACTTCATGCAAACATTGTTTTTAAGGGAAATTTTGGCGAAAAGGTGCAGTCACTGTACAAGGTTGCCTACCAAAAAAGCGCGCTAAAGGGTTCTATAGACTTGTCACCGCAAAGTTTGTGAATATTCATTTTTGCAATTGCTTTTATGCTGCATTTAAGTGTGTTAAAACATTAATAATACTAAGTATGTACAGCTCGACAGTTAGCTTTCAAAGAAATTGCTATAATTTTTATTTCATTTCAGTAATTTTCGTCTATATGCTTGTTGTTGCTTGTTGGTGTGTTTGTTGTTTCATAAAACTCTGCTCTAAGCGCAACTACTGCGTGTTCATTTCTACTTAATTTACCAATTTGATTTTCGTTGAAAGTTTGTAAACAAAAAAATAAATATTATGGCAATTTTATAAAAATTTTATGCATTTTTTTCTCTAAACTTTTAAACTTTGAATTTGTTCATTTTATTATACTCTGTTCTCGAAGAAACACCAAATATTGTTTATTACTCTCGTACAATATGTATAACTGTATGCCGTGGCATGCTTTTGACATTCTTCGAAAGTGGAAATGTTACGACGAGCTGCCGCTCGGTTTATTGACTTATGCCGTTCTTCTGACACCCTGTTGCATCTTATGTATTTATGTATGTACACGTGTCACATTGGTGGTTTGTGTTGCTCAAGTTCTCACACCTCAACGCTTTTACGAGAGAGTTTGCTTTGTTGTTGTTAGTTGATTGTTGCGGTTTGACATTTCGTTTACAACAACTCCTTCAGTAGATTGTCTCAATCGAATAACGTTGAAAGTATGTCGTCATTGTTGTTGTTGTTGCTGGAACCGCTCGATGGTGGCGTGTTCAGATCGGGTTGTGGATCCAAGTACGACAGGATTTCCATGGGATCAACATCCGGTAGCAACTGAAAGTATTCAAAGATGACGATTTTGAGTCATTTTGTTTTTAATGACATATTTTGCAAGATATCTGATAGACTCTTTGGAAGTCATTTTTGAGATTTCTAAACTTGAATTTGTAAAACATATCTGAATCGCTATAATATATGTATATAGTGCTTTAATGCCGTCATATTTGCAAGGTTTGACTTTTCTTAACGAAAAAGGCCAGTTTAAGCTCAGATCCCTCTCACGCTCTCACGCTATTCAATATCTAACTAATCCCCAGAAGTTCTTCAAATTGAAATTTTCTTGATCCGACACATTTAGTTGAAGATCTTTTAGGACCTTGGTATACAACCAGTAAAATGTCAAGAAAGTCTAAGTATTCGCCTTGAATGGACCTTAAACACTTCTCAGGCACTCGCATCACTTATTTCTCAACTACCAAATCTAAAGATTAATAGCACTATATTTATAGAAAGTAATTTCACTTACATTCAAGTCTCCAGAACCGTCATTGTTGTCCATATTCAATTCCGCATTCAAATCCGTTTCGTTGAGATTCGACAAGCCGTTCGGCTGTGAGTTGATTAGCGAATTGATTATTTGCTCTTGCTGCGATTGCTGGACTGACTGTTGTGAATGTTGTTGCTGTTGGTGTGATTCATTCGCACGATTGGATGCAGGGCCGCCGGGTTGACCGGGTGTGCCAGGTGTTTGTGGTGAGGAGTTTGAAATATTCGCATTGGGTGTCGATGGCTCGTTATGCGCCGAGCTGACACTTGGTGGACCGCCGGGCGTCATCGGATGCATTGGTGTGTGCGGCGTGTGAGGCATCTGTGGACGAGTAAAGCAGTGGTTAGTAATCGAGTTGCAAATTGTTGTGCACTGATTTGTTGTATGCCATTGATAGTTGTGCAATACAATACTCACTTGATCTGTTAAGCTTTTCTCCATGGCGTTAAGCTGGTCCAGAGAATTGGCTGTGTCACCTGCATGCTGATCGGCGACGCCAACGTCACCACCGCCATACATATCGAAAGGACTGCGACTGTAAGATAGAAAGTGGTTGTAAGTTAGGAGCTTCTCCGCTACACTCAGTCGTTTAACAAAGAAACTTACATTTGACCAGCGCCGGGTACATTGGGCGTGCCCGCATTCATGTCGTGTTGCATGTAAGGACTCATCGCCTGCGAGTTGTCCCATGGTGACATAACTTTTGATTGATCGTCAAATGTGTTTTCCTGTTTAATAGTGGGTACATTGGGGCCACTCAGCTGACCGGCCATCTGGCCCACCATCTGAGCACCCATTTGTCCGGGCATTTGATTAGGCATTTGTCCAGGCATTTGGCCTCCCACCATCTGACCCATTTGTCCTGGCATCTGACCTGGCATTTGACCGGGCATCTGTGCGCCCATTTGCCCTGGCATCTGTCCACCCATTTGGTTAGGTGTCTGGCCGCCCATTTGTCCTGGCATTTGACCGCCGGGCACTTGACCAACCATCTGTCCTGCCATTGGGCTGGGCATTTGTGCTGACATCGCAGTGAGTGGAGAGCCTTGATGAATACCTTGCGCCGCGCGCCAATTACCACTCGAATCGACAATGACCTCGTCCACATCCGTGCCATTCAGTTTATCTAAAATGGCCCAGACATACTGATCGATCTCCAAGCTTTCGGTTAGCGCAGGTTTACTGTAATGGAGATGAAGTTTTAGTGTTGATTTTGCGAACGAACTAATATAAATTGCGAAAGTATTTGATGGAAATATATGAGATACTCACTTGCATTCTGGACACCGCCAGGCGCCACGTTCGCAGTTCATAAGCAGATATGCCTCCAGATCGAAACACTGGATATGCTTGCACTCATGTCCTCGCGCAGGCATGCGTATTCGAGACTTCATGATCGGACATTTCAATGAGATCTTGGTGCATTTGGTCGCTTCCATGTTGCCAGCGCCGGGTTCTAGTGGGCCGTTGGTCGTTGAGCAGACCATGAAGTTGCGTTTGATTTTGGCCACACAATGATCTACGGGTAAGCAGTTGCGTTTGTGCAGACTCTGGAGTACATGCCGCACGGAGGGTCGATGGACTAGCTGCAGCACGAACAAGTGGGACTGTAAACGAAGAAGATTAGCAATTAGACATATAATCAAACATATGTATATAAAAACTCGAAGGGCTATGTGGAGGAGTAAAATACTTACACAACAGCAGGAACTAGCGGTCAATTGCAGAGTATTGCGTCCGGGTTGACATACCGCCTTGAGATATAGCGGCCGCAATGCCTGGCCCGTCTTCTCGGAGCGTTCAATGGTGAGGGGCGTAGCATTGGCAGATACTGTTACCGTATGCGGCCAATTTGTGTTCATCTGTCGGTCATCTTGGTGGAAGCATTTCAACTGCAGCTCGAGATCGGAGCTGAAAACAAAGAAATAAATGGACGATTAGGCTCTGAAGCGGATTTATGGGCTCAGACGGGATTGACTTACCGACACATGAGCGTATTGTAGACATTCTGCTTCAAGTGAAATACGTGATTGCTGACGGAGAGATTGTGCAGCAAGCGGAACGGTGGAAGTATGATGCCATCACGGACGGGGAATGTCAGTCGCATCTCTTCGCCTACAAATCCGACATTATTGTAGATTGTGCGATGGTATGAGTGAGCGTTTGTGTGTGTATGTGTAAGGAGGGTATGAAAAAGTGAATAGAAATAGAAATGCATTAGACAAATATTCACTTCGTGCTTTGTGATTGTTTGACTTACAGTTGTCCATAATTGGTTTGATGTCTGGATTCGGACTGATGTATGGAACGCTGCAGGCAGGTGTTAATGGCGGCGTCGGATTACCAGGAACTGGGCTGTGTTGGTAATTTTGCTGGAAACTACACAGGGAAATAAGAATTCAATAAATCTTTATAAACTTGCAAGGCTATAGCTGGATAGCGGGAGAATTGGTAGTTTGGCATATAACTAAACGTTGGACTATATGGAAGGGACGAAGGTTGAGGATCAGAGGATTGAGAGAAATTGAATAATAACACATTATGACAATTTATACTCACCCTTGATTCTGGTACATGGAACCGGTATTCGTTAGGGCGCCCGGACCAGCCGGACCCATGCCAGGACCACCAGCACCATTTACGCCTGGATAGTATTGATTCTGTTGATGCGCCATAGCGGCACTATAACCGCCTGGACCTTGCGGCATGCCACGTTGCATTGCATTCACACCGCCAGGTCCCATACCGCCTGGACCCATAACACTTGGGCACATTCCACCGGGACCCATGCCACCTGGACCCATACCACCGGGACCCATGCCACCAGGACCCATACCACCAGGTCCCATACCACCCGGACCCATGCCACCGGGCCCCATACCGACTGGACCCATTGCATTAGCTCGGCCATAGCCACCCATTGGACCGCCACGAGCATAGGCGCCCGCTTGCATAGGTACTGGCACACCGCTACCCGCTTGCGGATGCATCTGTTGGCCATAGTGTTGCATGCTCATTTGCGGAGGAACATTCTGCATCGAGGGATTACCCATGGAGGTGTAGCTGGCTCGCTTCTGCGCCGCATGCATTTGTGCGCTGGGATATGGTGTGCTGCGTCGCGCATAACCACCGTTCGCCATGCCTTGCATCTTGGCCATAGGACCAAGGCCGCTCATTGCCTGCTGCTGCTGTTGTGGCGTCATCTGTGGACCGCCACCCATACTCATATTCTGCATCTGATTCATTGGGTTCATCTGTAATGAAGAATTTAAAATTTTAGTTTAAATCACTTAAATTAAGTACAGCGTAATCTTATAGAACTAAAGTCAGGTGGATTAGTTTCAAGGACGCCTACACGAAAGCTATGTTCACTGTTTATTTGTTTGTACTGCGGTTGAGCAGCAGCAACGGCCTGATTTAGTGGAATGTTAAGTTCGGAAGACCAAGGACGCATGTGGCTACAATATGAACCATCGCACTCTTCAGTTAAGGGAACGGGCTCACTTAGAATTTCCGTCAGATTATGACCAGCCTGCGCAGCATCTAACGGTTCTGAAACCTCCGGAGGGTTTACAGGCGCCTCGGTTGGTATATTAGCGGCCTCATTGGCCATTATAAAAGTTGGCTCGAAAGGCGTTTGCGGGTTCCAAAAAAGTTTAACACAAAAATGCACTTCTAAATTTCAGATTGTAGAAAATTCGGCACGTTCTATCAAATTTTGACTCAAAAAAATGACGACCTCAAACTGTATGCTATGCTTGAAGTGTTTGTGCGTGAATTTTTTCGTAAAAATTTCGAAATTGAAATCACTTAAGGAGAATGAGTGTATGCTTAAGCGAGTGTTTGAGAAGAAGGGAAGAATTATCTTATTATAGGATTAGATAATACCTCGAGGGTCTGAATTTGCAAAAAAAGGCTGAAGCAGCTCAAATAGCTGATTTTTGAATAATAATTTCATATTTGTGTATTTCCGATAAGTGAAAACAAAAAAGCAGTTCCATTCACTCAATGCATAAATTTGACCTCATAGAGGTCATTGCAGCTTTTCGAAAGCGGCTATCTTAGGCACAGCAGCAAGGCGCAAATTATAGGACTGTTTTTCTGTTGCATACTTTTGTAACTGATGTAACTATCTATTTATAAAGCAGCCGTTGCTATGCACGCATCCACCTAGGTTCATAGATACTTATGTACAAGCGGTACATGGCTCAAAGGTATATGCGAACGCGCGACAGCTGCAGTGAGTGCCCACATAACCTTCACTGTCCGGCGAATGTGTCACCGCAAATCGCGCTGCTCATCAGTAGCGCTTCAAAGGCGCAGCAACTGCGCATGTGCACACGTTTTTAGCGATTTTCTCTTATTCCATTGTAACAAAAAGCATTTGCGATTTATTTTCCCTTTTATTAATTGCGATTATTTGTTATAAAGTTTGTTTCTACTTTTTTTATTGTTGTATTTTTTCTTTTTGCTGTCAGCGACGCGTTCGTTGTCGTTTTGCTTTCTCTAAGTTGAATTATGCGCATATACACACATACATATACACATTCGTATGAGTGTTTCTAAGCATGTAAATTGCTGTTGTTGTTGCTCCAGCAATGAATTGAATGCTTTTTATTTAATTATTTTCGCTCGCTGCGAGTGGCCAGCGCTTGCGTGTCACTGCATTCACCAGCCGCCGTCCGTCATATGACGTTTAAAACAATTAAATTTGTTATTGAAATTATAAGTGAATAGAAAAACAAAAAAAAGCAAAAAATGAAAGCAGAAAAAATTATCGAAACGCCAATAATATGCTGAAAGGAGGGGAAAAATACCCAAATCGGTTTGCCTGAGAAAAACTGCGACTGCACAGCAATTGCAGTTGTGACATGCGATTTGGTGGTAATCATTGCTTCAAACGGAGTCAATACAACGCAGTTAGCAATAAAATTTAAAAATTACATAAACACAAACAATTATGGACGCAAAAAAATCGACATGAGCAGTTGTAGTCAGTATGCGCTTTTTGCTGCTCACACACACAAGTAATTTGCATATTCATTGCGCATGTGTGTGTGCGTGTGTTTGCAAGTTGAATTGCATGCAGGAATGTTTGTGTATAAAAATCGATGCGACAGTTGAGACGTCTGAAGTTCAACTTACGACAAATGCACTTCGCACTCATCGGACGTTTTTACAAATCGACAGTAAGACAATATGACAGTAGTAGTCTATGTAAATATTGGCATAGGAAGGTGAGAAGTGCAGTCGCCTGCCAATACATGCGTACGTACACATGTTTATCTTACACTACAAGGCGTTGTGGCGATGGGCACAGTGGGCGAGAGTGGTGAAAAACAACATTTTTAAAATGTTGAAAATTAAAAGCAAGAAGAGTAATAAAGTAAAATTAAATACAATAAAGTGATAAAATTTTAATTTAAGAATTAAAAATTATTTAAAAATAAAATAAAAGAAAAATTAAATTATATTAAACAAAAATATTTATTATAAGTAAAATACTAATAAAAAATTATTAAAAATAGTGAAATTAATGTAGTTAAAAAACAATTAAATAAAAATAAATTGCAATTAAATAAAAAAAATATTTTGAGGAAGTGTGAAAAGTATAAGAAATATAAATAAAACTTAATATTTGAAATCAAAAAAATAAAAATTATATTTAGATAAAAAATTAAAAATTAATAATTTTATAAGAAAAGAACAAAATTGAGTATGAAAGATAAAATAATATGTAACAGAAAAATTTAGATAAAATATTAATAAAAACTAAAGTATACAAAAATAAAAAAATACTAATTTAAATAAAAATATTTAACCTAAAATTTTAATTAATTAAAAAAATTAGAATAAGTGCAAAAAATTGTTAATAAAACTGAATACTTACGATTATTTTATTGTATAAACAACTGTTAATTTTATAAAAAAATTTAAAATAATAATTGTATAAAAAAATGGTAAAAAAATAAAATATTAAACATAAAATAATATGTAATGTATGTAAACAAGTTGAGATAAAATATTATAAAAGTAAAAATGAAGATATACAAATAATAAAGTATACAAATAATAAAAAATACTAATTTAAATAAAAATAAAATGTTTAACATAAAATAATAATTTTATAAAAAAGTAACAACTAAAATATAAATTAAATATTAAATATAAAATAATTATGAAATAAATAAAGTATTAAAAATTGTTCACATAGAAATTAAGAACACATTTAGGAAGACACAGAAAAACTAATTATGTTATGATGATAATAAATTAATATATATATGTGTATATAATATAATAATAAATAAAATATTTAAAATAATAATATTAATAAGTAAAAAAAATGTAAATTTCGCTAAAATAAAATAAATAAATAAATAAGTTATATATAACTTAAATAATGATAGTTAAATGAAAATATACAAAATTAAATAAAAAGTAAAAAAATTTAATCAATAAAATATTTATCTAAATTACTTCAATTCACAGCCCATGCACACTGCGCGCACTCCAAGCTACCCTAGTGCCCTCAAATCCTTCTGAGACCAAATGTAGCAACTAATCTTTACACTCATTACCCAAGTCTCAAAATATTTATATGTATATATTTTATGGCACAGCAGTACACATGGCATGATTATATTTACAGCTATTATTGAAATTACTTTACAAGCATGATTTTTCAACTTTTGCATTCACGTGTTACTAATGCGAAACAATTGAAAATCTGCCGCGTGTGCTTTGTTACTTTACGAGTGAGAAATAATGATGACAGTCAATATGTATGTTTGCGCAATAATTTTAAAATAAATCTTAATGCATTCAATATTAAATGCATGCCAGCGCACATTCACACACACACACATGCGCGCTTACATGCATGCAAATATAGAATATTGTGCTGTTTGATTGCCTGTGGCACAAGCAATCGCTTCGGTTAGTCGAAATGAGTGTCAACAATATTAATGTTAAATATAACAAATATAATGACAGCAATTATTCGACTAATTTTACTACAAATTGTAGACAAAAACAAGAAATCAACAAATCTCCAAAGCGCAGCCTGTGGCGCCTTAAGCATTGTGGTGCTCAGCAGCGATTTGCATCGCAACGAAATGCTCGGTCAAATGCCGCGCAGTGCATGCACTTACAGCACGAATGTAAGCGCACACTTGTGTTGTTGTCTGATCGATTTGACATCGCTGTTATGTAAGGGTTATGCAAGCGCTTTTAGCTAGTGATGTGTGCATATGGCGGCCGTAATCACGCATTGGCGGCCACAATCTATTATGGCAGTTAATGATTCGAACAATTCGATTTCTATTTTAATATATTTGTGTTTTTATTATTTTTTTTGTGTCAAATTGTTGTTGGATTATGACAGCATTGGCTGGCGATGCCTTGCGGCTTTGCTGTTTGATATTCGTGTTATTTTCATTAATTGTGTCATTGATCGTTTTAATTGTGCGCCGAGGTGTTGAAGCTTCCAGCGATGAGTTGTTGCACACAGCAAATAAATCTACTATGATTAAATGTACAACAATTTTGCACATAAATTTAATTTTTTTGTAATTTTTTTATTAAAGCTAGTAAAATGGTTGACCGGAGAATTGACACGCATCAGCGCTGACACATCATTGCTCACCTTTAAAGGCACCATAACTGAACAGTGTTGAAAGATAATGAAAATTTCATTAAAATTGCGCCACTTCCGCTAATTTTGATTGAATTTGCCACACATAAAAGCCCACTTTTAGGCGCTTACAGTAACTGATTGATTTTCAGGCGGCCACATTGTAAAGTGACCTTAATATAATATAATATACTGCAGGCCACATGCTTTGATGCGCATTCAAGGATAATAAAAATGTACGGCAGAGCGCCACTTAGATTAAAATGAAAGCAACAACAGCAAAACGGCTGCCTTAGACTCATCCACTACGAGCCACATGCTGCGCTGGCTGCTTAGTTGGTTGGCTATTATTCTCGCATCCGGCGCCTATTCGCCTTCAATATGGCGCTAAACAACACAATAATTTGGCCTTGAAACTCGGAAGGGTCAAAGCAATACTTTTTTTGTGCAAAAACTTCACTTACTTGATGCCTAGATGGCGCTATATTGGGATTGCTATTGGGGCCGCCACCGCCGCCATTGTATGCATTCATGTGGCCCATTTGCATGTTGGAGCCGGCATTCATGTTCACATTTGGATTGCCAGCCACTTGGGAGGCACCAGCGCCACCGCCAATGCCGCCGGCGCTATTCATATTGGTCGCACTTGGACTGCCGCTGCCGGTTGCGCCGATGTTGCCATTCATGTAGAGATTTTGCACATTACCACCATGCATTTGATTGGCACTCATCTGCAAGAGAAAGCGAGAAAAGAGTTGTGTGTGAGGGTTAAAGTAGTGAAAATGCATTAAAAATGTAATTTTGTCATTTATATGTTTTCTCCCAGGGTGACAAGTATTGAAAAATTGCTCGGAATTTGTATATTTCTTGGTAATATCATTAAATATATAATTTTCCTGTTGCTTTACCACGTCCAGTGACTGCATTTATAGCATAACCTCAATATGACAAGCTTTGACGCCTAAAAGTAAGCATTTCATATTGAAACGTGACAAAAAAAAGGTGGCATACTTTTAGGCTCGTATTTACTAAACTAATTTCCACGATAACTATTTGTATACAAATCAATTTTATACACAATATTAAATATAGTTGCCCTGAATTAGAAAACCTACTTTCTAACGTGCACGTGCGCCTAAAAGCACGCAACCCTTTTCCACAAAGTCAACTAATCTATCAGCATAGCTCTCGCTTGTTGTTTAGCTCGGCATATTTTTACTCTTTGCACACACACAGGCGTCAGCCTTGCTTACCTGCCCATATCCACCGGCCATGCCGCTCATATTATCCATCTGTTGTTGCTGCTGCAGACCACCACCATTAGCCGTTACCATATTACTATAGTTGCCGTAGCCGCTTGTCGTAAATTCCGAATTCGGGCCAAATGTATTCTTCAGTGTGCGCAATGTATCGGGCTCACCCATGGAGTACTGACCGATTGGTGGTGTGATGCCATTCTGTGCGCCCGCCGAGTTGTAAATGGGTGGATAGTTGCCGTATGTGTTATTATTTTGTTGTACAGATTGTTGTTGCTGATGTTGTAGCTGCTGTTGTTGCGCTTGCTGTTGATGCTGCTGCTGTTGTTGTTGTTGCTGCTGTTGCTGCTGCTGCTGCTGCGTTTGTACGTCGGGTAGTTGTGGTGATATCTGGCTCCCGGAGGCTGGCGCCCTCGAGGAGCCGTTGCCGGCGTTCATTTCATCATTTTTTCTGCGAAAGAAGAAGAGAGTGGAAGTTGTAGGTTAGAAATTTGTGATATTTAAGAGTGACTTTAAGTGCTTATGTAATTTGAATATTTTGAGTTGCGGCTTGGCATAACTTTAAGGCGTAAATCACTAAAAATAATATAAGAGCTAAGTCTTCATTGTCACTGCCGATGTTGATGACGAAGCTGCTCGTGCTGTGCACTTCTAAGTCTTCGCATTTCCGCTGAGCCGCGTAAAAAGAATAAAGAACGATCTATTTTTAGCCTATGCAAATTCGTTAACGACGTAAAACTTAGCATTGACATGCGACATTGACAGGAAGCGAGTATTTGAGTTGCTAAATAGCTGCCAAATTGTAGCAGCCCAGCAGGAAATCAAGTGATTATGGTCTTGATTCCTGCAAAAGCATTACAATAGTTCGATTTAATATTCGCAGCTGAGTTTTAAAGTTTATTTTGAATTTAGAATTCATATTTTATTTTATATTTTTTTATTAAATTATTTTATATAAGAAGTGTAGTACTGGAATTTTATATATTCTAAAGAAAACTCTAAGCAAAGCGTTGTTAAAAATCTACTTTTGATTTTTGTTATAACATTGCGCACAATCAGATCAGCAGTTGAAATTTCCTACAGGGTATTTGCTTGTAGGCTGAAAAGACGTATTTTGAATATATGCATCTTAAAACTCATTAAAATTTGTTTTTTAGTCTAGAATTTTGAAACTGAAGCAAGCTTGCTATTAAATATTTTATATTTATGAGGCTTTCACGCATATTAAGCACATACAGAAAGGTGTAGCTGCCTAAAAAAACAAAAAAGTGGTCGCTACAAAAATATAGGTGCGTTCAGCAGCACCTGTCCTTCACTGGGTTTCCTGCATGTTGCATACATAGTTATATACTAGTTATGTACTATATTCATACTTATTTGTATATATATAAGGCATGTACTACGTTACACTACACATATTATATGAAAAAATATTTGTATGAAAAATTCATTCAGATGCCTGCTGAATATAATTTTAGGATATATTTTTGTTGTTTTTGTTGCGCTATAAAATTTCTTGATGTCGCCTTTCTGTTGGCCTGTATACGGTGTTTATCTCAAGGATGAGTTATCGCATGAAATTTTCGAAGCAAAGGCAAAGGTGGATGACTGTGAATAAGCCAGCAGAAAGACAACCGAAAGACAGCCGAAAGTAGGTGCAGGTATCCAAATTGAGAAGCAAAAACAAAGCGCAGAAATATGAAGTAACTAAAAAAAGACGAGAGTGTAAGCTGTACTTGTAAATAGCTGTATGTCCGTATGTACATACAGGTGTATAAAGGCGTACTTGTGCTCATGTGGACACTTGTGTGTAGCTACATAAATGGCGCGTGTGGCTGTTGACAAAGCAAACAAGTGAAGCAGCGGCAGCGAAGGAGACAACAGCGACTTAAACACACACATATGTATATACAAACACACACACAGTTTAGTACGTTCACATATTATAGTTATTGCAATAAATTCGGCCTATATGGCTGTTGCTGAGCTGCTTGTGCATCTGCTTCGCGGCTGAGCGAAATATTTTCTGTGTTTTGGCATTCTCGCTGCTGTCGTTTACATATGTACTTGTATACTTATTTATTTATGACAAATATATACGTTAATATTTAAGCACACCAGTGACTGCGCAAAGGTGCACACACAGGAAGTTCATGCTCCTTTTATGGCTTAAGCATGCAAACATGTGGATCAGCGCCAGCGCACAAAGCAGTTGCTTCACGGAAGACAAAAAAATTGGCAGCTGCAGAGATGTGTCTGGTTTACAGGAAAAGGTGTTTTTTCTGCGAAACTTAGCTTTTTTTCTTGTTGTGCGAACCCAAAGTTATGCGTTGGCAAGCTTTGTGGTGAGAAATATTTATTTTTTGGAATTTAATTTAATTTCAATGCAAAGTGCAATGTAAGAGAAGATGATTTACAGATTTAGTGTTATTTTTAAATTTTAGCATAAATTTTATTTAGTATATTGAATAATTTTAAAGCTTTCATAAATTAACGGTAATACTCGTATACTGAACTGATACTTTTTTCTGTTATATTTAAAAAAATTTGAAATTGAAATTTGAAACAATAATAATTTCAAGCATTTAAAAGTTTAAATGTTAAAATAGTAACTAGTTACAAATTAGTGAAAAATTAATTAGTTACGATTTTGTGTGCTGAGGGTTTTAATTAAACTAAAAATCGCAAAATAAATTCGAAAATGCAACTAGTTCCAAACTAGACTATAATGGACCAGTTCGTATTATAAGTAAATGCAACAGCAAACCAACTTTTCTCGAATTTATAGTACAGACAAAGTTGTATAAATATATAATTGGCAGCATTGCACTATCTTAACTAATAACTTTACTAGAGGTACATTCGTATTTATGTATACATATGTATATATTTAACACAAATTTTTCCATAAATATACTACATTTGTTTGTGCCACGCATTCCAACAAACCTACGCATGCAACACACTTAGCGAGTCCTTTTTGCGCCACTAGCATAAAATTTAATTATTATTTTTTCGATTTGCTGTTTTACCACCCACAAGCATTTCGCTCGCCGTTCTTTAAACAAGCTTCACGGCAGTCACGGCGTTGCTACAATAAATGCCAAACACGCACATATATACAAACACAAACAAAGCAGCATGCATGTGTTGGTGAGAAGGTCAACAGCGGCGCGGCTATTTAAGGCGGTGGGCGTTTGCCAGCAGAAAGCTCCTTGCTTGACGGACTTTGAATTTCCATTTTTATTCAATTTTGCTTGTGGCGCGCAACAAGGCAGCCAAGGCGCCAGCGTGCACTTTACGTGAACCGTTAAATAGTCAGTTAGTTTGGCGAGCGGGTTCCATTAACTGGCGAAAGAGAGACAGTTAGACGGCGGGAAAGTCAGGCAGTTAGTGAGTCGGTGGCAAAGTTTGCTGGCGCGAGACCACCTTGACATAATTTGTGTCTTTTGTGTAAACTGTATACACATACATATATATACATACATACATACATATATGATTATGGCAACGGGAAGAGGTGGCAAGTGGCATTTTAAAATGGCTCAGTGCCACATTGAAGTGTGGCAGCAGCAACAACTTATGTATATACATGTACATATGTGTCTGTGTGCTTGTATACAAATACTTATGTATGCGTTGTTGTGGGCGCTTGTGTCGTATGCTGTCGTAAAGGTCATAAGGACACCGACAGCTTGCCGTTGCTGACATTGCTGTTGTCATTATTGTTGCATTTTATTGATTACAGCTGTGTAAAGCTAACGTCTTCGTGATTGCCAATAGCTTGGAACTCAAATTTTTAGTTATACCACTAATACTGTTAAAACTGTATTTTCCAATGAAATATAAGCTTTTTTACTTTCCATTTCCATATTTATTATGCTATTTTCTAAATATTTGTGGTATGCATGTATGTGTGTGCATGTGACTCTTTGTTAGTGCTGCTAACAAGAAAATTAATCAATTAAAGCAAAGTAGACTAAAAGCGTTGAGTTGGAGGGTGAGTGCTGAGATACATACATATGTACATACATATACTTATACATGCATACAAGAATGCATAAGTATAAGTACATATGTATGTATGTAATTATTAACATGATCAACTGGTATTTCCACCATTAGTAGCCATATTTTCATACTTTTATAAAGACATCAATACATACATATCGCTCATTTGCTGCAAGACCGGCATAAGTCAAAAAAATCGATTTGCCAGAAAACGCGTTTAAAGCTTTCAACTGACTATAACCCTACACGGAAAACAGGAAATATATTCTCTTCTCAAGCAGAGCATATAAGAGGTATTCATATGAATTTTTCACTCAACATGAAGTATGATATAACGAACAATTCTGCAGCATTAACTCAAAAATCACGTTTTTGATTTATGCCGATCTTGCAGCAAATGAGCGATATGTACATCCATTACATATGTATGCCCATGCATAAGTATGTATACTTGGAAAGCCAGACAAGTCAGCGCACTGCCACTGATAACTGCATAAATATCAGTCATAAATAAACGTACAGTGTGTGCTGTAGAAGAGTGGGTGGCAACAACAAGAACAACATTGGTATATATGCAAAATTTAAGCACGTATATTTATCTATATTATATACTTATGTACATATGTATGTATTCGATTTAACGGTACTATATGCCATTTTGTGTGGTTGACAGCAGTACGTATTGGTAGCTTTGCTTAAAATAAGTGTTTACTTCGAAACCACTTTGTCTTTGCGTCAAGCGTGAAATTTGCATACCAACATGCACACATACACATCTACATATGTTTATATGCAACTCTTATTGAGGAAATTTAGCCTATTTTTTAGTACTATTAACTGGTATAATCCGGTAAAGAAGGTAACGATATTGAAAAAAAGTATTTTTTTTATTTAATATATTGACAATTATTAAAACTATTTTTTTCAATTTTTTTTATAATTTTTTGGCATATTTTTTTATTATGAATTAGTTTTATTTAATTTTTTAAACTATATGATTTGTTGTTGTATTATTTTTTTAAATTATTTTTGAGTATAGTTTTTACATTAACAGTTTGATGACATTTTTTAAAAGTTTAAATTTTATTTTTCGTTTATAATTTTTTTAAATTTTTGAAGAAAGGGTTTTTGAAAAAAAATGTTCAATAAAATTCCTTTTGGTACATTTTATAAAAATCCTTAGAAATAATAATGAACAAAAATTGTTTTTGTTAGTAAAATCGTTATTACTAATTGAGCGGCCGCCTACAATATATTTTAAAAGGAATTAAGACAAATTAATATAAAATAAATTATTTCAGCATCTCTTAAGATAATTCACTACCAAAAATTTAACTCAAACAAATCCGCAAACACATATACATACATACGTATGTATGTGAATGTGCGCATTAAAGATTTACGATTGTAGTCAAAGGCTTATTTTATTTCATAAAAATGTCCACGAAAAGCCTTAATGTCGCAGGCTAACCAAATAGCGAGAACAATAAAAAATGTGAAAAATTAAACGCGCATCACATACGGTAAAATATAAATATGTATATTAGCACACCTCGCCACGACAAAGGCGACGATAACGAGCCGAAACAAATCACAGAGCACCGAAGACATATTCTTGCAAGTACTTGCGGGCATAAATTTGCAAATATACATACATACAAATGCACAGGCACACATATAGAAATGGTTGGCGAATTAATTTGACGTATAACGAGCAAACGTAAACGTACACAAAAATATAAATAAACGCGACAACAACAAAAACGAATACTGTGTGGTGTGGTGTGTGGTGTGTGTTGAATGAGAGCAATGGGGTTGTGGTGAGGTTTGGTGAGCCGATAAACGATCGCAAACGGACAAGTAAATTTAAGCGCTGATTTCGCCATATCATATGCAAATACCGAAATACATACATACATACGTACATATGTATGTGTGTATGGGAGGGTAAGCGTTTGTATGTAAAATTTGCACTGATGGCTGGTGTATGAACCAAAGGTAGAAATAATTAAGCATAACAAAAGCAATGAGACTGTCAGGCGAATATACATACATACATACATACATATGTATGTGTATAATATGTATAAAAATACATACATATGTACATATTTATATTGCAACAAAAATATGTAGCAGCATAAAGCGAAACATTGAGAAAAATAAGAAAAATTAAATAAGTATGAAAGAAAAAATGAAAACTTTTATGAAGTAAAGAGAATGTTTGTATGTTTGTAAACGCTGTGTAATGAGCGCGAAACGGGCACAAGACATACATGCACACATATCTGCACACTTTTTGCATACATACATATGTATATGTTTGTATGTATGTGTATAAGTAAAATTTGTGTGAGTGTGCAAAAAGCAACGGCTCAAATGAGAGCAACGGCGCTGTAGCATAAGCAGCAACAATAACAACAACAAGCGGCTACTAAAATGGTGACGAAAAATAATAATAAAACTGCCAATTGTTTCGAGTCGGCATTAAAAACAATGAAAGCAATGGCGGCATACTTCTAGATGTACACACACACACACACACACGCATACATACATATGTATTTATGTACATAGATGCCATGAAATAGCAAAAGAAATATAAATAAGGCCGGAAAGCGTGTGGAATGACGGCACAAAAGCATTGCGTACAACCGACTACAACAAAAACAGTAACAACAACAACGAAAACTCAGTAAGCTTTTGAAAAAGTAGTAGAAGAAGAAGCAGCAGAGAAGGAGGAGAAGGTTGAAGCGAAGACAGTGTTGCGAAAAGAGACTTCGGCAAACTAACTGTAAGTCGCAGTGCAAGCAAATACAAGTATATTTAAAGCTAAACATATAGAAAACAAAAACAACAACGTTTAGCCATTTTTGTTGTAAGGGAATAACCGTTCTACCACAAGAGTAATGAGCGCATAAGTAAGTGAGCGGCAAGACCGTAAAGCAGAGAAAGAAGTAACTAGCGGCAACAATAAGAAAAATTTGCAGAAAACCAGCAACAACAATAGTTATGATTGCACACACACACACTGAGGCGCAAGCATTCATAAGCGCTGTGGCAGCAGTCAACCGCAAATAGAGCAGCTGTGCGCTCCATAAAGCTGAAAATGGAGCGTTTAACTGTGTAATTATATGCGAATACAAATACAACGAATGCCAATACAATTACAACAAACACACGCAGGCTGCTGAAGTGACGCGTATGCAAAATCAGTAAGCAACAGCAACATCAACAATAAATAAGGGCATTGTGAGGCAAGTTGCATTGCTCAGCGCAGCATTGCAACAACAGCAGCAACAACAAGTGTACGGAGACCATTGGCCTGCCTGCCTCGTAAGGCGTTATGTTGGGTCCATGCCCGCACTTAAGCAGCGATAACACTTAATATGCGTGCGCTGTGTGTGTGTGTGTACATCTCATGAATGCGGAGTGATTGGCCGTTTGGCGACGGCGAAAATGTATTTGCCCCATAATACACTGCTGTGAACTGCATTGAACTGAATTATGGCGCATAAGTGAAATATTTATAACAAAGTATGCATGTGTGTGTGTGTGTATTTTCGTATGTGCGTTCAACAATCAGCGATATGCTTGAAATGCTCGAAATAGCGAAAAGCTCGAGATTCGCTGCGTATGACTAATCAGCAGGCAGACGGAGTGTAAACACGAAAATGCGCAAAATAATTTAATAAAATATTAAAACATTATTAAGAGATAATTATAAAAAAATTAAATTAATTAAAACAATTAAGAAATAATAAGCAAATGCGTAGAAATTATTAAAAAATAAATTATAAAAAAAGAAAATAAATGAAAAACTGAGCTTATGTTCAGAGATTATGAATATTTTAAGCGCATTGAAGCTGTATATTGAAAAATATGGGGAATTATAGTATCTTGTGTATATGTATTGTTTCATTTCAGTGTATATTCGTGTTTGTTTTTCGCTATTCTAGTAAATATTTGCGAAATTAAAAATGCAGAAAAATTTGCAAAAGAAATATCACTTCAATTTATACACTTTAATGCCATTTATAAGCTCTCTGAGCTGATTTGTTTCTTTATATTAATTTATTATGTATATGTGTGTGTATGTGCACTTATTTATCGACTAACTGCGAACTTTGATTGTGTACGTAGGTGAATTAACGCTTTTATATGGTTTGATATGCAATGACGCTGTGATTTTTTGGCTAGATAAGTACATATGTATGAACATAAATACCTCAAACAAAATTAAATATAATAAATTTCCAATATATGGACATACATATTTACGCTTTTATCTGCAAAAGCCTGCAGAAATGAAAAAAAAGCTGTTTCAAATCAGATAAATGTTCTTAAAAATATTTGCTCTATATTTGTATAAAGACATGTGTATTGCAGAGATAATTAATTTTTCTACAAGTGTATATACATACATACATTATGTATAAATATTTGACATTAAAGAATTTATGTTATTTAAAATATTTTGGGTATTTAAACAAAAAACAAAACAGTATTAAATTCCATAAAAATAAACATTTTTACTTTAAGAAAATTCCAAGTTTTTACTTAAAACACGAATATTATTGCATAAAAATATGTTTTGATATTTACAAACAAAAAATTATTTTTTTTTTAATTATTTTGAAATTTAATATTTTATTATTTTATAATTTTTCTATTTGCAAGAGCTTTTTTATATTCCGAAATTTTCTGGCGTTTAGAATTTTTCCAAAGGCTAATTTTTTCTTACTTATTTACATATTTTGTCAAGCGTTTACTGTGCTGTGACTTAGCACTTTCAGCTGGCATGCGTGTTGTATGTATGTGTGTGCTTATTGTTTATTTATATATGGGCACTTGCGTACGTTTGCCCATTTTGGTGATCGATTTGATTTTTTCGAAGCGTTTTTTGCAATACATTACCATATTATTGCGCTGTCGACAAGTCAACACGTACAAAATGCGCTGTGACAAAGGCGCATACCTACGTCGGTATGTATGTATGTACACAAGTATATGCATGCGTACACACAGCTAAATGTTAAGTATATGTATTTAGACGACATAAGTGAATGGCCGCTTGGCCGGGGTTAAAGTGGAGGTGAGTGTGCGCGCATGCGCTTGTCACTTGCGGCCTCAAACGACCTCCCTTAGGCAAACAGAATGCTACTGGCTTTGCAATAAATTGAAAATTAATACTATTTATATTATTTATGAAGATTTTTTATATGTTCACTCATAAATGCATGTAAATATGTATGAAAGCGCGCATACACATTAATTGTGCAGTTGTCAAGTAATTATATGGCCTTTATTTGGTCAACCGCAGTTTGTTCAATTAAATGAAGGCACACAAATACATACTACACATGTATTTATATATACACGCTTACTAATATGCAAATACCTGCATGTATGATTGACTACTTCACTAGTAAACCGACTGGATGGCAAGCCATATGGCCGATTGACCTTATTTGTGGTTGCTTTGCCATTTGCTACTGCTGTTTTGCACTTGTTGTGCGCTTTGTTGTTGGTTTGCATTTTTGCAGTTGCAATTGCTAAGAAATGGATAATTAATTGCATTTATGCATCGCACTTAACCTTAAGGCATGTATTTGGTTGAAAGGCGTCTCTAGCGTAGCACGCTTTTAGGATGAAGGCGTTTTTGAAGTTGGCGCGGTATACATGACTTATATTTTTATATTACAAGAAAAGATAACTGCAATTTTTGAGTGTATTATTGTGAGCTTTTAAGCTCTTTTACTACTAAGGTTGCCTTATAATTGCTTCTTTATAATAAAATGTGCCGTGTATTCTATGTATATTCTCATAATATAGTAACTTTAATTTAATATTTCGAGCTTTTAAGCTCTCACGGAAATATGTCTCTAACGTCTGCTACCGCGTTTAAAGTTGTGAACGACTTTACCAACGGGATATACATATGTGAAAGTTAAGTTATTTGAAGCTTTTAAGCTTTCACTATATCACGTAGGTTTCCAACTTCAGTTAGAATTTTTTCTTTCTAAAAAAGCTTATTATTTGAAGCTTTCATTGAAAAATATAAAAAATTTAAGAAGAGCTTTTAAGCTTCTAAGCTTTCACTACGCTTTAAACATAACTAAGTATATGAAGCTTACTACAGTTTGTATTAATAACAATAAAACCAACACGTAAAGTGTATTTTTGAAAAGGAGCTTTTAAAAACTTTTAGGCGGAAGCATACGTGTAGCTTCAAATATGTTGCATACTCCTAAACAACCTTGTATGAAAATGTAAAACAAAATAAATTTCGAAAAACATGCTCTAAAATACCTTAACCTCATGTAGAGGCTATTATGTTGAGTAATGCGTTGTTATGCGAAGTTATTAACACAAGTCGATTTTCAAATAAAATAATTTGACATGAAATTATAAATTCATAAGCTATCAAAATTAATTGATTTACGCACATTTCTGTAGTTATGTATTCTACAGCCTGGGAAGCGGAATAATAAATCAATTTTAGGAGATGTTCGTAGTACTTGAGTGCTTGTTTTTGTTGTTTTGATTTTGATTTATTGAAAGTGTGAATAAGAAATCAAAAAGTAAATACAATAAAGCATACAAATGTGTGAATACATACAGATAACTTTATAATTTTTTTATGTTTGTGTGTGTATGTACATTCGAAATCATTGCTGGCGAATAATTAACATAAACAAAGCGACGATCGCACCGATTGACACAACGCCAAGCCGACAAATCAGCGCCTTGACAAATATACACGCGAGAACGCTGTGAGTTAGACTCAGATACATACTATATATTATTGTCTACCACTGTATATATATACATGTATATATATATATATATGTAAGTAGATCTTGCGAGTGCGCAGATTGTGCCTGTTAGATCAGCAATCAGTCAGTCAGTCACTAGTAGAATAGCTGTCAGCGCTTCAATGTCAAATGGCGCGCTGACTCCGAAGCCGCTAATATTTCTCAATGCACACATATGTATGTACTTATATATCTACATACATATGTAAGTATATATGTATCATTATATAGGTAACTTTTTGTACTTTTTTACTTTTTCATTGCTCCGCTGTACGTTTGTTTGTTTGTGTACGCGGTGGGGTGATCGAGCGAGCTGTGTACGTGATCGCACACTTCATCGCCGCTGCGTCTTATTAAGTATAAACAAATTCACCTCAAATAAAATTTACTAAGCAACAAAAAGTCAAATCTAAGCGAACGAAAGCAATAATAAGCAGAGTAAAACGCAAAATGTTTTCTTGTACATAGATTTCAGCAGATGTCTGTACATATTTACTTAACAACAACTCTTAAAAATATATGTATATACACGAGCATGTACATACAATATATTTATGTATATACATATATAGGTATATAAACATAAATATGTACACGGTATATAACAAGGTGCGAATTTTAAAAAGTTTGCGAATTAACAGCGAATTAGCTCGTAGACAACAACAAAAAAATCATATACAGTGATGAACAAAAGTATTGGCACAGCAAGATACCTTGACTTGAGCACTGTTTTTTACCACTTATAAAATTAGTTTTGAACACCAAAAAAAGTCCTTAGTTAGGACGAGTAATTATCAATTATATTTACTTTAATTCATTTAATTATCTCTTATATTTAATTAATAGTAATTATAAAAGAAAAAAAAGTGCTAATTCTAGCGAAACAAAAGTATTGGCACACCCTATAAAATCAGCCAACTTCGAGTAATTTTTATTAATTATGGCAACTCTTTTTTAAAGTACCGTTATTTATACATAAGCAAATGTGTTTTTGTAAAGAATCAAACTTCAAAACTCAGTGTGCCTTATTTAACAGTTAAACTTGCTTAATTTTTATTAAAATGGGAAGAAAAAAATGTGAAACCAACGAATCTCAGCGCAAAATAATATTATATTTGCATAATCAGGGTAAATCGTATGCCAAGATTGGTGAAATGATGGACAGAAGCCGATATACCATACGGAGTATTATTCAACGTTTTAAAGATACTGCATCTTTACAAAGCGAAAAACGAACAGGCAGACCAAAGGCTTTAAGTGATCGCGAACGTAGCCAAATAGTCAGGAAGGTAAAAAATAACCCCAAAATATCATCCACACAAATCGCTGCGGAAGTTAAAGAAGAGATGGGAAAAGATATTCATCCAATAACGGTCCGGAGGACACTGCATGAAGCTAATTACAGTTCTCGCGTAGCTAGACGTAAACCTCTCATTTCGAAAGCGAACCAAACGAAGCGTTTAGCTTATGCGAAGGAATACATAAGCAAGCCAAGGGACTTTTGGGACAGTGTACTCTTCTCAGATGAGAGTAAGTTCAATATATTTCAATCTGATGGTCGGCAAACTGTGTGGAGAAAGCCTAACACCGAACTGCAAAAAAAGAACCTTGCTGCTACTGTAAAACATGGCGGTGGAGGGGTAATTGTGTGGGGTTGTATGTCTGCTGCAGGTGTCGGTGAGCTGGAATTCATAGACATATTATGGACAAGAAATATTATATGGAAATTCTCAAGAGAAATGTAAAAAAAAGTGCCGAAAAATTGAAATTGCCAGAGTCATTCACATTTCAACACGATAATGACCCGAAGCATACGGCTTATGATGTACGCATGTGGCTAGCACATCACATAAAACACACATTACCGCATCCCCCTCAATCGCCCGATCTTAACCCAATAGAACATTTGTGGGAAGAACTAGATAGGCGCGTTAAGAAGAAAGCAATATCAACAAAAGCTGAGTTGAAGGTGGCACTAATGGAGGAATGGCAGAATATTGGCGCAGAAACGACACAAAAATTGGTTTCATCAATGCCAAACCGGCTGGAAGCAGTCATCAAGCAAAAGGGTTTGGCCACAAAATATTAATTTTATGTATAGTTTACTACTTTGTTATTGTTTTTTTGTATTTTTATGGAGTGTGCCAATACTTTTGTTTCGCTATAATTAGCACTTTTTTTTCTTTTATAATTACTATTAATTAAATATAAGAGATAATTAAATGAATTAAAGTAAATATAATTGATAATTACTCGTCCTAACTAAGGACTTTTTTTGGTGTTCAAAACTACTTTTGTAAGTGGTAAAAAACAGTGCTAAAGTCAAGGTATCTTGCTGTGCCAATACTTTTGTTCGTCACTGTAAATATAGTGCCACGCTTTTTTATTGTATAAATAATATGCTACTTAAAAAGTCGTGATTTTTTGTTTGAATTGTGTTTATCAATTATAATATAATATATGCCATTTATATGCATATGTCTATTTATATAAGTATATTTATAAATAAAGCAAAGCTTAAAATTGAAATAAAATTTCTAAGGCCAAACAATTAATTTCATAGAAATATAGTTTATTTGAAAAAATATTGTTTTGATAGACAATTGTAGGAATGAAGAAAAAAAGACTTTTTTTATAGTCGAAGCAAGTGTTTCTAGAAAAACATATACTCCATAAGTTATTTTTTTATGGGGCAAGCATACATATTTGTTGCACGATAAAGCAAGCAGTTCTAACCTTATTTAGTCAGCACGTTTTTTGATAAGCTATATATTTTTAGTCGAAATATCGCAGAATTAACCAAATTGTATTTATTTGAAAGTGAGCTTTTGGTGTGTTTGTAGCTCAGAAAGTTCTTGGAAAGAGTTACTTTAGTAAGCAAACAGGTGACTCTAAAGAAACAAAATATATATCTAAATATATTATTTTTTACAAAGTAAATGCGTCGATAAGCGCTAAATTAGCACAGACTGCTGGGACGCTTTACACTAAAAAAAATGTTTTTTAAAGTTAAGTTAACAAATTATTTTTAATTAGTTTTAATTAAAAAAAATGTTAATAACTTTTAATTATTATTAGTTTTTATTTAATTTTTTTTTTTAATTTCACAAAAATTATTTTTTAACAAACTTTTTAAGAAAGTAAAATATTTTACCAATAAAATCGCTTTTACGAAAGTTTTATTATTATTTTTTTTTAATAAAATTTGTTTCTGATGCTTTTAACAAGAATAACTCATAAGTAATAATTTTTTTCAAACAAAATGAATATAAAATGCTTTTCCAATAAAATTGTTTTTACGAAAATTTTATTTTTTTTTAACTAAAATTTTTTGTCTTAAGTTTTCACAAAAAAAAAAAAAAAATTCGTAAACAGCTAATTTTGTACAAAATAAAAAGAAAACAATCCCAAAAATTTTCTTTTACGAAATTTTTAATATTGTTACATAAATTTTTTTCAGTAGCAAAATAGTTCATAAATAACAAATTTTGTTAGAGAAACGATATTTTTCCTTTTACGAAAACTTTAAGTCCTTTTTAAACTTAAAATCTTTTTCGTGTTTTTTCCAACCACAAAAATTCTGAAATTTTATTTTTTTTATGAAAATAACGCATTTTATCAATAATAATAAATTTTATTTTTTTCTACTTCTTTTTTTCCCGTGTATTTTCACCTGCATTTGCGCAATTCACACGTACATAAAAAGATAACATGAAAACTACAACAACGACAAAAAAGGCACGAAAGTTTCCGGCTTTTTACACTATATCAACTATCAAGGCGCATTAAACTAGTCCAAATGAGAGCGTCGGCGGCGACGTAACGCGCTCATGTACAAAACTGACGAAGGTGTTCGCGCTGACGTTCACAGCCAAAACACACATACACACATAAACACCTGCATATTAGTATTAGCTGGCATCGCTGAAGGTACATACATACGTTTTTTGATTAGATATAAATTTCTTCATTGATTAGATAAATTTTAACCGACGACAAAGATAAATAAACAAATAAATACGTAAGGGAATGTACCTGCAAATACATATGTATGTATGTATATAAATAAGTATGCGTGTGTTTGTGCGAGATGAGTCTTGTTATTGTTGCTTAGTACAGGTTATTATTATAAATATACCTATTGTCGAACAAATATTAGCTTTCGTTGTGAAGAAAAGTTGAGAGAAGCGAAATTCGAAATTAAAAACATTTACACTCGTGCGCTTGTAAAGGTAGAAAAAACTGTTATTCCCGCTGATAACTTAATATGAAGGTAAAATCTATTGCATGAACAAATAATTCTGTAGGTGCAATGACGACAAGTGGCCTGAATGCGCGCACACAAATAAATTTATATATAACAGCACTGCATCTGCATTTATACATGTGATTTTACACATAAATGCATATATTTACGTTTGCAATTGTATGCGTGTGTGTTTGTGTGCATGTGCTGCTACAAAAATATTGCATGCTTCAATGTACATTTCACTTATTTCAAGCTTTTTTTTGCCAAGCGAAAATCAAATGAAAAATATTTTTCTGATTTTTTTGTGATTTCTTTGCCGCTATTCGCTAGCTAGATTTATTGCAGTTGTTGTTGTTGCATTTTGTGATTTTAGCAAAATAAATATATAAATAACTGCAAAGTCAATATTAGCAATTAGCACTTTGCGCTCGCTCAGCCGATTGCCGGTGTGATATTTATATAAGCGAAGGCATATAAAAATTTAAATGAGAATAATCGCATGAAATAGCTTATTTCAAAATTATATAGACTGATAGTAGAAATGTAATTGCTGAAATGCTTAAATTTTATTGTCGCCAGTCGTCAGTCGTCAGTTTTTGATGCAACAATTTAGAAACTCAGTGAAAATGCAAATTTTGAGGTGGAATGTTGCACTATTTTTATAAAATTTTGAAACTATTTTTGATTTATTAAAAGCAATATTTTTTTATAATTTTTTAAATTTGTTTTCGGATTCTCTATGAAAAGCTTTTAGGTCACCTTAAAAAATATTTACATCGTTACTTTCAAATTACGTTAATAATTTTGTTATTTAGTCAATAGCAAAAGTCGATTTTGTAAACACACGCGTCAGAGCGAATTAACATTGTTTTGTTGCTCATACGCACCGTTGTCCCCAGCGAAGCAACAGCAGCAGCAGCGCTATACAATTTGATATCTAATTGTTTTCGCTGAATTTTGTTTGTATGCATGTGTGTAGAGACATATCAATTTGCGTGTGTGTGCATAGCGGAAAAGTATTGCGTGATAAATTGCGACGCAAATCAAACAAATCGAACGAAATTTTGTATAATCACAGATGGAAAAAAACGCATACTGAGTTATTGTCATGGATAATGGCAGATAAACTCAACGTATGAAGCAGTTGAAGAGTGTATATTACAAACTACACATATGACAGGTATTAATTAATAAATATTTATATATTATATGTTATATAAATACATGTGTTCATGTGTCTTTTATATAGAAAGCTCGTTCACCATAAGATTAGTTATGGCTTTAATAATATCTTTTACTGCAATTGAACTGCTACTTTGACATCACACATGTCATATAGACACCACTTGAGCAACCCTGCGTTATCACAATATTGATTTAAGGCACTTGAGGGCCGCCAATTACTTTAAGTATATTAGCATGCAATTTGATTTTATTTTAGTTAACCTGCGTTAAGTTTGATATGTTTGACAAACACTTCAGCTGCTGCCAAGTTTTCTAAAAGTAAAGAAAAGCAAACAAAACGCGTGCGCAACCCTTATGCGCGGACCCATAAGAACATAATGACATATGCAAATATTTTGAGAATCAAATTAATTTACACACGAGTGCAGGCGAAATTTCATCCCTTCGGCAAACTGTAAAAATTGCAAAACAAATTTAATAAAAAAGAAAATAAAAAGTAGCAAACACGCGCTTAAAAACCCACCACAAAGCGTCATGTGGGAGACAGTGGCGGCAAAGGACAGCGTAGCAGACCGGGCGGGGCGGAAGTGACGGCGGGAAGTGCGTGTAAGCAGCTGGAGTGGGTGCAAATGCCGAGCACACATTTATTGCGTAATTGCGTAAACACGTGGCTGCCAGCAACCAGCAGCCATGTTGCCAGCGGAGAGAGGGGAGGGGAGAGTTGGAATGCTTTGATGTAGGAGTAAATTGAAGAGCGAGGCGTTTAACAGCATTATGGAAATTTATTATATCATTTCCTTACTGAGTTTACTTGCATTTGTTGTGTTGCCACTTGTGCTAGCACATCTTAGTCAGTTATGTATTCAAAAGCTTCTTTTATCTTAAACTTGTCCACACTCTTTAGCAATTGTTCAATTGTTGCCATGAATGACTCATATGAGCTTCGAGCTGTTTGTATGTGTATCTTTTGTAGCGCGTGTAGCTTTTAGGCAGGAAATAGATAATGATAACGGAAACATTTGCAAAAGCGCACACATCTACCGTCAATTGAGTGTGTAGGTGGGTGTATGTGTGCACATACATTGTTGCTAATTGTGCTTACTTAGGTTTGTCGTGTGTGTTTTAAATGCCAATTTACGTTTTATGTTCGGAAAAATCCCCAACGCGATGAATTGATGCTGATTGAGTTCCGAGTTTTACTTTTCAGTTCGATATTGCTTGCTTTCCGCATTTCCGTTACTGTGAAATTAAATACTTTTATGCAAATTAAAAATATAAAATGAAAATAAAGTCGTCGAGTGGCAACTCTCTCGCATAGTTGAAAATCTATTTTTAATAAACAATCATTGTCGAGCGGCGGGAATGTGCAGTTGTAATTATTTCGGCTGGAAGGGGTGAGAGATGCGCCTGAAGGTGTCGATTCGGCACGTTTTACGGAATGTTGTTAATCGCATACACACACATATATATGTAGCTGTAAAACCGTGTAAATGAAATAACATCATTACCCAGCAATGTCGGTAGTTGTTTGTTGTTGTTGCTTAGCATTTGTAAAATGTAAAGCCTTTGACATTTGTTAAGCGGTATTTAATTCATTGTGCGTAGCGTTTGAGAGATCAAAGATTGGAGAATATTTTTTAATGAAAAACAAAAACGTGTCAAATAATTTTCGATTGAGATCTGGTCGATATGAGATTGGCAGCAAAACAGGGTGGATGAATTACGATGTTATTGTTGTGAGGATGGTAGTCTCTTTGTACTTTTATTGCTACAGCGGGTGTGCGTGTTTTTTGTGGATTTTTTCAATATTTAATTTTTTAAACTTTTTTATAAATATTATATTTTTTATTTCTTAATACATTTAAACTTTTTTAAGATTTGATTAAATACCACCATTTGTATTTCCAACATTTATTTTCAAAAGTTTGTTTCGAAAAATTTCATTTTGAAACTTTTTTTAATTTTTAATTTTTTTTTGTCAAAATTTATTTTAAAAATCAATTTTTAAAACATTTGTTTTAAAACATTTGTTTAAAAATTTATTTTTAAAATTTTTGTTTGAAAATTTATTTTCAAAATATTTGTTTCAAAATTCGTTTTCAATTTTTTCAAAAAATTCCAAATTTATTACATATTTCAAAACTTTTTTTTAAATTTCTAATGTTTTTAAAAATTTTCCTAACTCTTCTGCTTATTTTTTTAACAATTTTGTATTAAAAAGTTTTATAACTGATTTCAGTCATTTGTATGCAAGTATATATCCATCTACATTTCTTTGCCAGTTTTTCTTCTATTCGAAAACAATCGAAGCAAAAGCACAAAAAAAAATCCAACGTTTTGCGATTTAATTAAATTGTGAAAATCGTTGATGGCAGCAGGCAATGACACTCTCAGTTTCAATGCTATTCAATTTTTAATTTCTTTTCTACTTCATTACTGGTTTTGCAATATTATTGTTACACACTGTTGTTGTTGGTGGTGGCTGTATATTGCAAATTCATATTTCACATTTCACCACTTTCCAAGTCGGCAATCGAAGTGAAGAAGATGAGCTACATTTGAAAGCGATGATTGATGCAACTAAATATGGGTGTGTATGTATGTGTGCGTATGCCTTTTTAGTTTTATTTATTTATACAGCTCGTTTTGTTGATTTTATATTGGCTGCGCTGCGTGCTGCGTGCTGCTTGTTGTTGCAGTTTCGCGCTTGAATGGCGTTGTGCCATCACGAACTTTGCCTGCAACCACCAGAAGCAGCGGCACGGCTGAGCGACCAACCGACCAGCGCACCGATCGACCACCTTTCACCTCATCTGCCAGCCAAGTGTTTGACGAACGCGCTTAATTGTTGGTATTGGGTTTTATGATTTTATGCGATATTTTGCTTGTTTGAATTTTTATGTGCCTTTATAATTTCAATTTCAATTTCGAATTGTCGGTGTCAATGTATGTATGTATGTTTGTGTGAATACCGTTTATTTGACGTGCAACTGCTTGCTGAGGCGGCGGTGGTGTTCATTGAAGCGGATTTGCAGCCGATAATGATGATGACTTTTGCCAAGGCACACAGACTCAGCGTTGAAGACTTAAATGCGACTGCTAGTGATTGTTATTGATTTTGTTGTATTTATTTTTTGCTTTCTTATTGCTTCTACTTCTTAGCTTGCGCACCCACAATGGATTTCAACGGAATATAAATAAGCAAATGCGAACATAAACTCACACTCCGCTTTAAGCGCAGCCCTCAACCCACTCTTTGTCCACACCAACTCGATTGGTGCCCCGCACTCACCAGCCTCATCTGCTTAGCCGGCTGCCGTTGGCTTTGACGCTTTTGCCGCTTCAATTGCTCGCAGCTTTCACGTCATCGCAACACGAAATGAAAGTCAAACCCCTGTTAGCGCACAACTCAACATTTGAAAAAAAAAAGAAGAAGTAAGAAAAGCAACAACAACAAAAATACGAAACCTCGCTTAGCCAAACGTTCAAATGCGAAAACAAAGCGAAAAAGTAGAAAAATAATTTTATAGAGCGGATAATGCGCCGCATTTGCACACTGCCATCAACAAAAAAAAAAAAAAAAAAACGACGACAACAACAGCAGCAACAACAGCTCATCCCAGCCGTGTCACATTCCAGCTCCGCACTTCCAATCCAGCAAACAACCCTCCCAACCGCTTTTAAAAGTCGAGAATGAACACGACGGTTAGCCAACAACTGCACGCGTGCTTACATACATACGCGCGTCGCTCACACATGTACGAGTCGGACTTTGTCGTCCTTGTCCGTCGAGCGTTTTGCGCGCCACCTTGCTTGCGTCCAATCAGCCATGTAACCACTCAACCGCCCCAAACCGCCGCTTAGCATTTTTTGCTGGTCGTTTTTTTGCTGCTGCCGTGCACGCACACATACACATATACACATAGATGTATGTCGGTGTGCATTTGCGATGAAAAAATTATAAATTTCTATAAATGCTTGTATGGTGGCGCGTCTGTGTGGCTATTTTCATCTGCCTTCACATTGCAAGTCGATTTTATGGCTGCGAATAAGTGCATGTGCGTATGTGTATGTGCATGTGTGTTTGTTTACGAGTTGTATTATTTTTCTAGGCTTGCGTGTATGCATATTTAAATATACTTTCCCCACTGTCCACAAATCTTTTTCGCTTTTTATATCGCATATGTGATCTGACATGTGTGTGTAGTTGTGTGTGTGTGAGGGTGTGCGTGCTTGTCCGTCTATTTGCTTGTCTTTATTGTTTTCGCATTAATTTTTCCGCCCTTGATGTGTTGTGGAGCGGCAGATTTGACGATTTTTTTGCTAATATTATTTGCCTAGCTCTCATCGCGACGAGTGACTGTCAGCGTCGACAAGAAAAAAATGAAGGCATACATATGTACATACATACATACATATATATATATGCATACACATATGCATAAGCTTCTGTATGTAAGCGATTATTTGGTAGCAATCAGAAAAAAATATTGAACTTACAAGTTTCAACTGATTTGTGGTGGATTGTATGTGGAATATACAGATATTTAAATATGTACATGTATATTAAGTTCTTTTGTTTAAAATTTGTTGCTTATTTTCAATAAATGTAATAAATATGTTTGTTTTGTAAGTTATTCGGGATCCCGAAAATTTCGGGATTGCTTACTGTTTAAAATTTGTTGTTTATTTCAATTAACCTTAGTCAGTATTTGCCTTTTACAAGTTTATCGGGATCCCGAAATTTTTGGGATTGTTATGTATATTTTTAGTTTACAATTTTTTATTTTAATAATAAATTGATTCATTTGATTTTGCTCGTTAAGGAAATGTAGTTTCAATATAGTAAAGTTTTTCGGGATCCCGAAAATTTTAAATTTGAATAATTTGATTTTGCTCAATCAATATAGGGTTCTTAATTGATTTTTTTAATGACAGCTGGGTTATACCGAAAATGAAATATAAAAATCGAAATTTGGACTTTTTTTAGAAAATTTACAGCTTTAAAAAGCGAAAGCAACGCGGACATTAAAACTGCACAACACAACAGCGTTGCATTCAAAAAAAATTTCTTTTGCCTTTATTTAAAGCCTTTTTTGTAAACCACATATTTCAATACGTAGGTGTATATGCCGCAAAAATTCCTTAATGCACACGCGTGATGAATCTTATTTATGCGAATATTCGCATTTAAATTCCCCATTTAACTTCGACTGACTGTCTGTGACATTGACTTTTGTCCGCTTGTGCTTAACGCGTACGCTTCCCGTTTCCAATGTCTGTCCATATTTATTGGTAACCCACGTCAACACTCACACACATACATACATATATTTTATTTGGTCATCCTGTCAACGACAGCGGGCAATAGCAATGACCAAGCGGTGAGCAAATGAACAGAATCCGAAATGGATAAAGGGACGCACGTGTGCGTATGTGCTTAAGTGTATACATGACTGTGGCTGATGATGACAGTCTTCGCGCCGGCTCATTGTGAGTTCGGTGTGTTTGTTTAATGTAATTAAAGCCCCAAATATATATTTTCTGTGTACACAAAAGTAGACAAGTCAAGCGTTTAGCATCAATGGCTGATGAAAGCTGGCGCAAAATGCAGTCGTTTATCTACATACAATGCGAAAACACACACACTCGAAGCCACTTAAGTGTGCGTGAGCGCATTGCCGTTCTCTCCGTTTTGTGGCGCTTTAATAAATAAATCGCTGAATATTGTTTTTCATTTAATTTTAAACGCTTTTTGCAATTAGTTCATTTAAAAAATGTGGAAAATATGTTCTTTCGTGTTAAATATGCAAAAATGTTGCGCAATAAAAAATATATATATAAGAAATGCAGCAAATTGAAGGACTCCACGATATTAGCGCAATTCGCTTGCATATTCCGCAGAATATTTATGCGTTTAGCGTTTTTTTAAAATATGTGTGAGATGAAAAATGCTACAACATATGCAAAATTAATGTGTTTGCTGTCGCAAAGCGCTGTTATTTCATTCATTTTTTCCAAATAAAATTTGTTTACTAAAATATAAATTGTTGGCTCATCGCTAGATAAGCGCCGAGTTCATTCAAATTTACTTTTTACGAATTAAAAAATGCGAATATTTTACATTTTTTTAAATTTAGCTGGTTTTTCTGCAAAAAATATATTTTTTCATACATAAATAATAAAGCATAAATAATAAAAGCGCAGAAAAAACCGCAAAAAATATAGCAATATTGTTTGTTGGTCCGCAGGCAATAATATACACACATGTAAACAAGCCCACATGCAGAAATACACGCATACATATGTATGTCTGACACTGCTACATGAATTTCTACAAAATTTATTTTGTATTTTGTTTACGGCCAATACAATGCCAACGCCATATTTTCCCAAATTATTTTTTCCGACAATTTCTGTGCATTTTGTTGTACAATTTTGTAGTGTGTCTGCAACAAAACGCCAAAAAAAGTGCAGAAAAGGCCAAAAAACTGTTGCTCCATAAAAATTGCACGCACATACTCACATATTTACATACACTCACACTTACATAAATATTTGCATACAAACTCTGCATATGCAAACGTTTAGCGCTTAAAGCGAAAAGCAAAAGTTTTATTACCGTTTTATGCGCATACCTACAGCATTTGGAGAGTCGCGTTTTCATTAATGAAAACTAGTAAAATCCGTTTGGAAAAAACTTAACTTGAAAACGGCGTAAAATCAAATTAAAAATAATAACCGTAAAAGCGAAAACTTTCGCGCTAAACAAAATCGCCCATTTCAGCGTTACGCTAGCATCATACAGCGCACTCTTACGCACACACATACACACCCGCTGCTACTCTCTATTTAGCTAACTGCCGAACAACAACTGATTTAGCGCTTTGCTGTAGATTATTCCATTAAATTGTATATTCTACGTCAAATATAGGTACTTACTTGCGTTTAGTTGTTGTTGCCTTTTTAATTTGTTTGCCTTTAAACTTAATGGAAAAATTGTTTGGGTAATTAAAAATATGTCGCATCACTGCATTTCGCCTTGTTGGTGCGCAACAATGTCGCATCGCAATAAATATTTAGTATGCATATGAGCACGAGGTGTTGTTGTAAAGTACGAAAGTTGTTTTCGAAAACTAATGGGAAAGGCTTTAAATGTTTCAATTAAAAACTCTTGAGTTTTAATTTTTAGAATAATTTTGGTTTTTAGTTTTATTTATGAATAAAAAGGTTTTAAGAAAAAATAAGAAGCAAAAAAAAATTTTGAATTCTAAAAACTAGACTTTTAAATGCTATTTATCAAAAAACATATTTTTAAAAAATTTCAAAATTCTCAAACAAGTTCGACTTTTTTAAATACTTTTTATCAATTTTTTTTTTAATTTTTTGCTATGTTTTGCACCAAGTTTTATAAATGCTGTAAATAAGTAAATTTAAAAAAATTTTAAAATAATTTGAAAATAATTTTTTCATAATTTTTTTTTATCATTTTTAAATCTATTTATGTATATTTTGCATAAGTGAATTTAAAAAAATAGTAAATTCATTTGAAATAAATTTTTTCATATTTTTTTTAATATTTCTAAATCTTTCTAATTAATTTTTTTACTTAAAACCAATTTTTTCTGCGTATTTTGGGGTCATGTTTCTAAACGTAAATAGTAAAATAAAATAAAGAATATGATAATGGCATTTTTTTTAAGTTTTAGTTTCTTGAGATTAATTTTACACAATTTTCAGATTTTTATTTAATTGAAAACTATTCGAGATTTTTTACCAATATTTTAAATTTTTCAGATTATTTTTTAATTTTTTCTAGATTTTTATTAAGTTGAAAGCTCTTACGGATTTTTTATTACTTACTATTTTATAGTTTTGAGATAACTTGTAAATATTTTTTAGATTTTTAATAAATCGAAAATTCTGCCACTAAACAATTGCAATTCTTAATACAGTTACTGATCATACCTTAAAGGTGCGAAACTGCGCTACAATATCCAAGTTTCACACCAAATTGCTTTACTTGCAAAATTTGAGCCAAGCTAAACAAACAAAACTGCAAAACAACAACAAAAACATAAATGTAATATTGCCCGCGGAAAATGGCAACAAAAAGTAAGAGAAATTCCAACCAGAAGCTGTGCGGCAGCGGCTTACACTAATCAAGCAACGCAGTGATCGATCAAAACTAGTGAAGCAATCTACCCCTAAAACGAAAACAACAACAGCAAATATTCCAAAAAGGTTTGACGGAAAAGATTGCAAATTTTGTAATCGCGAATAGCAACAACAACAACTAAAGCAAATGGCAACAACTAGCAGAGTAGAGAGACCTTTAGCAGTGACCGTGTAGCAGCAATACCGACAATAACAATAAAAACAAGCAGCAGGCGCAAAGATGATGCTGCAATATACCAATTTCAAGAGGTAACAAAGGGGGCGCAAACTGCACAGTCCACTGTGGTGAACACAAATACGCTTATGCATGTTGCGTGAGTGCAGGAATATGTATGGCACAAGCAAATAGAGAAAAGTCCTCGTTTACAAAGCGAAAATCTTTAACTGGTCAATAAATGCGTTTGGCAGTCGCTTTCTGCCTCATACAATGCATTACCATTGTTTGTGTGTGTACTTGTAGTCAATATGTGTTAGTGTTTGTCACATACACGCCGCGTGCTGTGATGCATGCAACATATTGGCACGTTTTAAGGGAAGGAAATCGTTGAGGACTCCGGCCTTTTTTTCAGTGCAGATTTTTCTAGGCTCGCAGAGGATATTTGCGTTTTTTCTTTATTATTTTATGCCTTTTTTGTGTGAGTTTTCAATTTATGCGCGCCAAATGAAAGAAAAAATCGTAAAAATGGAAACAACACCAACTTGCTGGCAGTTGAAACAGCCCTCGCGCGGCAGCGGCAAACAATGGCGGGGCAACAATGCAAATAAAAATCGTTCAATCCATATCCGGATGCAATTGAGTTGTTGCGTTGCGCTGAGTTGAGTTGAGTTGTGTAGAGTGGAGTTGAGCTGCGCTGAGCTGTGTCGCGTTGGGTTTGCGTTTGGTTTGATCGGCGTTGCAGTGGGGTGGGTGGGTGCACTGCCGGTTCGCGTGTGCCGAGTGGTTGGCATGCTTTCGGTTCGGTTTTGTATTGCGAGCACATATTGCATTGCTTTAACTGTTGTCGGTGTCGTTGCTGTTGTTGTTGTTGCTTAAGCTGCGCTGCATGGCGCAACCACTTTGCCCGCGGCGCTGCACTATGTGTTACATGCACTTCACTGTTGTTGTTGTTGCTTTATTTTTGCTTTGTGCCGACTTGCGACAATTTCCGCTGTTTTGTGTTTGGCGAAAAGGGAAGTAAGTAAGTAGAAAAAAGTAGAAAAAATGTACAAAAATAGCGCATATTTCGCTGCTTTTTATTATTTCCATTTTCCACTTTCGTCATAAAACAAAGTGGTTTGAGTTGAGTGCTTTTAATATAGTCGTGTATGTGTGTGTGTGCTTTTGAGGAAGTAGAGTAACTTGTACCTTACGTTGAAAGCGCGAAATGCGCAAAAACGCTTTCATTCGCAGCTCATTGGGGATGCGATGCAGCGGTTGCTTTTTTCGCTGAAAAAATGCCTGAAAAGTTTTCAGCGCTTTTCGATTGCTTTTTTTGTTGCTTTTACTTGTTTCCTGAATTTATTTCGTATTTGCCTTAGATCGAGGTGAAAATATCGGAAATAAATGGAATTGGTGTATGAAAAAAATATTGTTTAATGGAAATTTGGCGGAAAGGAATTTATGTGAAAACCATCCTTATGAGCTACAAGCTTTCTGTATTTGTATAAATTTGCCCATTAAATAAACCAACTTGTACCTTTCAGTTCCATTTAAAGTTTTTCAATAAGTTTGATTTGCAAATCAGTTTTGAAGCTTCACTAACAACATAATTTTTTGCTGAAAATGGGAGGAAAACTTGTTTTGCGCCTTAAGGTATACTTCATCTAATTTTATTCCCTTTTTATTGTAGCTGATATGTATGTTAAAAATATATGAATTTCATCTTTTGTCAAAAATAGTTTTGTTTTCTCCAAAATGGTTAGTAACATATTGCACACAAAAACCTAGATGCATATGTATTTGTACATATATTTAGCAAGTTATTTATTTGACAAACTAAACAGGTCATTATAAACAATGAGTACTTAAGTGGCTGAATATTGATTTTGTATATAATATAAAAAAATTTTACAAACATTTGGACGCATATGTGTTTACGTCTATTGAAAAGTTATTTGAACTCTATCTTCGACTATTTTTAGACGATGACGATTCGTATGGTTTGAAGTACACTTGATATAATGTGATTATAAAATCTGTACAAACGTTCGTAGATAAAAATACTTTTTATATAAGTATTTGTATTTAAACAAATAAATTCATATAATATGATTTATTTTACTAACGAATAGCAAAAGTAGCAAGCACTTGAAATATAGCTACACTTAATTTGAAAAAAAAATATGTAATCCATTGAAAATATAACTTAAAACATTAAAAAGTTTGCCTTTAACTGTTCTTGTTTAAATAAGTAGTAAAATTTCTAAAAAAAACAAATTTTTCCATACCTGCGCATAACTAGTTACAAACTAGTCCGAAATACACTAGTTATCAATTTTATTTGCAAAACCGCTTTGTTGCAAAAAATAAAGCTCATACATTAAATTTGACCTTAAACTAGTTTCAAACTAGTTATATACTACTCCCTAGCACTGCTTGAAAAACTTGTTTTTGTTGTAAGTGAAAAGATGAATTATGCATGTTGAAAATAATTGGAAAAATGTTTGAGCTGCACACTTTTTTCGTGCAAAAACTCTTTAGGTTCGCTCCTTTTGCATATTTATAAATGCGCGCCAAGGGTATGCATATGCGATTGCAATGGAAGAATTAAAATATTTTTTGCTGCTAGTGTAGTGAGTGAAAATATTGAAATTTTTAGTGATATTGAACATTGATTTTTTCAGCAAACAAATAGACACAGTGCAATATGCTGTTACACTACAACACCAACATATACACATGTACATATGCATGCGTTATAGACGCTGCCAGAAGCAGCGCATTCGTTCACTTCATTTTTTCAGCATATGGTTTTATACACAATTTTTCTGTAGTCTTTTAAAGCTTTTTTCGTGCATTTCATTTTATCCAGCCAAATTTTTTCAGTTTTCGTTCATTGCTTTCCATTTGCATGCGCAAGCAACTGCGCGCCTAAAAACGGGCGACTATTTCGGCGCGACTACGAACAGCAAGGACAGTTGTTATGCACATGTTTGTGTATGTGTGTGTTGCTAACTGCTTTCAGCATGATTTGCCTTTTGCGTCACACACACATGTAAATTACAAGCGCATGTATGTGTGTGTGTGTGTGTGTATAATCAAATCGCTGCGCTGTTATATTGAATTACAAACAGTATTTCTTTCTTTTTTGGTTGCCTTGCTTCTACGCCCTTGCCCTGACCACGACTCTAGCCTTTCGAGGACTGCCAATAATTCCTTTGAGTTCGTCACCAAATCACCCTGTTTCATATTTAAGGCAATTTGCTCGCTTTTTGTGTGCTGCCTTGTTTGTATGTGTGCACTTTTTGGCGGCCACTCATACTCTCACATACATATTTACAAGCATTATTGGCTGATTTACTTGTATTGGCTTTTATTGCGTGTCGGTCTGCGCGGAAATGTCTGCCCTCAAAATGTAAAATGCCTCAATTTGTGCCATTATTCTAAACGCATTATTTGCGGTAAGCGCTTAAGTGGTGAGTGTATAAGTAAATTTGTAAATATCTATGTCTATTTTTGCGAATTCGTCAACAATTTGCGTAAGTAGCTTGCAGCCCTGTTTCAATTGTGCTGTTGTTGTTGTGTGCTATGTTCTGCTTGATTGGCTGGCGTATTTGAATTGGATTTACAAGGAGGACCACAGATGTTCATAAGTGTGCTTAAAATTGTTACATGATTTAATTTGATTCATGTATATCTGTATTAGTGTAATATATAAGCATATATTTAATTAAATCCATCTCGAGTGAAATTTAATTATACAACAATTAATTTATTGTTTTATTTTATCGAATTAATTATTTCACATCATTAATATGCTTAACTACTTGTTGCTTTATTTCAGTTTTCTACACTTTTTCAGTAATATTAACGAGTGATTCGTGTTATGTCAGCCTCTAGTTGTTGATAAAAAAGGGTGAGTGCTTTTTATTAAAAATATATTATTTGAAGTCCCCATAATTCAACATCAAAATATTTATATTTTTTCGTGTTAAACACTTTCTGGAGTTTTTTGTACATAGATACTTATCGAATTTGGTAGCCTAACAGAATACCTATCCTATAAAATTTCTTTATAAGTAAGAAAACTTTTATCGATTTCTATACTGATTCATATCGAAAAATTCATAGTTTTTTGCGTTATTAATTTTTTATATTTCTTAATTTTATTATTTTAGCACCGATAACTTTTATCGATAATTTTAGTTTGAAAAATTATATCAGATTTTTATAATTATATACAATATTTCGATTTTTATTGTTTAACGGTATCAATTTTATATATTTTTAACTTTTTTATCACCGATAACTTTTATCGATAATTTTGAGTGTAAAATAATATATCGATTTATTTATTTATCGATATTTCGCAGTAATTTTTCGCATTAAAGCCTAATTAATAATTTTATGTGATTTTTATATTTCTCGATTTTTTATCACCCTATATTTTCAATGAAACAAATATATTTTTGCTTTATTTTCACAACTAATTATTTTTCCAATAATAAGCAAAGAGTAATGAAAATTTCAAGTCATTTAATTTCATGCATTCCGAGAAGTAATCCAAATTTATATTTGTAAACATTATTGGCCCATAACACAAGCCTCTCCAGCAGTGAACAAATGCAATTGTCTCACTCAATTATTCCAGTGAACTCTTATTTTTTTTGCAATAAATATATTTATTTTACTAGCAGTGACTTGGAAAATTCTACAAATCCAACAATTTGAATAACAACGACACAAAGCTATTCCTCAAATGCGCCGCGCGTGTGCAGTTGTTTTTGTTGCACACGGCAATAGCTTCCGTGAAAAGGGCGTTAGCTAAGAATTCCTTTATTTGTTGTATTATATTAATTTTATTTATTTTATTTTGTATTTTTTCCAATTTTGCATTTTTAATTGTGTAACGTTAACAACTAGTTCACGGTTATGTATTTCCTAACGCCGCACCAGCTCAAGTATTGTTATTATTAAAGTAAGTAAGTAAACAATAAAATAAAATTATTACTCAATCATTTTGCTTGCATTGATTACGTGATTGGGAGATGAGCGGTGCGCTTGGTTGGCTTTGTGACTGATGAGCGCATGTCACTTGACTGGCTGAAATAGACAGCGATGTGTACTTACAGCGCAAAATGCAACGTGCGCCACGGCGTATACGTAACCGCATGTCGGATATAAAAAGTCTATTGGACGCTTATCAGCCAATGCTTAGATAAGTAGTAGTGGCGTGCTAATGCAAAAATTAAACAATACGGCTAGAACAATTTAAAAAAATTGTGTCTGGCTGTTGTTGTTGTTGCGGCTGTTGCTGCCGCTGCGCTTGGCATAATTTGCACTTCGTCGCTTGCACACTAGAAAGTTCGCTTCGAAAGGCGATTTATTATTACTGGAAATGGCGCAGGGTAATAAAAATGCTCAACCATATAGGAATAGATATGTATTAGTATATGCAATATATATAGAAAAGCAGCGTGTGAATGTCACATGAAATGACTAGGTGTTTTCGGGTGGTTGCAGGCGCAAACGCTGGTAAATAAAAATAAAAATTGACTAATTAAACAAATAGCGGATTATTAGCTGAAAGCGATTTGCATTAAGTCGCTGCTGTTGCTATAAAAAATATGTATATATTCTCAATGCTTTTGCGTGCTTTTCATTTCACAGCACCTTATTGATTCTGTGTCTCCAAATGCATAGCCATTATTCAAAAGTATAAAGTTTGTTATTTAGGGTGTTCTTAAAAGGCTACTACTTTGTCTTTTTAACAATTATTCGTGTGACAATTTTGTGCAAGTCTTTATTTTCGCCGAAATTTTTAACAAAGTTGCCATGTAAATATCATAAATGTTATTGGTTAATGGTGGGAACCGATTTTTATGGTAGCTAATTGCCGCTATAACTGTGTATGCCACCACTAAACCAATTACTAAATAATGACATATTGATTTATTGACAACACTGCAGTGCTAAGATTTTATGAACCGCGCCGAAAATTCGAAAATCAAAACAAAGCAATCGAAATCGCGCTGTTTTGCACTTGCAGCACTACTTTTAGTACATTATTCAGCGATTTATAGAGTTTGTGCTGCGAATTAGCGTATTTGCTCTGCTATTTTTATATAAATAAGTGGGCTGTAAAATTACTGAAATTTTCAAATAACACCAATTCTAAACGTTTATATACAACCATTTGTATGGCGTATGGCCTGGCCGTACAAATATTTATTGGCGCTGATAAGATAAAGCACTGCCGGTGCGCGAGCGAGACAGCGCATGTGGGAGCGCTCGTAAAAACCAAAACATTAGGTAGAACTTTGTCAATAAAAGCGTATAACAAAAGCGCTGGAACAGGCAACAGTTAGTCCAAGCCAATGAAGGTTAAAATCAGTACAAATTCATGCATGTATTTATGGAATGTTTGTATGTAAGCAAAATTTTATTTTATGTAAGAGCCAATTGGCAGTGACAACACTTAATAAGCTACTATCGCTTGCGCACACACATAACTGTACATAAATACAGGCATGGGCAGCGTATGTGACGGTCGCCGGTGCGAGAATGGCTGACACAAGTGCGCGTGTCAAATCTTTATCAAATCAATTTCATAATTATTATTAGTAGCAATATTTAATATGAATACAAAGCAAACGCTAATCGAAATGACGCGAACGCTGAGGAATTCGCAGTCATATGATTACGAGTGGGCTGTAAATCGAGCATAGAATAAAATTGGTCTGATTGGATGTGAAAATGTAGGTAAAAATAATTAATTTTATAAATTTTTTGTTTTTGTTTTAGCATTTTCCACTAAAAAATTAAAAAAAAATATATAAAAAATATATTTATAAAAAAAATATAAATAATTATTTTTTTTAATTAAAAAAAGTATTTACAAAAAAATTATAAAATTTGTTTTTGCAAAAAAATAAATTCCATTCAATACCTTTCAATTTATTTAAAACAGAGCGACCGAACCAACTCCACGCTCTTCAACCATTTCTCCAATGCACTTAACTATAGGAAAGCTCCCACCACAACTAACTTCCGTAACGCGCTCTTCGACGCTAGGCAATCAATAACTGATTGGTATTACTTTTTTATTGCTTTATTTTGTTTACTTCTTTGTTTAGTTAACCGTGTGTCTGTGACTTGACTGTCTGCGCTGTCGCTAATATTCTTTGGAATATAGTTCTAGCTTTTCCGTTTTTGTTATTGCCAAGTTATTTTGCTTTTGTTTTTATTTCTGTTTTTGTTCTGTTACCGCCATTGCCGTTAACATGTTTTCATTTGTTTTCAGTCTACGTTTCGTGTCCGCATTCCAAAAATTGCTATCTCGTATGTAAAAATGTCTATTTATCTGCTGATATTTATTTACTTAGCATACATTTCAGTGTGTATATTGGTATACTATGTATGTTTGTGCATATAACTGCTTACTGGTCTTATTATGCTTGCTATTTTGCCGTTATCTACGCATATTCGTAATATGGGAATTTTCATTAGTAGATGAGTTAGTGCAGGCAGGATGTGTAGCTTTTGATTACGGTTAGTTCAAAAAAGCTTCAAAAGCTTTCATGCGATTTGTGGGAAGCTTTCGCAATTATTAATGGAAGTAAATAAAAACCTCTCTCTTGAGATCATTTTCGAATAAAAATAAAAGCTTTAAAGCTTGCTGAATGTGTTAACCGTAAAAGAAAGCTTTTGGGACTAGTAGGAAATTTATACTTTTTGTTTTCTAGAATAGTACATTTAGTTCATTTTCTAATCGAAATAAAAGCTGTAAAGCTTGCTGAATGCTTTAATTACTGAAAAAGTTTATGAAATCAGTGGAAAAACTAATTTTTATGTTCCTCAATTTGTACTTTCGTCACAAGAAAACGGCTCTTTTAACGCATAAAAAAATTAACACCGTGCAGCTTTCACTGAAGCTTTCGAGCCATATCAAGTTATAAAGCATACATACGCGCTTTCGCGATTGAAAATTCAGCAAATATGCAAAAACACAATAATAATAATTTAAGCACATTCGAAGCTTTTACAAAGCTCATTAAGCTTTGCAAACTTAGCTTTTACGTTTTTATGCTTATTATTATTGATTGTTGCAAAATACTGACTCAAATAATTTGAAGCGGAAAATAAGCTGAAAGCTTCGAACAAATATGTATGTAAATATTATACATATATTACTTTTATATACCATGTTGTTATATACACCCAGTAGCTTTACATAATAAACGACAACGAAACAGCGATGCGCTTTAATATACCGTGACAAACGCACAGAAAACGGTAATTAATTGGGTTGTTAAAATAAGTTCACAGCTTATCACGTGGTTACCTACTGCATACGCTTGTACGTATATACATATGTAACGGGTGATTTTTTTGAGGTTAGGATTTTCATGCATTAGTATTTGACAGATCACGTGGGATTTCAGACATGGTGTCAAAGAGAAAGATGCTCAGTATGCTTTGACATTTCATCATGAATAGACTTACTAACGAGCAACGCTTGCAAATCATTGAATTTTATTACCAAAATCAGTGTTCGGTTCGAAATGTGTTTATCGACAAATTTTGTTCAGCGATGAGGCTCATTTCTGGTTGAATGGCTACGTAAATAAGCAAAATTGCCGCATTTGGGGTGAAGAGCAACCAGAAGCCGTTCAAGAACTGCCCATGCATCCCGAAAAATGCACTGTTTGGTGTGGTTTGTACGCTGGTGGAATCATTGGACCGTATTTTTTCAAAGATGCTGTTGGACGCAACGTTACGGTGAATGGCGATCGCTATCGTTCGATGCTAACAAACTTTTTGTTGCCAAAAATGGAAGAACTGAACTTGGTTGACATGTGGTTTCAACAAGATGGCGCTACATGCCACACAGCTCGCGATTCTATTGCCATTTTGAGGGAAAACTTCGGACAACAATTCATCTCAAGAAATGGACCCGTAAGTTGGCCACCAAGATCATGCGATTTAACGCCTTTAGACTATTTTTTGTGGGGCTACGTCAAGTCTAAAGTCTACAGAAATAAGCCAGCAACTATTCCAGCTTTGGAAGACAACATTTCCGAAGAAATTCGGGCTATTCCGGCCGAAATGCTCGAAAAAGTTGCCCAAAATTGGACTTTCCGAATGGACCACCTAAGACGCAGCCGCGGTCAACATTTAAATGAAATTATCTTCAAAAAGTAAATGTCATGAACCAATCTAACGTTTCAAATAAAGAACCGATGAGATTTTGCAAATTTTATGCGTTTTTTTTTTTAAAAAAGTTATCAAGCTCTTAAAAAATCACCCTTTATGTGTGTACTATATTTACTTAGTAACGCAAAGTTTTACATTAACAGTGGCACAAGCAACTGCTTCGGAGATATGAAACTGTCTCAAGGCAATGTGTTGGGCCAATACAATGGAGACACCGAAAGTGTGAAGGGCGTTCGATACAGACAAATATTCATAGTTAAACGGGCACATATTTATATATAACTACTGTACTACATACTTATATATCTGCTCTGCATACATTCCGACAAGTGTAGTTAATTTCATTTTCTTCCGCAATAGACAGCGTGCTCTAGCTGTCTATCTACTCATTTCTAGCCACCTACATACAAACACATCTATCTTCAAACGCACCGAGTGCAAATTAGTTATCATTGGTGACGCGCGCTGATTTTTGCTCCAGCAAAAATTTGCGAACATTTCCGTTGGCTAAGCTGTCGTCAATAGTTGTTGTTGCACATACAAGCACAAATCACTTAGTTGTAAATCAAATTTTATTATTTTTCCTAAGTTTATCTTACAGCGCTGGGCCGCTTCGCTTAGATAGCGCGCAATCGATAGATAGAAATATTGAGTTAAAGCCATAATACTTCATAAATATATTTACAATAAATTTATATGGCGACATATGATTTTTATTAATACGATTATAAGTAATATACATTTTATATACAGATTCTACTAGTTTGTTCGTTTTGTTGCTTGCTAATGCACATAGATATGCGTACTTGATTGGGTAACCAGTTTGGAGTGGTTCTCAGAGTTTACTGATTATTTGATCAACACTATTTATCGATTGCGATTAGATTGGTTGGAATTTCATCAGATCACTTAAATTGGAGAAATTCTGCTTAGAAGTGGCGTACACAGTTGACGCGTTTGAAGAGTAGGCTTTGAATATTTTTCAAATCATAATTAAATTATTAATTATTAATTAAGATATTTTTTAATTAAAATTACTTGCTATGGTTTTGTTATAAAAATTGATCCTTTTGGAAAAATTTGAACCCTTTTCTATTTGGAAAAAAATTAAAAAGCTTTCACTGGTTAGTCAAAAGCTTTTGAGAAACTTTCACAAGTTAAGAAAAGCAAGCAAAGCAATAACAAAAATGGCTTATGGGCACCATTAAAGCGTAGGAAACTGAAGCTTTCACAAAATCAGTAATGAAAGTCAAATAGATTGTGCAAAAGCTTTTGAGAAACTTTTGAATCAAGAAACCAAGCTTTTTATTGCTTAAGGGCAACATTAAAGTATAGAAAACTGAAGCTTTCACAAAATCAGTAATACATATTCGATTTGCTTGACAAAAACCATCATTTTAACACCTTACTGTGTTGCTGATAAAAGCTCCTCTGCAACTTCCACTTAGATTTTTGTAAGCTTTCACTAATATAACTGTAATACTCACTAAGCATTTTCGCGTAGACTACGCATAACTGTATGGAAGTAGAAATCATGCTTTCTAAGCATTCGTTCAGTTCCCATTTCATCTAATAAACAAATCATTAATTTAATTACGCTTTAATCACGTTAATGGTTTGATGACTTGCGCACGCTTATATAATTAAAACCATACACACATGCCTATATACATAGAAGTGTGTGTTCAAAAGTCATGCGGCAACTGTCTTTGAATTAAAAGTCAAGCAAAGCATTTAAATTCGACTTTAGCCTCTTCAATGGCTGTGGCAATGGCTGGCAGCAGTCGGCTTGGCTCATAAAATTAACCACAAATCTCCCTTCTGATATCCAGCTGTGTTTTACGTGACTTTGCTCTATACGGAAATCCGCATGCATAACCATATCTTGGTCATAATCAAATACGAACTGTCAAATCTGTCAAATGTCATAAACACTTTGAACACTTGACTAAATACTATACACAATAATATATTTATGTGTGCGTATCGAGTGTTAATATAATTAGTGATTACAGCATGAAAGCACATTTAATTTACGAAAAAAGAAATATTTTATTTGTGTCTCGAAAAAAGTCCCACTGCTGAAATTCATTGCTTAAGTACGAGACGTACGCTCTTAATTAATTCAAAATTTGTAACCAGCAAATGCCGGTTGAATGTACGCTAGGGAAAAATTAAGTGAAAGTATTTCATTTGTACAACAATTGTTAGTTGTGATCTACAATTGTTTTAATTATAGTTGAGAAATATGGAGATCTAGTAAGGGTCTGTACATATCTACCGAAAAAAGGAATTTTAAAATTTTATGTAAAATTTTTAGAAAGAAACTTATTTCAGAAGATCTTGGAGAATTTCCATATACAAAAAACAAACTGTTAAATAAAGGTGTGTTCTCATCTACATATAAAATTCATGCAAATAAAAAAATATATATTTAAATAAGGCTCTATTCATATCAAATCTTATTGACAAAAAATATAATTGCTATTATTAAATTAATTTAAATTTTTTTTTATTAAGTTCAGTTCACATTTAGCAATTTTTTTAAATATTTATATATGTAACTCATGAAATATGCTGTATTTTAACAATAAATCAATATACTCTAATCGAAAAATCACTAAAACATGAAAAGTAAGAGTCAACACTAAATTAATTTATCAAGTGTGAACACGCCCTAACAAGCATTCATATCATTCAATTCATTTCCATTAATTCGCTGCATTCTAACTACCTCGAGGATTGAGTGTAAATTATACACACATATTTCTCGCCGTCCTCCTTCAAAATAAATAACACAATGGACAAAGGAAAGGCGTAAAGGTGGTAGAAATTAAGGTATTTAAGTTAACCAGCTTGTTTTTGTTTTTGTATGTATATTTTATGCATTTATTAATTGTATGTGCGTAGTATGCATATACATATTTAACCCTTATAGCCGCAATAACTCGCCAACGATTACTTTTGCCTAAGTGAATAATGGGGTGTTACAGGGTGTTACATATGTAACGCATCAGAGCTGAAGCGCGCCCTCATTACGGCGCGGTTTCTTGACGCTTGACTGAAGGGTTGAAATTTGTTATTTGATGTTTTTATTAAGCACGCCGAGTATACACATACAAATACATAAAAGCGTATTAGTTTAATGGGGTTGACAGGGTTGTTGTTGAACTTTTTGTGTCTACAAAACGTATTTCAATAGCAACGGAACTAATATGCGAATTTGGGCGAGTTTTGGTGCACTCGCAAACATGAAAAGTAATAATAACTGAAAATCATATTAATAAGTTAAAACATACATGCATACATACAGACGCACTCGTTGCAAGTCATAACGCAAAATGTATTTAAAAAGTGAAATACGATTATTAGGGTTTGAAGTAGAAATATTGACGGGGTATGGCATTGTTTGGAGAGTGAGAGCGGGCGCTTGTGAACTGCTTAGTTATTATTAGAGCGCATTTGATGTTTAGTTGTTGACATTTTTCCGTGCTGATGAGAGTGAGGTGCACAGAGAGCGCGCGAGTGTGAGCGCAGTGAGCCCGCTAGCGGTGCTGACAGCCAACAGCAACGCTTGTAACCAACCGAAGTGACTTCCACAAGTATTTATGTGAGTAGTGCCGAAACTACGCTGATATGCCCCTGAAGCGGCCACAAATTGTGCTGCTAACGGTGTGGCAAAGACAAAGCGACGAGTAGTGCATTATGTTGCAAGCGACTTTCGTGATAGATCACCCCTTATGCCTGAGCAGCTTAACTCTTGTCACGGCGTTGAGTCTTTCAGACAGCGCGTCCGACACCGCTGCACACAATTGTGCTTCTCATCAGACGCTAGCTGACAATCCGACAATATTTGACAGATATTTAAGGGTTGAACGCCTGCCTTTGTGTGATGCGCGCCCTTCCACACATCCGATACGTAGAATTGGTTTCATTAAGTGTACTCGAAATGTACCTGCCGCCTATGATATGCACTGACTATAGGTACAAATGCATATGGGTATCTGTCAGCCTCAAGACAGACTTAAGGAAAATTATCGATGCAAATGCGCGTTGTCTAAATACTTGACTGTGCCGCCACTCAGTCGGGATTTCCGGGATTCTCTTGAATTATGGGCAATTGTTAACATTGTCCGCATTGTTGAGTTGGGTTTCTTATTGCTGTGTGCTATTGTGCTGTTGTTGCTGTTGCTGTTTTATGGTTTTGTTGTTTGCTGCTTGTCATTGCCTGGTTGCTTACTTTGTGGCAAGTGATGCCGCGCCGCCTAGTGGTTGATGTACGGTGATTTTTGTGTGTTGGTGGTGGTGGTTACGGTGTTTGTACTATGTTCACAAATCTGAATGTATGTATGTGTGTATGTTTGGTTGTGATGTGCTTTGACGAATGTTCGGCTGGCGAGAAATTCCCGTGTGAAACAAGTCAATATTTGTGCTCGGAAGGCATCTTTTCGCGGATATTTACGGCTGTCTAACAATACTAGTTAGGTATTTACTGTGTTTTGTTGTTCCTATTGTTGTTACATGCGTATGAAAATGTACGCGGTGCGCACTTGGCCACAGTGTTGCTAGGTAGCGAGCGTTTATGCGCATCATTTGTTAATATTTTTGTTGAATTAATTGAAGGTAAAAGGGATCATCGATTCGGTACACTTTAAAGCCAAAGAGGATCAAGGATAACTCAACCAATTTGGGGATGTTGAAATTTGGTGTTTACAGCATGATTACATATGTATATGTAAATGTGAATATTATGTAGTTGTGTATACAGCTTCAAATAAGTTCTGATTGGCAGTGGTGATATTGGTAAAAGTATGACTATAGATAAAATAGTTGCTAAAAATAACAAACTAAGCCATATAACTATTTAAACTAGTTACAAATTAGTTACCAAATGAATTACTTTGCAACTAGTTTACTTTACACTAGTTGGGTAACTAGTTAATTTCATAAAAATATCTAAACACACATTTTCTTTAAGTATGTTCATGTGTTCTGTATGTTTCCGTCACTCAAGCGCACAGTACTGACGTGCTGAATGCCTGCTGATGATTTGTTTATTTGCTTGCTCAGGTAAATTGGATTTGAAGCGTATCAATCTACATAAGTGAGCGTGTTCATACACGAGTGTTAAACTGTTGTTTACCCCCGGTCACATACACATTAATGCTTTGTAGTGTGTTAAGGCATACAAAGTTAATTGAGGCTGTACTTTTCTGATTTCTGATATTCCGTCTTTAATAATATTGTGTATACACAAGCACACATCAAAATAGTGGCTCATGACGACATTTAAAGGCTGGCATTTTTTCACATTTCATTTAAATAATTTCAATTGAAGGGTGAAACAATTTTGTATTCTTTTCGAAACCATAGGAAACACATACAAACATACGTATGTGAGTGAGTGTGCGGTTGATTGTGTGAGCACACGCAAAGGACTGTGTGAACTTTGCTTCATTTGGCTGCTTTCTTGCTTTGTGCTTACGCGCTCTGAGGTTTGCGATAGAAATCAGCGGTTTAAGTGTTATAAGCAGACAAAAAGTCGCATAATTCTCACATAATTATTGCGCGCATTCAAATCGCGTAAGAAGCTACAAGTTGCCATAGGTAAATGCCGCTTTGTTGTTAAGTGTATTTTTCTGTATTTACATTTCAGTTTGCTATTGTTTTCGTCAAGTCATTGGCTGCGATTTGGTTTTTTGATAGAAATTCTGGCTTCTGAGCAATTTCAGATCACTACCGCTGATAGGTGGGAAGTACAGTAGTTGCCGTGAATTTGTTGAGGACTTTTGGAATTTTGAATTTCGATGACATTTGAGGTCAAACCAGAAAGGTACGAGATACACATATGCCTATACAATGTTTATTTTTGTTGTAATAATCACTATTTTGGGGTTTGTCAATGTCTTCTTGTTGGGAAAAAGCAAACAGTTGTGATATCTTTACAGTTTAAAACTATCTTTTAAAGATATCTTCCAACTTTATATATAAAGTTTTGGGTTAAATTCGCGTTTCTGATCGTTTGCCACTTAAACGAAGCATACTTTCAGCGGCTCAATAAGAAAAAATTTCTTGAAAACCATTTTTGCCGTTCAGTGTTCTAAAGTATGCTCAAAATTTATTTAGCTGCATGCTTTGATATAAAACAAAAACTCCAGGAATAGCTGCAGCTGTCTTCTGCTTGTTCGCGCACACACTCACACGTGACCAAATGAACCCATTTATTGTGTGTGTGTAAATAATAATTTCCTCAATTAGCAGCCCACAAACAGACTACTTATCCCGAAAATAGGTACACGCATATATCCCAACTGTATATACCATATATGTGTGTATATACATATCTATACTATAGGTACATATGTATACGAAGCTATACATATATTTATATGTGTATGCAACAATGCATTTTCATGCCGTTGGCAGCTCACCTGCCTGCCCAATGCATCGCGGCACTACGCCTACGAACGCACGTGCTAAAATGCAGACGCAGCTGTATTTTGCTTGTTGCATATGCCAGCGGCAAGAAATTTAGTGAATGGAAAGCAGGAATATGCGGTAGAAGAAGAAGCAAACTCTCTCAGCTTGAATGGATAATTTTCTGGAAAATTCAGACTGCTTGCATATTAGTGGGTATTGATGACTAAACTGCGGCACAGCATGAACTTCCTGTTAGTATATGTTAACAGAAATTACATATGTACATACATATGCATGTAAGTGTATACAGTATACATACGATGTGTAAAACTATATGATTAAACTGCATTTAAGAGTAAACTTTTGGTCGAGAAATAACTTTGATACATATTAGTACTAATTAAACTAGTTAGTGAATGAAAGTTGGCAAAAATGTCTAACATCAAACTAGTTACTAAACTAGTTGCTAATTAGCTATGTATTGGAAAATCTTAAAAATGCATAATTATGTTAAGTTTAGTAATAAATTACACAATTGGTTATTTACGGACCACTTCCCAACTAGTTACTCCAAAGTTAGTTTTTGATAAAATGATCTCCAAATATTTTTATAGAAGTATTTATGGGAAGAAATAGTAAATAAAGTGGTAAGAATAAAAAACTATGAAGTTTTCATTTATTATTTATTTTAAAATCAGCTGTGTAAATTAAAGTGTGTTAGTATAAAAATTTCTGAAGGTCATTAGATCGAGATTTTATAGAAGTATAACGCTTTAAATCGGCAAATATATACACAACTATATCTATATGGCACCTACAAAACCCACATAGCTGGGACAAAAAAGTTGCGTTCAGATTAATTGGTAAAAAAGTATAAATATTTAAGCCGTTTGGACCATGAAAATTTAAGCGCTTCAAAAACAAGAAAAAACATAAAAATAAGTGGCAACAATTGTATTATAACAGTACAACGACCGCAATGCCAATGCTGCGCTTCCAGCTCTACAAACAACGAGATGTTTCGACTAGCTAGAGAAATACATACAAACACATGCAAACATCGGTATCTAAGTATTTCTGGCTGGAAGTGAATAGCGAGCAAGACGAAAATGAGTGTGGGCAGTGAGCAGCAGATGCGCCAACAAGCGAATAATAATAGGAAATTTCAAAAACAAAAACAACACGAGCATTGTCTTTACAAAGACCTAGATAACGGCAACCTTCCAAAACACAAGAAACACAAAAAAATAAAAAAAGAAGTTGAGAAAAAACCGAAATAGCTGACTGTTGAAATTTTCTACAATTTCGAACATTAGATATATACACACATATACATATGTGTCTATGTATGAGTGTATGTGGCTACCCACTACCTTCTAAATTTTCATTGTTATGCACCTTATTTATTTTGGGTCTTGGGAAAAATATTTTATTTGGCCAAAGTGTCCAAAACACAAACGGTTGATGGATACATATACATATGTATATGTATGTATATCTGTATGTACGAAGGTATGCACATAAATATGTACTTAAGCCAAGAAAGGCAACGGATTTGATGGAATTGCGAAAAGGCAAAAAACACAAACTGCCAGCGCAACGTCACCCAGATGCCGCAGAGAGAAAGGAGAGACGCCGAAAAGCAGCAAGATGTTGAAAAAATTACAAAATTATACAAAATACATGAATGATCGTTACCGCAACTGCATAGATACATTTCTAAACACACACATATCTACTGTGTATGTATGTGTGTAGGAATGCATGTGCCTGTATGCAGCCTCCTCAATCGAACGAGAAGCTATGAATAACGAAATGCACGAAAATATATTTGGAAGCCCTAAAAAAGAATGCAAGCAACACACACACATACAAACACATGCTACATGTATCTTAAAGAAACTGCCAGAGAAGGCATAAAGACGCTGCACAAACACACACAAACACGTGTATGCACGTATGCGCTGACATGCCTTTGTGTGCATGCCCACATGCAGCCGTCAACTCTTCCAGCAAGGGAGGCGCGCATTCGAAAGGAAATGGTCTAATGGCTGCGCGAGTAGCGATGCCCAAGCAACTGCTGACTGGTGAGCCACAGCAGCATTACAAACATACACGTACAAAGGCGTACATTCGTGTGCACAAACATAGCAGTTGATCGACATGGGAGCACAGCAGTGATGCCTAAACATGGAAAATGCACACACAAGAAAATCTAAGAAAATACCAGCGTATGTATGATGTGTGTGAGTTGGTGCTGGTGATGTGAATGATCTGCCAATCGGTCGTTTCGTTTGCGCGCTTGCCGCTTCAGCTGCCACACACAGATGCAGAGGCATGAGAAAAACCAAAAGAAAGTGCCAGCCAAATGAATTGCGCTGCGAGTATGCCCAACTAGCGAAGTTACAATAGAAATGTAATACAACAACAACAACACAGAGACAAGAGGGGGAAAACGAAGAAAGAAGCAAAACAAGTATCATAACAATTCTTTCAACTCTCAACTCGAAGTGAATGAGGAAAAATGCAGAAATTCTTGCTGACTTGCCACACCATGCCAGCATGTTGGACGCGCAGGGAAATGAGGGTAGTGGAAATTTTCTTCAACTCGGTTTTATTTTAATTTTGTTTTTTGTGTTTGTATGGTTGCGCAGAGCAAATAGCGAAAATCGAACTCTTTTGATGCAAATGCAAAAGTTATGGAATACTGGCTCATAATACACACATACATATGCACATGAATATTTGTTTGTGTTTGTAAATAGTTTTGAATTAATGCCGTTAAGGGTTCTCAGATTTTGCACTATATAAAGAGACGTTTGTGTAGAATATATTTATATACTTAGGCATATAGAAAAAGTTGCTAAGACTGTTAGCAGAAAAAATTTGGGTAAAAAGGCTTGCTTTTGCTGTTTAAACTTCTATGGCAGCTATATGCTATAGTGATCCGATCTGAACAATTTCTTCAGACATTGTACCACTGCTTGAGATAATTAGTCTATTGAAAAATGTCGTGCAGATATCTTGCTAAATGTACAAGTTTTCCGTACAAGGACCTGGTTTTGTTCGATCAATTTGTATGACAGCTATATGCTATAGTGGTTCGATCTGAGCAATATGTTCGACGATTGTAACGTTGTCTAAGACAATGATCCATGCGAAAGTTTGTGAAGATATAATGACAATTAAAAAAGTTTTCCATACAATATCCCGATCGCTCAATTTCCATGGCAGCTGTATCCAGCCGACAAATGATCAGCTTCTTGAGAAGAAAATGGAGTGTACAAAATTTCAGATCGATATCTCAAAAACTGAGGATCGTACATATACTCTAACTTGACTTATGTTGCCAAATCCACAAAACGTAACGTTAGTTTGGCAAGCCTTGGGAGAACTATTTAATCGAAACTCGCAGTTATGAATGAAATCGTGCATTCGTGCACCATTGAGCGCTTCGGAGCACGTCAAAATGTGCTGCGTAACAGGAAATATGTTTCGATAGTTTTAAATACAAAAGCCTTTTATCTAAGTTAGCAACAAATTATTATTGTTTTCTATACCTACATTCATATTTAATTTTTGTTGTTGCTCTGAATACCCTTGCTGGTGAATTAAATTTCTGTTTTCAACTATTTTTCGTTTTTTATACATTTTGCAACGCACCAGCGCTGTTAGATACTCACTCACGTTTAACTGTAAACAATTTTACGGTTATGTGTGTACGTATGTATGTTTATATACAGGTACATGTGAAGGTAAAATTTGACCTAAAAAGTTATCACAGTGCGCTGTTTTGCACACACCACAACAACAAAAAGAAACTAGTACAAAGACAACAACAAATAATATTCAGTAGATAAGCGTGGTCGGCAGTTAATTTTCGATTTTTTAGACACTTTTTGCTTTTATCAATTCAAATAAAATACGCAGCAGCGTAACAGGTACATAGATAGGTGTGTGTGTGTTGAGGATAATAATAGAAAGAAATACAAATGTGTATAAAAAGTTTGCAAAACATCATGCGTTTTGCAACAACAAAAAGTACAGTTGTAAACAAAAATATTTGTTAACTATTTATAAGCGCTTGTGGGTGGCGTGCCACGTTTTGGAGTTAAAAAAATTAAAAGAAAAAGTTTTATAAATTTTTGTGGAAACATTTGTAAAATCGAGTAGCAAAAACTATTTTATGCAAATTTGGGTTTTACTTTGAATTTTTTAGGATTTTAAGTTTTGACAGATTAAGCTTTATTTAGTACTTTTAGTATTTTTCAAACACATTACTTTTTTATTGTTATTTGTTGCCTTTCTAAAAAATTCAACACTTTTTAAATAAATATTTGCTAAAAATTTGCCGTCTTTTTTTTTTAATTTTTTCCTTGTGCATTAATAATTTTTGCTCTCTGCTTGGTAAAAATTAAAAATTAAAGCTTTAAAACTTTTCAATTTGTTTTAAAGCAGCAAAATGCGATGGCAATTGACTTGTTTTTATTGTAAGAAAATATTTCAATGACAATGTTCAAGTAAATAGGATAAACTGAACGCTTTTAAATATATACCCCTGAGCGCTAAGTCAAACAGAGAGTTGAGTTTGGATAAAATTTGCAGAATGATCCATAAAAATTTCGTTAACAAATGAAACTATCGTTCATTAGACGACTTTCTATCAAAATATAACGCAGTGTTGGCTTTAAACACCAGAGACAACAGCAGAGGTAGTACACCCTCAAGATAGTACATCGGTGACCAGAAGCAAAGCGTTGACAATGAAATTGCCATTCGTTTGATGATTTTCCCCCAATCTCTCACGACCGCACACACATATGTATGTACAAATACACGTACACGGTTAGTAGGCAGTGCTTGGTTATCACCATCCAGCTCCCCCTTGGTTCCGCACCCACTACTTACCGCGTAAATAAACTTTTGATTTTCCGCAAACCAGTTGCATAGAAAAACTTTGAAAATTTTTTGGTGCGCGAACGCCTTTCAACCAACTCCGCGCCACCTTTTGCCCTTTTGACTTTCTCTCCTTTCGCCGCTGCTAGTTCCGCATCGCACATATCCACAATGCGAGTGCAAGTACAAGAACAAGATTCGGTTATTGTCGTTTCATATTCAATGTAGGTCACCGAATTTGTATGCATATTGTGGTTTAGAATTCTTCTTTCTTTCTTTTTTGTTGCTTTTTGTTACTGCGAATTTTTTTTTCGAAATTTGGGGCAAAAGCGAAAATATTTGAAACCGCGGCGTAGTGTCTTTGCAGCAGCTAAGCGCGTTTGTTTTGGTTATTTGGCGTACTTTATGGCGTCATGTCACAGAGGAAAGTTGTTTGGAAAGACAATTTTTTCTAAATCAAAAATTAGTTCGAAATGTCTACAAAAGCATTTTGAGGGAACAGTCAAACAAATGTATGTACGTATGTGTGTTGTGTACTTGGGTTTCAAGCGACTAAATATATGTATCAGTAGTTTCTTTATAGGAATATGAATATTCGTAGTCAGTTGTTTTTGTTGTCATTTTATTGGTTCTGATAACGGTTATTGCATAAAATTTTGCCAGCTTGCTTTATAATCATTTATTCCTGTTCCCTCGCCATGTTTTCTTCGCTTACACCATTTTTTAATTGTCCGTGTATTTCATGGCATCCAAACCTTTTCATCATTCGTCGCAACTATTCTCTGTTTTATTTTTTAACTTCTTTTCCTGTTTTCTTCGAATGACATTTTCCGCAGACAATCTGTTTTTCATTAATCGCACGTCTTCCCTTTTCTTGTTTTTTCTTTGCAAGGCGTCTTCTTCAATTCTTTCCTTCATCTGTTTTGCAGGCATTTTATTATTCAGTCTCTCCTCAACAACCTTTTCCAGGACACAGTCACAATCGGTTTGCTTTTTATTTTCAAGCATTTTATTTTCTTTGTGAGTTTTATGTTTTTCTTTGCTTTTGGTTAGCTTATTTGGTGGATCCCTGCAATATGGACTTTGTCTCTCCTTCATTGTAATGTTATTTCCCAAATTTATGCTTTCCGAAGTTACACGTTCTCTCCGGTTTCGCGAGCCCAAACTTATGCCCGCATCTTCCTGGTTTAAAGCTGGATCTTTTCTAGATTCTGTGTGATCTTGTGATAATTTGGGGCTTAACAGATCGACTGATTGTTTGTGGTTTGTTAACAAATTCTCTGTTGTCGCTTCTACAATCGTTTTGCTCGTTCCAGTTAGATCGTTGAATGGAGCTTGCTTTTCAGCCAAACACCTTTGTTTATCAGATATGTCTTCTAGCGATCGCTCGCTTTCTTCCGATACACTATTTATTGACTTTTGTTTTTGTAATGCTCTGTTACGTGTTGTTGTTTTTGAATTCTCCCAGTGAGCGTATTCCACATCCGGTGAAGTTTGTGTTTCCTTAGATCGTAGCGACTTTGTCCGCGTGGCCCACGGTTCGATCATTGGTTGATATTTTGATAGCCTTTCATATATGCTTGTTGGATACTTAAATGGCTTGAAAAGTCGATTGTCTGAATCGCTGCTCTATGTTCGTTCAACTCTGTGACTTCTGCTACATCTCGTGCACTCTTTATAGCTTCATAGTCAGTACTTTCTTGCTGACGTTCTTGCCTTTTGGGTGCTGAATTCTGAAATTGTTCACTGTTGGTACTTTCGATAATAGTACTCAGCTCCGGACATTGGCAGCTTAGGGGATCTTCAGTAGACTTAAAACTTTCAGATGCAGTATGTTTCTTTTTGTAAGGTTTTCCACTTCCATTTTCTTCACATGGGTAATTTTTTTCATCTAGATCGGGTATATATTCATACAGGCGAAAACTTTGCATTTGCTGTTCTAATAATTCTGTTTCTTCCAATAATTTTCTTTCCTTATAATTTTTCTTGGCTTGCTCGAAAAGCTTCGATAAGGAATCTTGTGGTTCATCACTGTCGCTTTGCAACACCTTACTTAACTGCTGTTGACTATTTTCATTTAACGGTTGCTTCTGTAGTTCATCGTGTCTTTTTAAGTGTAAGGGATGATCATCTGAGTTTTCTTTTGCTGGTACATTTGACCGACGACGAAGTTTTGTTATCGAGCGATAGTTTCTGAATCGTTCATAATCTTTCAAATCTTCGGATAAACTACTCTCAGTGCTTGTGTCATGACCGTTACCTTGATCTATCATGTTTTCAGCGACTTCTGACGACCGTTCTTGATCCATATGAATATTGCAATCTTGCTGAATTGGTTCAAATGAATAGCTTTTTATTATGGGAACATAAGAGCATTTATTCAAAATTTCGTCATTGTCGAGCTCTTGAATGCTATCAGAAGTTCTGGTAGTGCCATATTCCTGCGGAGTTTCTGATTTTTGAGAAGAACTTTCGCAAGAGCAATCAGAATATTCGGTGGTTATTTGAGTATTTTTAATCGGTCCTACTGCTTCGAATAATTGTGTTGCCGCAATTTCTTGTGAAGAATTCGGTACACTAATTCTAATACTTGATTCAAACAGTTCACATTTTCTCTGTAATATATATGAAGTGGAATGCATGCTTCCTGTACTGAGCTCTGGTTTCGGCGAGCGAATGTCACTCCCTTGATTTGATATAATTATTATTGATTTTGTACTTAGAGATTCTTTTAATGTCGACTGTCGTATGGATTTTTTACTACTATGTTTTCGTTCGAAATCCGAGTTTTTAGAAATGTTGTTTTCTGGAAGTTCTAGCCTCAGGGGATAATTAGTGCATTTCTCACGGTCCTCTTTATTTCTTTCAGTTTTCATTTTATTAGGTTTTGGTTTCGGCTTTATCGGGGGTGGAGTTTTAGTTTTTGAAATGTATTCTGTCTGTGACACTTTTTCTTCTTGAACGCCGTGTTCTGAAAGCTTTTGTTCTATACTACTTGGACTCGTGCTTGTTGGTTTCCTTCTTTGGGAAACTCTTAACAATTTGTATTCTGAAGCACTTTCTTTAAATGGTTTAATCGTTTCTATTTCTTGACCACTGTTTGAAGTTGTTGTTGCCGATACTCTTGTTGTTTGCCTACATTTTCTCACTGGTATTAGTGAAGGTTTAGATCCTCTTTCTTTTGATTTCGATTCAGGTTTTCTATATCTATACCAGCGTTCTAACTCACTGTCTTCACTATTTCCATTTATTACGGATATCATTTGCTCTTGAGAGTATTCTGAGGAGCTTGTGGTTTGTTCTGTTGTCGAATTAGTTGATTCATATTGATTAAAGACGTAAACTCTCTCTGATCTTTTATCTAAATGTGTTTCGTCAGGGTATTGTTCCGTAACGTGTGCTTTTCGTTTTTTATTTGACTCTTTCATTTGGAGTTTTCTTGTAGTACTTGTGTCGTCTGTGTCGCCCTCTTTAGGTATTTTCGAAACAGTGCGCTTTAGAGGCCCCCCTAACTTGGGGGTATTTCTTTCATTTCTTTTACTTGTAGTCGCCTCTTCTGGCAAATAGCGCTGTTTTCGTTCCGTACGTTCTCTTAATGAATACGCTTTTGAGGTAGATGGTTCTTGTTCTGTTTCTTGCTTCTTTGTCTCCTTTTCATAGTTCCCATTCGGAAAATGTGTGACATTTGCTCTGATTTTCGGTCTGATACGCTTTTTGTGCGTTTGAGTTGCCTTTTGATCAAAATTGTGTTTGCTGTTGTTATTTGCTTCACTCTCCCAAGGGCGAGGTTCGGATTTTATACGTAAGACCCTACGTTCTTTGACACGCAACAGTTCTAGTCTTGGGTTTTCTACTCTCACTGGACTTAAACCGCGTGCCTGACAGTACTCACATGGAAAGGGGGTGTCGTGGCAAGAATCCTTCGCCATAGTGGGTTTTTTTATACTGCTGTAATTTTTGCAGAGAGCAGCGTTTTATACGAGATATTTTGCAAACAAACGAACTCGACTTCTTGCTCTTGCCACGAACACCACTTCTATGCTTAAATTCTTTGGATTATCATGAAAAGTTGCGGGCCTTTAAGATTTAACGATTTAGATTTTAAAGTTTGAGAAAAACTAAATTAATTTTTTACGGAACCTGTCAGGACTAATAAAACAAATCGTTTTGTCTATTTGATTTAGTAAAATTCTAAAAAAATCTTTGCAGGTGTTTTGCAGTCATAGCGAGTATAGGATCTATATAAACGAGTAGTGGTGGGCGAGGGTACGAGTGCAGTTATTGACATTTGGAAGCATATTTTTTTTAAAGACTTCAATGGAATAAAGTATGCAACATATTTCAAAAAAGGCAGTTTTCATTTTCAAAAAAAAAAAAAAAATTTAATGTTTATACATATACTCTTTTGATATAGAAAGGTTATATTATCTTTTCATTTATTATCACTGAATAATTTTTGTAAAACAATGTATTTTAAATATTTTTTATGACTCATGCAAACTAAAAATTTTTCATTTTCATTTGGTAAGGGGTCTAAAGTCAGATATTTTTTTAATTTTGCTTTTATACAACCTATAAATCAAAATTTACCTTTGAATTTTCATTAAAAATTCCACACACCAACTACAACATAATTTTCACAACAACAAAAATCAATAAACAACAAACAACAATAGGCGTAAAAATTTATTTTTTTCACTACAACAAATTGCACTATTATTTTTTATAAATATTATATATGTGTATACATATTTTTTCAATTCACGCTTAAGAAAATAACACAAAAAATGTTTCTAAAAAAATTCGTTAATGACGACTGAAAAATTTATATATTTAAAATATACGCAACAACAACTATACGAAAACACTTATTGGTCAAGCAATTTGGAAAATAAAGTAGCAGCATCCAAAAATTAGGCAGTAAAAATTATTTTACTAAAAAATTACAACAACAAAAGTCAATTTTATTTAACAAAGAATTTAACTGACATTTAGAAAGTTCAAAAGAATAAAACGGCTATTTAGGTTTGCAAATTCAGTCAATGAATGTGTATTACCTAAATTTCAATTAACAAATCCGTGGTAGGAGCAGTATCAATGCAATTGTGTTTTTGTTGTTGTGCAAATGGCAGTAACTGCTGTTGTTGTGCTGACAGCCAAAATTTGAATTTATTGTTGTTGTAAACGCTTTGTTGTTGTTTTTGTTATTGTTGTTGGTATTTCATACTAGTTTCTGAAGTGCAAAATATTATTACGGTACTTTTTCGTGCAAATAATGTCACTTCATCAATTACACACACACATGGAAATGGAGAGCGCGAATTTTGCTGCCTCAGGGCGGTTTTGCAAGTAATTATTATTTTTTGGTGTTTGTATTTAAATACTTTTTTCGAATTTCGATTTTTTTTCGATTTACAAATTAATACTTATTTTGTATTTCTTACGGCACAGTAATGAAAAGTATTTAATATTTTTTAATTCAATAAATAATTTACAATTTTGTTGGGCCAAACTTACTTTTTGGAATTGCGTTTCGTTGTTTGTTTCGAAAACATGGGAATTTTGTCAACAATCAGTTGCATCGCTCGAAAAAACACACATTAACACTGGCTTTCTTGCGGCCGCTTGCACCAATCAATCAACACACCGAAATTGCTTGGGCAATTTACACTGTTTTCTTTGTTGTTGTTGGATTTTTTGACGACACTGTGTGTTCTGTTGACTTTTCTTGTTGTTTTTGTTCGCAATTTGTTTTCAGCACAAAATTTCTTTCCGCTTACACTTTTAATTATTAGGAATTTGTGTTGTTGTAATTACTTAAATTTTTGTTTTGCAATAATACTGTTGAAGTGTTGAAAATCCTTTCGAATTACATTTGAGTTGAGGAACTTGGAATTTAGGTTGATTTCGTCGTTATCTTTTCACATTCACACACTTAAATCTTTCTGCACTATTTTGCGAATGCTGTTTGTTATTGTTTTTGTTGTTGCCTTAGCTGCTGTTTACATTTTATGGCTTATCTGCTGCTGTTGCTGCTCGCTCTAGTCAGCTGCACGTGTTCTTTTGTTGCTTGCAACTTATCGCTCACACAGTTACTGCTTGAGCACATATATATATATGTGTGTGTGTGACCGCTCACCGTTGTGGTGCGTGCTGCCGTTCGTTGAGGAATTTCAGCAGTCAGCAATTGTATTTAAGGCATAAACGCTGCACATTTACTTTGCTCACGCACAACTCTTTGGTCCAACAATGAATTGACGAGTTTTTATTGTTGCCAACACAATTTTACTTTTTGCAGAAATTTTATTTAATTTTTTGAAATTTGTTTTCTTTCACAATTTTTGTTTTTGTATATAAAATATTATATTTTGTCACACTTTCGCGATTTTATTGCGCTCACTCACAATTTTAGTGCTTGTATTTGAATTTTCCACAATTTCAACTTTTTGTTTAAAAAATGTCTTTGCTTTCGCCTAGTTTTTGCTCAAATTTAATCACTTAACATTCTTATTAATTTTGTATGGCGTGTGCCTTGTTAGAGATTGCGGCTTATCAGCGTAAATTGTGCGTTGTTGTTGTGTTTGTTTTTTTTTTCATAAAATTTCTGATTTCTATGTTTTGCAAAAATTTAGCAGGAAAAAATTATTGCAAAATTTTTGTTTAAATAATTTTTCTACTTCACACTGTTAGCTGTTGTTTTTTGAAGTATTTTTGTTGCGTTGCCAGCACTTTTTTTGCATTGCTCCAATTTTTCGCAACTGGCTTTCTTGCTATTGTTAGATTTCTTGGCTTTCGTCAAACAAAATTTCACCGCTGCAACACAAACAAACAGTACACCAGTTTGTTTTTGTTTTGTTGTGCAAATCACTCGAACACGAACCGGTTAGCTGTAAAAATTTAATTTGTTTTTGTAACAATTTTGTTGACTGCTGCAATTTTTTTGTCACTTGCACTTAATTTGAATTAATTTTCCTCCGTTTTGTGCATAAAAACTTTCACAAGTCAGTTTTGTTTATTCTGCTTCAACTGCCTTGCACTGCACACTAGAGTTTATGGTTTTTCGGAAAATTTTTTAGTGCTTCCAAAATACGTTGTTATCACTCGCTTCACAGCTGTTTGCATTGCTGGAATTAATTATTTAATAAATTTTTAATTAATTGGCATTTAATTCAATTAAGCAATGCCTGAATTGTTGTTGCTGTTAATTTTATTTAATTTGTTTTTATCAGTCAAACGCCGTAATCCAATGTGCTAGCGTTGACAGCGCGTCTTAATTGTTTCACTTAATTGTTATTATTTTGTTCCAAATATTTGCAAATTTTTCAATTAATTAATTTAATTTATTGTTTTGTGGATTTCTAGATTTCACTCGTTCACGTCTTTCATAAATTACTTGTTTGCTGTTTGCAAATTACTGCATGGATTTTATGTTTTGATGTTTATTGCCGCGTCGCGCGTACGTTCAAGAAAACATGACGACATTTGACAGCAGCCAGAAAGGAACTAAACTTCAATTTGCGGCCGAACTAACAGCGACAGCACAAAACTCGAAACTAAAAACTGCTTTTGCTAAATGAAATGCTTGGCCGTAGTACTGCTGGCTGGCCGTTCGTGCGCTACACGTTCGTTTGCTCGTACGTTCGTTCGGTTTGGTTTGTTCGTTGCCTGCCTCAGCGCTACGCCGCCGCGACGGCTAGCTGCCTCCATCAAGGTACGAAAGTGTTTGTATACGTTGCCCGCTGTGGGGTGCTGTTCGCTCGTTTGCGCGTCTCGGCAGCGCTCCTACATTTTCATGTATATATAATATTTCATATGTACATACATATGTATAGATATATGTGCATTACGCTGTGTGAGCGCACTGAATGTAACATTTGTCTCTGCCAGCGCGTCACAGCCGCTAACCGCGCTCCCTTAGCACCTTTCCGCACGCTGAGCGCCCCTTTTGCAGAAACGTCAGCGAAGACAAGCAATACAAAAAATTAAAAATTAAAAAAATATGGTGAGAGCGTACGTCGTAGCGCTGCTTGTTGTTGCAAACGATTTGAGTTTTACTTTGGCTATGCGCCTCTCACAGATACCGAGCGCTCTCATGCACACACACGCGCACCGCCGGTTTACCTTTCCTACACACACGCGCTCAACGAAATTCCGTGAGCATGTGTGTGGGTCGGTTAACGAGCGCAAAGCGCCCATACAGTCGCAGCCAGCTAGCACGTGCATGCGTTTGTGTTTGTCGTTAGCGCTGCTCTTGCGTTCGCATATCTACATCTATGTATGTAGGAGCGAGTACTTGTTCATGTTCATTTCCCATGTGAAATGTTCGTTGGCCCTGTGACGGAGATGGTGACTTCGATGTTTGCATCGCGTCGCGCCAGTAGTGACAGCACTCGTGAGCAACACAACGTTGTCAAGCACATACATATAGCTACCGCGTCGTCGCGCTGTTGGCGTTGTGCGCGCGTCGCAAACCTGTAAGCGCCTTCCACCCTCTAGCCGCTGGCGCTTTTATTGCCGTTGTTGATGTTGACGCTGCGCGCATACACTCCCCCATCAGCGCACCGTTGCTGGCCTCTCGCGCTTTACATTAGGCTCTTCATTACTTTTCGCTGGCTTTTACGTTGGCCATGCTTTTATCTCGGTTTTTATATTTCATACACTTTTGCTTGGCTGCTGTCAACGAGCGCGCTTATATTCTCTCGCCGCGCCGCGACGCGCCGTCTTCTGGTGGCAGCGCTGTGTCGCTGTTCGTCGAGTTTTATTAGCGCAGTGCTATGTAGTTGTTTTTTGGTTTTGCTGCGCTGCTGCTGTTCATATCGCGACTTCTGCGTTCGCCTCTGCTTTGCTGCTTGTGTTGATTTATTTTGAAAACGTTTGGTTGTTGGCTTCTTATTATGCTTTCCTGTGTTGTTGTTTACGACTTTTTATGTTTTATGCTCTGCTTCTTCGCTTTTGTCAGCGCCGCGTTAGCAGTCAGTCAGCCACTCAGTCGCACGAACGTCGATTCGGCAGCATTACTCAGTCATCAAACCTTCGCTGCCGCACACACATACACAACCACTCGGGTATGTATTTATGTTAAGCCACCGTGCGCCCCTCTTGGACAAGTTTCTTATCGGCATTTCGTTGTATTTATGTGCATATGTGTATGTGCGTATCATTTTTGTTGCTTATCCGTCGCCCCATTACACACACTGTATTTACATTCATACACACACACACGCGCATATAATTATGTGTAAGTACTATATCGTCTCTGTCAATTGTCACCGCTCCTGTCGGCGCTACCAACGACTGGCCTTCCTGTCGCTCCCAATTTTTCGCCTCCTCACACTCTCGCTGCGCGCTCTCTTTTCGGCCGTTCAACCCCCACCGTCCGCTCATCGACGACAGCGTGTCACTTCCATTTCTGCTTAATGTAATAATTACACATGCATATGTCTATTTGTTTGGCTTTTATTTTTGACACATTAAATGGCTCTCACACACATTTGCTCTGGCTGCGCCTCCAGCTGGACGCCTCTTGCCACTACTCTCTTCATTTTTTCCGATATTTTCTTTTTTTATTACTACAGTTTTTCTACTTCAAATGGCATTCTTTGGCTGTAATGCTTACTATTTTTGGCATTTATGTATACGTTTATCCAGCCCTCTGCGCGCAGCCCCTTGCCTCCCCTGACCGTTCTTCCCGATGGGTATGCTATTATGGTGCTCTTCCTCTCAGCACCTTTGGTGAATTTCTCGTCAGCATTTTTGTGGCACATTGTTGCCACTTTTTCATTGATTCATGTTGTTGTTTTTGTAGTTCTTTTAGTGTGTTTTTTTGTGTTCGTTTGTGTTGTAAGTTGTTGGCTTTGTTGGTTTATACATTTGGTTTGATGGCGCTCATACTTTGTTACAACAAACACACTGGCATGCCCACACGTAAGTGTGGTTGTGGTTCGTGTGCGCGCTTATGTGTGTGTGTGTGTAGATTTGAATAAAATTAAATGCTGATTTACGCTTTTTAAGTGGCAAACTGACAGGGTGGCATGTTAAGTAGCGTTTGGCGTTGATAGGGGCGGATTTTTAGCATAATTTTGTTTGCTCGGCATTGTCACTGCTGTTGTTGTTGCCGCTGTTTGTTTGTATTTTCGCTCCTTTTCCGAAGTGCGCTGTGAGTATATTGTTCTACACGCAATATTTGATACAGTCCCATGTTGGTGGTGTGTAAAAAGTAAGTGCGAAAGCCAAGTTAATGATTAATAAGTGAACTTTTGGGGGCAGTTTTGCGGCATCGGTGTTGTGATTAGCATTGTGGGATTTATTAATAGTAGTGACACTGGTTTGAGAAGTGTTTTTTGTGTTTGGCTTGAATTAAGAATATGATTAAATCATTACATTAATGATGAACGGTTGAGTAGACATTAAACGTTCATGGAGCTAAGGTTTATTTACTTTCCATGAAAAATGGGGGCCCATGAGAGCTGGTAGGTTGTAGCTTTCATCAGTACTATACTCTTTATTAAAGGATTTTTACTTTACTTTTATATAGATTCCATGGGCGTTTATAGGCGACCACTGTATATTTGATATTTTGTTAGTATATTTTCGCGTTATTATTAAATATCAGATTTTAACAAATGTTTCCATTTATATTTCTAGAAATAACATAAGCAAATTTTTTCCGAAAGGAAAATCGCTCTTACGACAAAAACAAGCAAACAAACGTACGTGTATGTTGCTTGAAATAAAAAAAGATTTATATAAAAATAATAAAGAAATTTTTTCAAGATTCATATTTGTTTTTTTTTTTTTAATAATTTTTTTTATTTTCTTTAAGTATTGAATTTCTTTAAACGACTTTGTATGACGTTTTGTATAAAAAATTTAATTTGTTAATAAACTTAAATAATTAAATAAATTTTTAAACTTCCTATAGTTTTATTTTTTTTTTATTATTGTTTTCATAGTTAATATCAGCAAATATTTTTCTAATATTTTTTAAAGCTTTTTATTCGAATTTATTTAAAGTTTCATATTAAAAATCGAATTTATTGAAAAAATGAAGCAATTAAAGTTAATACTATTATAACTAATAAAAAAATTAAAGTGATTCAAATTAATTTTTTTAAATTATAAAATAATCTACAGTTTTATTTAAATTCAACTTTATTATTTTTAATTTTTTATGATATTTATCATTATTATTTGTTGGTCTTGTTTTTATAATAATTACTGGTAAATAATTTTGAATAAAAAACATTTACCGGAAATTAAAAAAAAACTGATAGTTTGTTTGTAATGGATAACCAAGTAATGATACTTTTTTCAATAGCTTTTTTTTCGATGTTCTTGTATACGGTTTGCATAGTTTTATTAACAAATTAAAATACTTAAAAAATATTTTTTGTTTAGATTTTTTATCTTATTTAAAATAGTATAAGCTTAAAAAAATATATAAATTGTTAAGCCCTGTGAAAAAATTGCCAAAATGACAGTAAGGTAATCATCAATTGTTAAAGTTATTTAAAAAGTTTAAATTTTTAGGTTTTAAATAAATTTTTTTATAACTAATTGATTACAGCAAAACAAAATTTAAAATCAAGAGATCTTATAAAAGCAGAAATAATAGTAAAAACACTTACGTTAAATAAATATTAGTCATCAAAAATCAAAATTGTTAGACAAAGAATTTAGAGATATGAATTATCTCAAAAGAAAACTAATTTCATGAAACAAACCGAAATAGGCGGATGGAAAGAGCACATTTCGCAATTCAAATTAACTTCTTAACATAACAGTATTTTCCTATGACTAACTCCAAATATTTTCCGCACATATGTACATGTGGTGTTCATTATCTTATGATTTTTACCAGAATATGTATTTACTTTTTTCGTACGCACATACCGAAGCTGAGTCAGAGGAATCAATCAGAAATTATCACCAAAACAAGTTAATTAAGAAGTAGAACGCCTAAAAATCGCGTCGAAAATCAACTGATAAAGTCATTGCGTTGCTTTTCGAAAGTGACATATAATTAATTCGAGCAAATTAAAGCACTTCAAAAGTCAAATGTTTGATTAATTTTTTCATATGTACCTGAAATCTACTTCAAAAAATGTAAAGCATATAAATAAAACATTTATTAATTACCCACTTAATTATCGCTCAATTACTTAAAAGCGCATCGAATTACCTCAGCACACTGCACACCAACAAAGCAAAATACACAAATCAACAACGGCAACAACAACAATAATGCGAAGAAATCAAGATACACAATCTAGCACTCGTACAACACCACACACAATGCGAAGCCAAACAGAGTAGAAGAGTAGAGCCACTCAACACAACATTAAACATTATTTATCGCCTCTTTTGTATGCGCGTTGATACGCGACAGACATCCACACACACACTCATACAAACATCTGCGAATAGAGGCAGACGTATGGACGGTTAGACAGGCCAACAAACCGAATCGAACAGATTTGTGCCTACTTGCGCCCATGTCTGACGGCAGTTAGGCAAGTATTCGGCGAGATATTTGCGTTACTGGGCAGACAGACAGGCTGAAAGGCAAGGTGAGCAAGCGACGACGATGCGCACACAACCAAACGCGGCGCAAGGCGAGCGCAGCAAAGACCAAAGTCGACAGAAAGGCCGTTGACAAAATCGCACGCAAAACAAGCGGAGAACATTTCAAAATCCAGTCAGAGCAGCAAAAGACCGAAAAAATGCGCATATGCTTGTGTTTGTGTTTGTGTGTGTGCATGTGCATGCGCCCTTTTCGATTCACAAAAACCAAAACTGAAAAAATCCAACATCAAATTCGAAAAGCGAGCGCACTCACGCGCCTCTAAAGCCATCCGTCCGTCCAGTGCAGTCGATCAACCCACCGAACAACCAACCAACCATCCGTGCACCTACGAAATATCACGCTCTCACTCTCTGCCTGCCAGCCAGCTATGACCACTTCTGACCCGCAGCAACACAAACACACACATTGGTCTGTTTGTTTGTATGTATGTACGTGTGTGCGGGGAGTGTGGACTGTCCGCAATTGAATATCTTTTTTCCGCTTAAGTTTAATTCTCCTTTAATAATAACATTAAACAATTTAATCTGTAAGCATATCAGTTGCTAACACCAACATTAACAGCAATACAAGCAACAACAATGCGCGCACACATTTATACAACACAAACAAATACAAATGCATGCGCATGACGTGAGCAATTTGTATGTGTGTGTGTTTGTGGTGCTCCTTGAGGCATGCTGAACCACCAGTGTTAGTAACAATGTTGTTAGTGTTGTTGTTGGTGGCGGTTGTGTTGCAAGCAGCCACTGTTGTATGTCACACGCAGCCGAAGTACATATCATCAACCGAATCGGATACAAAACCAAAAGTGCACAAAAATCCACTCCCAATTTATCACTCAATTAGCACGCAAAAATGTAGTAAATTTACTACCATTTGACATGAAGAGTCACACAGTCAGTCAGTTAGTTGGTTGTTGGAGTGTAAAAACCAAAAACAAAACACTGCAAAATGCCAAACAACAAAAAACAAACACGAAGCAGGTACGTTTGCTTAATGCCTAAAGGAGAGCGACAGTTTTTCGGAGAGATTGAGGTGGTGAGTGAGTGAGAGAGTTATAAGCGATGTGTGACATTGCCGTGTAATAGCGTAATACATTTTACTACGGCTATAAACGTAATAGGCAGCAAGCGCGTTGCTCTCTCGCTCTCGTCAAATGCCTGCCATCAGGCGCGTGAGGCGAGAGATCTAGATTACCTAAGTTTCTCGCCTTTAACACATTTCGGCAGCTATTTAATGACGTATCACGGACGATTTGTAACCAGCTTTCGCAGGCAAGAGCGCCAGCGAGAGTTCAAAGTAGGTAATAAAAAGTAGTAGGAGAATTAGAGTAAAAAGGTAGTAAAATCATAAAAAAGTAGCATACAGCGTAGTGACAAGGGATATTGTAGTAGAAATGTGCTCAGCGACGTTTCTTTCATATCCATTTTGAGCATTTGAGCTCACTCTCGCGTCTCTCACTGCAGAGTTGCACTTCGAGCCACACACGCTGATAGGAACGCTGCCGAGCATATGCGCTTTATGCTCTTATCAAGACACGTTCGCCTGAATAATAACAACAATAGCAGCAGCTGTTTTACACCACCGCACTGCAGAGGCTGCACTCAGTCACCACCGCCGTTGAGCCGGAGTCAAAGCCGAGCCGATTGTTGGCCACAAAAGCAGATGTGCTTTAAGTTCTTTGTGTGTGCGTGCCATTGTGTGACGTTGAAGAGATTTTGACATACTGTTCATTGTGTTTGTTTTTTCTCGCTCGACGTGCGGGGGTGCGACGTGTGTACGTAGGTTCAGCTCAGCAACGATTCCATAAGTGAGCGTTCATAATCGCACATAACTCCCGTTTCAGCTTCTGTGCCTGCTCTCTTTTAGCGCTTCTGCACGTCTCCTGCCCTCGGCAACAAACACATGACACTCAATGCGCTCATCGCTTGGTTCCAGCTTCGTGCCTGCGGGGTAGAAATTATGTTTTATTATTTGTCGCTTGAACTGTCTGTTCTCTGGGTCGAGTGTTTTGCCACATTCATATCTAGTTCGCCGCAGTTGAGTCCTGCGCATCGCACCGAGCGCCATTAAATGCATTCGATGTGTTGTTGTTGCATTTGTTGTAGTTACTTTGCGCTTATCATATAGCCTCTCACGGCAGAGGCAAAAAAGGATAATATAAAAAATTATTGAAAAAAAATCAGCGCTGTTGCACGATGACTTGGCCATATTATGTGCGACAGCTGCTGTGTTTGTTTTTGTTTTTATTTAGCTGATATCTCCCTTTATTGCGACCATTGTTGCTTTTGCTACTGCGATTATGACGTTGATGAAAATGCGTTGCACGCCGGTGGAGGTGTGGATTATGAAATGTTGCCCACAGTGTTACACATTAGGGTGAGCTTTAACTTAATTTTATTTTCTTTTTTGGCACTTGTTCAATCAGTGGCGGACCCAGAATATCTTTCTGGGAGGGGTTTTTCCTTCCAATATAATTTTAACCCTGTACGGGATTCGCTATTTTGCCCCTGTTTATATCAAATCCAGAGATCGAAAAAAATATTACTGATACCGATAAAGAAATGTAATGAAGAAAGAACTATTCAAGTATTGATTTTTGACAAAATGGTGGCTCCGCAAAAGAAGTCGTTTTTGTGAAAAATTATCAAAATCTTTTTCTATCGATCGATCCTTGACAACTATGTATATTGTATACAAAAATGTTAAATGAAATTTCAAATCGATCCTTAAAGCTGTTTCAAAAAAATTTCCGTTACGAGAAAACTGCGGCCAAAGTTTTGGAAGCCGTTTGCACTAATAAGCTCACATTTTCAAAGCTGTTTGTAGGATAAACTTCACAATTTGGGAAAAATAAGACCGTGTTCATAAATTTAAAACTCTTAATTAATTTAGAATCTATGTTGTTCCCCTCAAGGCAATCCCCTTGAACTCAGTACACTTCTGCCAACTGTTCAGGATTCCTTGATGACAGTTTGGCCGGTCCGAACGAATTCGGGGTGCACGACAAATTTAGTGATTTTGGAACTAATTGTGCTTTCACTTTTCTGAGCGCCAAATGATCTTTCAAAATGGTTTCCTCTGATCATTCCGATATTCCAACGATGCGAGTAAGGTTTTTGACCGTTTATCCTCGATCCTCAAGCACCGATTTTTTTATTTTGTTGAACATCAGTTGATGGTCGTCCTGGATGGGGTCATCGTCATCAACACGTTCTCGACCCTCTTTGAGTAATTTGTTCGAATCAAAAACACTTGTTCGCGATAAAGAATTATTACCCAAGACTTTTTCTATTCTGAACGTTTCGGCACCAGAAATCTTATTTTAAATTAAAGTCACACTACTTTTTGCCCACAGTAGTATAACGAAACATACATATGTATGTACATTCGATGTATGAGCAAAGAAATCTTTAAAATTCAAAAGTGGATATAATCGTAATAAAAACTAATATATAGCCTACAATTAGGAGCATTTTAATTGTACTGAGCCAAGACGCAAACCAATTACTGCGCAAATGAAATAGAGGAAATTTTATAAAAAAATACGCTATTCAAGGAAATAAAAAATTATTCTGGACAACGAATAAAAAATTAAAAAAACTATCAAATATTACAAAAATATAATTTTCTTATTTAAAACTTGATGCTCTACCTGCCTAATGTGTTAAGGAAATTATCCTCCATGGTATATAAAGCAAGTGTTATATTAAACCCTACAGTGGGTGGTTTTGATGAAATCGATGATCTTTATTAGACACTGTTATTAGTGTTGGCTCGCAGAAAGCAGTTGAATTTTATGTCACGAAACTCTATTTCCATCCCTCCACACTACATTCCCACAACAAATAATTTTTTGAAAAAAAGAAAGAAAAAAGAACAAAACAAAGAGATAATAAAAACAAATTTCATCAAAAGTTTTACAACACGCTCTCAGATTTTCGTGCTCTTGCCACCTATGAGTTCGCCCCTACACATTTTCCACCATACCCACACTCGGTCGTCCTTTCGTGTCGTGTTCGCCTTTTCGCTTTATTTGTCACGTTTATCTGATATTTGATTTTGTTTTGTTTTCAGATTGTATTTAAAATTTTCGCTCAACACTCTCGACGTTGTTGTTTTGCTTCAGTTTTGTTTTCTCTGCACACACAAATGTTTTAATGCCACCACTACCAGCACACACACACACGCCAGTATGTGGTAGCAGCGGCAGTTGGCGTTAGTAGAGGAAGTACAACATCCCTTTCGCTTTAGCGGAGGAAGAAATCGTTTTCGCTCGGTAATATGATTTTCTGCGGCATGTTTTGCTTGTATGTGAATTGTGCTGTGCTTTTACAAGTACATACATACAGAGCTATATTTGTATATGTGAAACTGTGCATATGTTTGTATGTGGGCATGTTGTCACTTTAGAATGCCGCATAAATATGGAAAATATTTGGTCATGCCCTAGGGGTTGTTATGATGGCATAACTACATGCAAACACGCACGCATACATACATACACACTAACAAATATATGCCTGCAGATTTATGTGTTCGTGTGTGTGCATTCCATTTTACCTTAAACGCTTGCCAACTTTACTTTAATGGGGTTGTTGGTGTTGGGTGACTTTTATGACCGTGGGGTTCCCCCTGACTACAGTGATTTGCCGTTGTATAAGTGGGATTTATTCCTCTTGAACTTCGTATTTTTGTAGATTATTTTATTTGCTGCGAAACCATATTAAGTGTTGAATATTACAAAAGCGTTTTTTTTTCTTGTACTTAATATAAATTCAAATGAAAGCCTATCTCTGTTTGCTGTCACTTGTCGTTTGCTGCTCGATTCCTTTTGTGTGGCGTGTGGTTCCAGGTGTGTTCAAAGTTTGTTCTTCTGATTTTGGCAGGTGTGGGCAATTCTGCTTCAGTGCTACCTTAGCTGTTTCCACTGTCGCTGTACTTTTGTATTCCTTGACTGAAGTCGTTACTTAAGTTGAAAGAACTTTATTTACTGGAAGCAGAGAGTCCCAATTACGGTAAAAGTGTTGATACTTAAGGCTCAAAGAACATTTTTTTTTTAAATTTGGGGAATAAGAGCATTTCTGAAAACTGCCAGAAATAAGTTGAGCTTTCATTGACGTTGTATCTTGAAAAGGCCATTTTAAAAAGGTTAGGTTGGTTTAAAAGGTCGAAGGATGCCACGCCTAAGCAATGGTTGGAAATACCATTAAAAATCGAAAAAGAGCCTTGAGATTGCTACAAGCTTGTTAAGATGGCTAATACTAGTATCATTCCCGGCCATTGCTTTAACTTCGCTGTGGATATGACTGCCGAGATTTTCAAACTCAGCCTTGGTCGATTGAGAAGAAAGTGCTGGGATTCTCCAGAGAAAACTCAGACGCCTTCACATAAGTAGCTATTTTTTCATAAAATAAATGTAATGGGATATTATAATTGACGGGTTTAAAAATAATTTTTGTTTGAGACTTCGTATAATTTCTGAGAAATACATTTTTTTTCTGAACGTTTGCGATTATATCCAAAATTAACGATCTAGAAAATGAGCTCCCTTAGAGTACACAGCTATTTTATATAATTAGCGTATTGTTTAAGGTATCACGATTGTCTGGCACAATTTTTTATCTATATACAGCAATTAAGGAAGCATTTTGTCCTGACTGATCATGGGCTGCTATGAGTTACACAGATTTTTGTAAATTTTTTTGCTTTATTTTATTTGATATTTTTTATTTAATTAATTCTACTATTATAAAAATAATAATATAAATCATAAAATAATAAATAATAATAATAATAAATCATAAAATTTAAAACTTCGACCGCTTTTCAATTAACTAGAATTTTATTACTCATACGCCATGTGAACCCTCCAAAACGATTGAACACTATAAAGTTGCGCATTTAAGCAATTAAATCCTTCACATATGGTAGCATCTGCTTAATACTTGCTTACATTTACAACAAAAAAGTAGAGCAACATTAATCCAATAAAGGAATCCAAAAGCAATTCTAATGGAAAACGCCTGCAGAGGCAACAACTGCACAAACGCCGACTGTAAGCCAATTCCTACGCCAAAAGCAAGCACATGTCAAAGCAGAAGGAAATACACAGAAAACCGAGGATAGCATAACTGAAGGGCGATTGAAGAGCGACTACAAAATACTCGTAAATATACATATGTACATAAGTAGCATAAAATCACTGTTACTAAAGCTCAGCAGCCGAATCAATTATTGTGTGGGAATGAATATGGCAAATAGCGCACATTAGACACTAATACACACGAAATTAAGAGCCAACTTACATGCACACATACACACACTTGTGCATAGTTATGTGCGGAGAGCGCACAGTGCTGCAGAGAGTGAGCGTGCCGTAGGAAGAGTGGCGAGAGAAAGCCGCACGAAAGCGTTTCTGGAATCCGGTTATCATTGCTGAATTGTGGCAAGCACGGGAGGTGGCGAGTGTAAGCTTGTATGTGACTGCAAGCAACGAGATAACTTGTGGCAAGTTGAAGGATATTTGGCCAAACGAAGTGCGTTGATAAGGTTTATGACCCCCACACACTGATTGTCAGGTGCTGAAAAGGGACATCGAAGAAAGGGCATGAAGCGCTGTTGCAGAAAGAGAGGTTAGTTATTCATGTGTTGCAATAAGAGCGGGTTTGCTTGTGACATATGTTTCTATGTTTATTGAAATATGTATACAGTTGTAGGTGCCAATATGTGTATGTGTAGGAATTGAGTAAGAAATTGCTGTTGCTCCGCTTTGTCACTTGGAGGCAGTGAGAGTATGGCAGCTTAGAGAATTGTGCTACGCTTTGAAATGACATTGTAATTGAGCCTTATGATCGCGTAGAACAAGAAAGGGTGTGCATGTCGTCGGCAACAACAAATTGCCGAAGGTAACAGATTATAATCAAGCTGACGTTATTTAGCGGAGTCAAGTGGTAATCCCTGCAGTGTTAAGTGCCAAGCAAATTTTTGCGAATATATGTAGATCTAATTCAAAAAGATGCGATAAGATTAGATAACGAATTACATAAGTTAGGGTTGCCACTTTATTGCGTTTTTGGAGTCTTAAATGATTTGAGTATATATACATACATACATGTGTGTAAGTAAACAAAAGTATGTTATAAAAATATATATGTACATTAAGACAAAATACTCACTAGTTCTAAAAAGAGTTGCCAGATATATAAAAATACAACTCCTTTGACTTGTTGTTTAAAATATATGTGTGTAGAAGATATTTGTATTCTGTCCAAACTGAGAAATATTCTTTCTAGAAGTTAGAGTTGCCTCCTAATAAACTATTTCATCACAATTATAAACAGGGTTGTCATATATTGAAAACGTTTTAAGCATTAAACGATTATATTTAAAATTTAACATGCCTAGTTATCGCACAAATAGTTTTTTTGTTTTAAAAGTAGAAGACAAAATATCTAGAGTTGGTCCAAATAAAAAGTTAAAGCATTAAAAAATTATCGAATAAATTATATACATATAGTACATCCAATAAGACAGTTTAACCTCCAAATTTTGATGAGAAGAAATGTGTGGTGTGATTTTTGAAAATTTTTTTGAAATAAAGTTGCCACCTAGTTAAAATTTTGAATGTTAAAGATATTGTACACTTAAGATGAAAAGTAAAAAAATTTTAAAAGCAAAGTTTTACCGATTTTTTATTAAAGACCTTAACAAGAGTACCATGAATTTTAACATAAACTAAAGACATGGTAACAATATAGGAATATAAACGATTTTTTAATATATATGCGTATAAACATACACATTTATAACAATTTGATAACCGTTTGAAAGTTGTGAAATTGTCAATATATACATACACATATAAATATAGGGTGTTCCGTGTTGATATCAGCGTTGAATTTAAGAAGCTTATTTTGAGAAATATGTTTCTACATAATACTACTAATACGCTACCTAAAAATATTATGGAGCACCTTCACAGGCTGTCTACAGTTACCAATTAAATCGGGAATGCTCATAGCATGTGACTTTAAAATACCTGCACTAATCGCGGCACCCATTAGATTAGTTTGCCAGCTTTTATAGTTTCACATTTCTCCTTGTACGAATGCAATTTTTCGCTGCTAATTTTTATTTATTTTTTATTTTATTTTTTTTTTCTTTTTTTGCATTTGTTTTTGCAGCTGCTCTTACAAATTCTAATTGCTGTTGTTGCTAAGCATTTGTCCGTCGTTTTATTTGCACGTAACAGTTGTTTTTGTAAGCGTCAATATGTAACGGTTAAGCAATTGCATGGGCATCGACACACTTGCATCCACACACACATACATGCACAAACATGTGCAAGTGTTTACCTTTATTTGATTTTATGAACCTCGCTAAATTGCGCGACAATCCAGCAATTTCTCCGCGATTTCTCAAATGCATGCGCATTTATTATTGCATTTCGGTTTTTCTTTTTACGACTAATTTCTCTTTGCTTTTTATTTTACTGTTTTCTATTTTTTATTTTTTATTTAATATTTTTTATATTTTTTATGTTTTTGTGTTTTTATATGTTTTTATTGTTGCTTACTTTCTACTATTTTTTTTTTTTGTTTTGTTCTTTCGTTATTTCGTTTGTCATACTTACATACAGATACGTAGATTCTTCAATAACATCGGCCAGCAAGCTATAAAGCGATCGGTTGCTTAGAAGCCGAACGTTTTTGAAGACCTCCTACCGAAGCCATATGCACTTTGGAGCGAAATTTCAACAGAAAGTGCTTTGATAAGCTGTCAATGAATCTAACCGTTGGCTGATCATGAACTTGATTCGTAGACTGCCAGGCGAAGTGTCACTAAAGTGAACATTAGCTTTATTTATTATATAGTTATCGAGGGAAGAGTTTATAAAAAGTGTTAGTTACGCATTTAACAGCCTTTTGTTACACTAACTTTTATTGCAGTTTTAGTTTTCCATTAGATTTCTGTATATTTATGTAGGTAAGTTTGCTTAGTAATCAAATGTACTCTTTCATATATGCATATCTACATATATTACTTAAGTATAACATTCATAAGCTAATTAAAATGTGGTGATTTACAACTCTGCTTTGTACATATATATTTACACTTAAAGGTAGAGCTAGATAATAATACTTGTGTCAATAACATACCAACGTATCTATTAGTTCAGATAGTGTATTTACATTTATAGTTAGTTCTAATATTAAATAAATTTCCATTTACAGATTTGTGAACTATTAAGAGACTAAACTCATTGTCGCAGTAGGTTAATATAATGAAAGAGAAGAAGATAACTTAATTAGAAATTAATAAAAACACATTGAACAATCAGTTTGTCTTACAACTATAGTGGCTTTGCTTTAGTTAATAAACTAGACGAAATTTCGTGAATACAATTTTAGAAAAAAAAGATCCATTAATACCATAATTTCGATCGTCTAATTTATATCATAAATTGCTATAAGTAAATGCGTAGAATTAACATTTCCAGGTTTAAAAGATTAAAAAATTTCATATGTCTTCATGCTAATACTGGAGATGAATTTTAGATATTTTGTAGAAAATCCTTAAACTATTTTATGTATGAGATTTAGGCAATAAATTTGCACGATTCTTTCAAGTATAGTTGAAGAACACACTTGCGTAATTAAAAATATTGGAATATTGTTTACAAAATCTAGAAAAAATTTTATTAAGCCATTTGGAACTAACTAAATTATTATTTATAATCAGAAGCGCTACCGTTTTCACATACAAGGACAAGTACATAAATAAGTGATAAATAAGCAGCAAGGTAATGGCTGAAATTTGTTTTTGTAAAATTACAGTATAAATTTTATTGTTATACAACAACATTAAGGTGGTACAAATTTTATATTAAATTTTGCTATGATATAAAAAAAATTTATTAATTTTTGTAATATTATTCTAGTAGAAGAGCATACGAAAATAATTTTTCAAAATGAAAAAAAAAAATTATATTAGTTATATTTTTTTGTGAATATTTTATTTACTTTATATACAACTAAAGAAATGTAGAGACGAAGAGTGAAACTGTGTGAAATGCAAAAAAAAATTATTTGTTTGCATTTCTTATTAGATTAAAAGAAATATTTGCCTATTAAATAAATAAAAAAATATTCTTATTAATAAATAAAATAAACAAATATGTATATAACGGGTGATTTTTTTGAGGTTAGGATTTTCATGCAGTAGTATTTGACAGATCACGTGGGATGTCAGACATGGTGTCAAAGAGAAAGATGCTCAGTATGCTTTGACATTTCATCATGAATAGACTTACTAACGAGCAACGCTTGCAAATCATTGAATTTTATTACCAAAATCAGTGTTCGGTTCGAAATGTGTTTCGCGTCCGTGTCCGATGAGCGATGAGGCTCATTTCTGGTTGAATGGCTACGTAAATAAGCAAAATTGCCGCATTTGGGGTGAAGAGCAACCAGAAGCCGTTCAAGAACTGCCCATGCATCCCGAAAAATGCACTGTTTGGTGTGGTTTGTACGCTGGTGGAATCATTGGACCGTATTTTTTCAAAGATGCTGTTGGACGCAACGTTACGGTGAATGGCGATCGCTATCGTTCGATGCTAACAAACTTTTTGTTGCCAAAAATGGAAGAACTGAACTTGGTTGACATGTGGTTTCAACAAGATGGCGCTACATGCCACACAGCTCGCGATTCTATGGCCATTTTGAGGGAAAACTTCGGACAACAATTCATCTCAAGAAATGGACCCGTAAGTTGGCCACCAAGATCATGCGATTTAACGCCTTTAGACTATTTTTTGTGGGGCTACGTCAAGTCTAAAGTCTACAGAAATAAGCCAGCAACTATTCCAGCTTTGGAAGACAACATTTCCGAAGAAATTCGGGCTATTCCGGCCGAAATGCTCGAAAAAGTTGCCCAAAATTGGACTTTCCGAATGGACCACCTAAGACGCAGCCGCGGTCAACATTTAAATGAAATTATCTTCAAAAAGTAAATGTCATGAACCAATCTAACGTTTCAAATAAAGAACCGATGAGATTTTGCAAATTTTATGCGTTTTTTTTTTTAAAAAAGTTATCAAGCTCTTAAAAAATCACCCTTTATATTAATATTATTATTATCTTTTTCGATTGTAAAAAATTATTTTTGAATACTTTTATACCTTAATAATAAACCTTTGGTGACGGAAATAAAAATTAGATTTTTGTTTTTTATTCGTGATGGGATTTAAATTTTTTTTTTTAATTTTTAATACCAAAAAATATAATAATTTTTATCCAATTTTTTTTTTTTTAATTTTTAATCCCAACTACCGAAAATAATTTTTTTAAATACTCAAATTCAAGTTTTAATATGGTTCTGGGATTAAAAAAAAATTTTTTTTATTCTTCAATCCGATATGCCGGATTAATTTTTTAACCCGTATTTGGGATTGAAAAGAAATATAAATACTTTTATACCTTAATAATAAACCTTTGGTGATGGAAATAAAAATTAGATTTTTGTTTTTTATTCGTGATGGGATTTAATTTTTTTTTTTTTTTAATTTTTAAATGATTATTTTTAACTATGGATAAAATTAATAAAATATTATAGTTTCTATAATTATTATTATGTGAATCGTATTTATTATTATTATAATTATTATACAAAATATAGTCATTACATAAAATGTATCGCACATAAACAGCTTCAAAGTCTCGTTTACACAACGCCCTAATGCGCTCACATGCAACCGCTTCTGCTACTGCCTTACTACTTGCTACTTACATCAGCCATTCATTGCTGTACATTTATCGATTTATTAAATCCAATATATAGTGATATAATAAAAATGCTCACACAATTATACCCAGAAGTACATTTGTATGTATGTATGTTAGCTTGTTTGTGCATGCACATACAAGTATGCAAGTATTCGAACACTTTTATCGACCTATCGAAATATTCATATTTACACAATCAGCCGTCAACTTAGCCCGGCTAGCAGAAAAATGCTTCCTCAAGCACTCGCTGCCGTCCGCTCATATTCCATCATGCAATTCATCACCCTTTCGCACCGCCCCATTACGGTTTCATACAGCACTCAAACGCTCGCACACACACACGCTCACGTATTTTCATACATAATCGTTCGTTTGTATGAAAAAAGGTACAAACAGCCATTTATTTATGCATGTAAGTATAAGTATATATATGTGTGTGTATGTAGGTGTGTGTGCGCGCGCAAGTGTATAAATAAAACGTAAGCATAATAATATTTTATTGAAATAATTTTTCTGTAGCCACATTTTACGATTTATTTTTTCAACGCTCTCCGCTCACACTCGGCTTTCTTTACAACTATTTTACTACGTACATGCGCACAGACACACACACAACATGTATGACATACAGACAACTATTTTATGAAGTGTGTGTGTGTGTGTTTTTGTGCTTTTCTATTTTGTTTTTGCCACTTTTCTTTCGCTTTGCTATTTCATCTACACCACACGTGTGCCGTTGCTGTTGTTGCTGCTTTCTATGCGCGCACATGGCTCCGCCAGCACACCTCCCGCTCTCCCCCCTTTCCGCGCTCTATTCACTCGTTGAAGCTGAGCTATATTCATACTTATATGGCTAGTTTTGCTGATATTTGCTCTTATTGCACTTGTTATTGTTATTATTGCCACATTGCTAGTGCTGCTGCTGTTGTTATTATTATTATTGCTGTAGTTGTTGTTGTTGTTAGTCGCGTAGTCGTTGTGCTTGGTGGGCGCGGTGTGGTTGATTTGCTGACTCTCTGGCTCACTGACTCGCAGCTCGGTGACTGTGGCGGTCTTCACACACACCGCCCCATGGCGCTGCTGCCACTTTTCATGCCATTTTCGTTATTGTTGTTGTTGGTGTTTTTTTTTCTTTTTTTTTTTTGCTTTTTGCTAGCTGCGCAAGTAGCTCGATAAGTGAACGTTCGCTAGTTTATACAAGCGGACATATAATTATATATATGTATGTATCTATTTATGTATGTATGTATGTAAGTGCAATGATAGTCGTAGATAAGTGTTTGTATGTATTTATGTGTGTGCATATTTATTTGTCGAAGTAACCGAGTATCTGTTGGATAAATATGAGGTTAAAACGTTGTGTTTTTTTGGCTTTACATTGTTGTTGTTGTCGCTTTAGCTGTTGCTGTTGCTGCTGCTCATTTGCTAGTTGGCCGCTTACACAGAGGTACACACATACACATATACATACATACATACATACTTTTAGATTTAGTTTTACTTTGCGCGATTGTTGCCGGCCGTTTATTGCTGTTGCTGTTGCTATTGCTGTTGTTGCTGTTGTTGCCATTGCTGTTGTCTGTGAAAATGCGGTCGGGTCGTCATCATTATCACCGTCAGCGCTGACGTCGCACCACATTGCCGCTTCATTGTTCGCTGCTTATGCTGTTGCTGTTATTGTTGTTGTTGTTACTATTGCTTGAGCTGTCCTTCTTGTTGCGCTTAGTTTTGGTTTTGCTGTTGTTGTCGATATGTATGCATATTGCTGCCGTTTGGCTTTGGCCGCATGTAGGGTATTTGTTTCCATTTTACAACGTCAAGTCACAGCGCTTTTGTTGTGGCTTTCATTGTTGCTTATAAATAGCGCAAACACTCTGGCTTTAACGCACACGAACACACATACACAAATGTGTAGCTAATGTTATTTTGCTTTAATTGTGTTATTGTAATGCTTTCTATCGCCATTTTATGCTGCGCGAACGTCACAATGTGCGCTGGTGTTGGTGTGTGTGAGTGTGTGTGCGTCCACTTGACGCTTCTGCTAATTTCTTTAGCTGGTAAATGCCCATTTTTGCCTACTTTTCATAAATTTACAATTTTCTGACTTTTTCTTCAATTTTGTTTATTTCGCTTTATGCTTATTTTCCACTTGCTGTGGCTGTCCGCCGCTGTTTAATCGCAAAATAAACAACTCCGCGCTTCAATTGAAATATCGCAAATATTACGAATCGTTGAGTGGCAGCAATTGAGTGCCACTCAGTCCGCCGCGTCTCTCATCATTATAGTATTTTTCCAATAATCCGCCGCTTATTGTGTTTATTTTGCGTTTATATTGAAAATTTACTTTTGTACTCACACAAAGTTTACTGGAATATGTGTTTAATGTGAATTATTTTTATTTTAATGAAAGTTTTTTCTCACACATTTTCCATAGTGCAAGCATGTTACTTATAAAATAAATAATTTTTTAACATTATCTTATCAATTATTTTTTTTGCGTTATTATTTTGGACATGCTGGCAACTCCTCGACAAAATTAAGTCTTAATTCAGTTGAATTTTGTTCTTTATGACATGAAAATGGTTTTAAAAATTGTTGGTATTTTTTTATAAGTGGCAACTCTGTTTCCAGTTTTATGCTTTCAAATAAAATACTTTCTAGTTACTTCAATGTTACTTTTAAATCAAATAATTCATTAATATTAAATTATAATTTTTTTATTTGTTTTGTTATTTTAGATAGATGGCAACTCTTTGCCTAAATTGTGAAAATTCTGTTGAGTTTCTTTCTTTTAAATGATGCCACAAAATTTTAAACATTTTGGGAATTTTTTATAGGTGGCAACTCCATTCTTTGAAACGACGAAAGCATGCCCAACGATTGGAACTTAAGTGTGCTCTGTCCAATCCACACAGAGGCAGATCCCACAATCTGCGCCAACTGCTGTGGGATAAGCCTCCTCAACACCGTCAACAAACTGATTGGAACTTATCAGTGTGGCTTTCGACCTGGAAAATCAAGAACCCACTAGATATTCACCATGCGCCAAATCTTGGAAAAGGAAAATCGACACTCACCACCTATTCGTCGATTTTAAAGCTGGTTTTGACAGCACCAAAGGAGCTGCCTCTATGCCGCGATGTCTGAATTTGGTATCTCCGCAAAATTAATATGGCTATGTAAAGTGACGTTAAGCAACAACAAAAGCTCCGTCAGGATCGGTAAGGACCCCACCAAAGAGGTTTCAGACAAGGAGACTCCCTATCGTGCAAGTTCATTTTTGTGATCGTTTTATCATATAGTATTACATAGCCTCTCTTAATAAAAACTGCATATATAACTTTAGACAGTTTGACAGAGTAAGAGAGAGAGACAGTGAGTGGTAAAACACTTTCTAGATCAATTTCCTAGTTCTGAATAATAATCTATTAACTACGGTCAGCTCGAATTAACTATTAGATCCTTATTCCTAAGAAGCACTATAACAGGGTCCAGCGTCTTCATAAGAACTTATGGTTCAAAACGCTCAATATTTCCAGTTAAGGAACTAGATATTCTAAACGAAGCTCTGGTAATCAGCTGACCAATCATTTGCGAGCTATTACGCCGCTATCAGCCTTAAATGTTTGACATGTCATTTCAGCGTTCTGAAATAATTTAAATGCTTTAATTTTTCAACTCATTGCCTTTCGAAAACTAATTGAAAAAGGCTAAATTGTTTGCAGTGGAAATTTTATTAACTGCTTTAATAACATTATCATCATTTATCCGATACAAATTGACCGCCTTGCGCCACACTCATGCATAGCACTTGCTATTGGACTCCGAATAAAAAATAATTAACCGACACATTATAGACATACATTTACATATAAATACATATGTACATATATACCCGCATGCTTATGAACGACATCAACACGATCATAAATTTATCAACTTGATACTCGCCAAAGTCGTCGTATGTAAAAAATAAGTACGAACCTGCTTACATCACATACATATATACCAGATGTACATGAAATTGTGCGATCACAAATAAATTGCCTTAGGGTGGGTTTAATTTTTATTGTACATACTAACAGATAGGAATTGAATAATTGCCTGTGGTATATCAAAGTAAAATAAAATTGCTCTTCGAAATTCTGTGTTATTGATTTTAATGCCCTTTAGGTTCCGTCTTTAGATATCTGTCAAAGGGTTTTTGATAGATAAAGGTTTCTATGGAGATCTTCACCAAAACAAGAACAATTTTTTTTAATTAATAGGGCCATATTCCCAATATCAGGTTAACAGCCAATTGTAAGTTAAGTTCTGGTTAATTTAAATAAGACTCCTTCTTTCGGTAAATACGCTTATTTTTAACCTTTAGACCTTAAGTTGCAGTTGGCTGCTAACCAGACATTGCCAAAAAACCCTTACAGATATTTTCATGACATTACAAACTAAGTAAAAACTATTTCCGGCGTTGAAGGAAACAGTTTTATGAGATTATTAGTTCCAGGATTCCTTCTGCTCTTTTTTAAGCAATTCTACGGTTTTCAAACTGATATACGATTACAAAAAATTTCAAACATTTCTAAAGCTCTGTTTCTAACAGGCTTCTTATATAATTAACTATCACTAATTCAAAGGGTGTCTCAGTTCAGCAGCCACTAACGCTAAGTACCATGCACTACCCTAGTGCGCATTTGCTCCTACATATGTACATATGTACATACATGCATTTATAGATATGCTTTTGACGATTTGATTGTACATTGGCCTCCTCGTCTCGGCAATCGGCTGATCGTGGCGATCAGCGGTGCAACGCGACGGTTTTAAGTAGCAGCAGTCACTGGCGATGCCACAGCAACATGGAATGCGCTGCCAAAAACAAAAAAACAACAACAATCAGCAACAGCAACAACAAAGCGCCGCATATGAACTTGCTGTCTTGCAGAGTGCAGTCGGCGGACTCGGCAATCGGCTGGTGTTGTTAGTGCCGCGGCATAATGAAAATCATTGCGCCAACAACAACAGCAATGCAATCTCTTATGGCGGCTGCTTGGCTTTGCTGCAGTTGCATCGCTAGAGTTCAATTCTATTTTGAGCATGAAATCGTCAGTTGTATGGATGGCTTCCCTGTCGTATCTGCAAAAGCGCTCGCGCTTTTCTTTTCGCTGCTTAATTTTTTCTTTATTTCTGACTTTTTATTTATTCTTATTATTTTTTGTTTATTGTTTTCATTGTTGTTTTATTTAATTTTATTTTTTAATGTGAATTAAAAAAAAATTATTTAAATTTAAAAAAATGTTTTGTCTTCCTTTGTTTATCTTTTCTCTCTTTTGCTGATGTACGTGAACATATGTATGTAAGTATGTATAAATTTAAATATGTATATATGTATGTATGTATATAAGCGCTGTTGATTTGCTCGTTTTGCCTTCGAATTTGATTGCCTGGAGCTACACGCTCGACTCGCCGAGATTTCGCAGCTCAGAGATTTCTCGTCGCTGTCGGTTTTTAAGTTGCGATTATCATCAGCGGCGACATAATCATCATCGGCAACAACAATAGCAACACCGTCATTGACATCATCAGCAAAAGCAGCAAAGGCAGCGGTCGCGCCGCCAGCTAAAGCACAGCAACAACATTATTATCAACAGCACAACACAATTTTATAAGGCATTTGCTTTAGTCTCCGTATTTTTTGTTAAATGATTTTTTTCCTTCTTTTTTCCCACTTTGGCTTTGTTTTATTTCGATTTTCTTATTTCTGCTTTTTATTTGATATTGTTTTTTGTGTGCTGCTTCGCTGCCGGTCGCGCCATTCACTGCGTCGTCGCGCTTGTTGTCCGCGTTGTTGTTGCTGTCGCTGCTCTCGTTTGCGTTTTTGTTCAATTACGACAGTTCGCGTGTGTATGTGTGCTTGTGCATTGATTTTGTTGTTGTTGCTGTGCTCATATTGCCGCCGTATCTGCTGCTCATTGTCGTTCGTTGTCCGTCTGTCTGACTGTCTATCTGTAATTATGTAAAGTCGCCCATACATGTGTATGTATGTTTGTATTATTAATTGTAGCAGCTTTATTTTTGTGTATCTATGGAATGTAGGACCTCCGCCGCCCACTTGCCATTGCCGCCTCAGGGCGAACACAGCGATTCTGCGTATCTACATGCCACATAAAGGTGTTTGTATGTACAATTATATATGTACATATGACTTGTAGGGTATATAAACACTTCCATCCAAATGTGAAGGTTCCCAATAGAAGTTGATACAGTGTAAAACCGTAAAAGAAGCCAGTGTTCCATGCGCTCAGCTAACCTAGTCTCTTCGGATTTCCAAAAGAATTCAATTGAAAGTCAAAGAAGTGATTGAAAGTCCATATTCAATTCTTCCGGACCTCTGCCCAGATCTACATGTTTGGAACTAACTGGCGAAAAGCGCTGGATTATTCGTTGTATAATCTTGAAATTTGACTTTCCAGTTTGAACTTCTTGGCGAGATTAGACTGAAGACCTTGTGCTACGATTGAGTCTATCAATTAAATCTTGGATTTCAAGCTTAGATATTTTGATTATGATCTTGTCTCGACTTCTAAGTATCCTAACGAACCCCACAAGAAAACCAAGGTCCTCATAAGTTTACTTTAACTGTACTCATCAAAAATACGATTTGTAGTTTTCTTAGAAGCAGAGGTTCTCCACAACCTGAGTTCTAAACTATTTCAAAGTTTTTAAAATTTTTGAATGTGTCAGTGCCTTACTTAATAAATCATAAATATTCATATCAAGCATTTCGGAGTTTTGCAAAAAACTTCTTCTTATTTACTAGCGTAGACAGCGCTTACGCGGTTATAACCGAATTAACAACAGCGCGCCAGTCGTTTCTTCTTTTCGTAAGGTGGCGCCAATTGGAAATTCCAAGTGAAGCGAGGTCCTTCTCCACCTGGTCTCTCCAACAGAGTGGATGGCTTTCTCTTCCTCTAAGGTGAGCTGAAGTGTTTTCCTCCATACATACGACATGACTTAGCCAGTGAAGCCACCGTCTCTTAATTCGCTGAACTATGCCAATGTCGTCGTATACATATCTCATACAACTCATCGTTCCATCGAATGCGGTATTCGCCGTGGGCAATTCGCAAAGAACCATAAATCTTCTCGAAAACTCGTAAAGTCGACTCATCAGATGTTGTCATCGTCCATACCCTTGCAAAATATTGCAGGACTGGAATAATAAGTGACTTATAGAGTTTGGTTTTTGTTCTTAATTGTCTACTCAGTCCGAAGTAGCATCTGTTGGCAAGAGTTATTCCGCATTGGATTTCGCGATTGACATTGTTGGTGGTGGTAGACGAAATTGTCCAGGACTTCAAAGTTATGACTGTCAACAGTGACGTGAGAGCCAAGTGGCGAGTGTGACGAAGATGAAGGGTAATATTTCGACTTGCTCTCGTTCACGACCAGATCCATCTGCTTCGCGTCCTTATCCAGTTTGAGAAAGCAGACCTAACGGAGCAGGTTTTGAGGCCATTGAAATTTATATCATTGGCATTTTCGTTTCTGCCATTCTGCCATAATGTCAATGTCGTCACAGTCAGCACACCGCATTTCCTACAGGGCATGCGCCGATAAGTACATCGCTTTGCACGTACTTATTTGTCTCAACGCTTTATGTACACTCATTTACTTATTGCCGAAACAGTTTTTGTCTTCATTTCATTGCGAGTCATTTTCTTCTGCTTCGTTTTCTCGCTTTGTTAGCCACCCGCAGCTGCAGCGCCACCTCACCGCCTCGCCGCCGCCGCCGCCTTCACCTGCGCTCCATTGGCGCTGTGGCTGTTTTGATTGTGGCATAATTTCTCGCTTTCAATTCTTTTTCGCTTTTGCTTTTGTTTTTGTTTTTATTTTCCTTATTATTATTGTTTTTCTGTGTATGTTTTTTTGTTGTTATTGTCTTTGCGATGCTGGGCGCTGTGCTTTTATTGCAGTTATCGCGCGTTTGCTGCTCACTCGTTCGAACGTTTGCGTCTGAGTGCCGCTCATCTTGCTACAAACCTTCAAACATGCTTGAATACATAAATATGTGTACGTGTGTGTGTGTGTGCGATGAGCTGTAGTACTTGTACACGTGAATTTGTCGATTGTATTCGCGCTTGTTTGGCATTTTGAGGTATCCACATTTGTTCATATCCCGTTGATTTGCTTAAGTGTTCAATGTGCAAACGTACCGCCCTCACTTCACACCAGCGCTACGCTCGCCAGTCCGTCAGGCGGAGAGCGGTCCGTCGGTAGCGCTCGGCGTGTTGTGACCGCAGCCCCGCCTGAGGGGCCAGCAGCGCCGGTGTATTTGTTGTTATCGCCAGATTTGTAATTTTATGTGCTCATGCATGTTTGTTATTGCTATTGTTGTTGTTGTCGTTGTTGTTTGGCGATGGCTGCATGAATTATTAGATGTATTGAGAAATTTTCAGTTTTTAGGTTTCAATTTTCTTAACGCTACTTAAGCTCTATTGACGTGTATCACGGCGCGTACATGTGTACCACGCGCACACACACACACACTGACACAAACTCATATATGAGCGTGTTTGTGTGCGCTAAATTTGAGCTATTTTTAATTTGAACGATTTGAGTTTGAAAATTTCGATTTGAAATCTTTAAGTACAATAAATGAATGTACAAATTGCAGCAACAAATGAGCATTGTGTCTAACACAGATATTTCGGCTGCTGTTATGTAAACACACATGTACGTGAGCGCGCGCTGTGTGGGTGTTGGTGTGCGCCAAGGTATCCGCATATTTGCGTTGCAGAGTTGGCATTCGCTGCCGTTTTGAAAGATGTTTTCTAAACAAAATATTAATTCTGTATTAATTACCGTTATATGTACTCGCTTATTGCGCTTATTATTGCCTACAAGTGTGAGCTTGTGAATTTTCGACTTTTCGCTCACAATTGAATGAATTTTGAAATTTCGCTGACTTCGGTGAATGGCGTGAAAATGTGTTTGTATTAGATTTTTTTTCAATTTTTTTTCGTATTTTCCTTTTTTCCTTTAAATATTGTATTTTGAAATGTTTTGCTCACTGTATATTACGGTAATTTCGAAAATATGAAATTAGCAGATGTTGAAAATTTGTTAGTTTGTATGGGCGGCGTAAAAAAAAGCAAATAAGTAATAACTTTGCCAAAATAACAACAACGAATCTGTGTATTACAAAATTTATATTTTGGTTCGATATTTCAAGACTATATGGCATGTAGACAGGTGCCTTCCATAAAGTATTTTATTTTCGCTAAAATAAATACTTCCGTTAGTTGTTTTGCAACACCGAGTAGTGATCAGCATTTTGTGGCATGACCAATTAGAGTAAGGTATTTTGGCATCTGACTTACAGATTGGTTGATATATTGAATATAAGGTAATATTAGAACAAATCGATGACAGTTAAGGTGGATCAAAAAATACGAATATTTTTTTTGCTTGTTACTCTAAAAGTTTGATTGGCTGACACGTCTGAGAAAATCTCTCCAAATATGAGCTCTTAATTGTAACGAGAAGGTCCTTCATCTTGCAATTATCTCTATTGTTCTTATTATCAGTTAGAAAAAATCATAACTACAAATCTACCATTTAGTGACTCATTGCCCGAGAATTATACTGCACAACTGAACATTATGCCATATCGAAATGTGTAGTGAACTATGAACCTGAATAGCTGATATGAAAGCAGTAACCACATCTCGTTCTATTTGTTGTTTTTAACTCTGTGGACCACGTATGGTAAATTTATAAAATTTTCAACCAGCGAGAGAGATTTTTACCGACCCCTCTGTTGTTGACAGTCCTTGGCTGGATAGCAAGTCGGGTCGATTTCGGATGCTTGATGAAGTCTGTCATGGGAAGCGAATCAATCATAAACCCTACATTATACTGAAGGGATGCAATGATACATAATCATCGTAAGATGAGATAGGCATGCTTGTAAACTTTAAACGTCAAAAAGTCGAACTTTAACTCAAACCTACTTCCGTTTAAAATGGTTATACCACCTTATCAAATTTGACCCGGACTGACGACAAGCACGCCTCGGTTGAAATTGACTTTAGTGCCTTCTGCAAATTTGAGTTTTTCCGGCTTCGGCTCATTTCTGAAGCGCCGTTTGTTACATTGTTAGACGTTTCCGATGTCATAAACGCAGATTTTGAAGCTATTTTGTCAAGCATCTCTTTTGCGGCTTTCACTCGACGTTGTTTTTGTTAACGATTCCGATTTTGGGGTATGCATTGACACACTTTATATCCAAAACATTAACCAGAATGCATCGAGTCGAGTTTGGTATCCATTGAAGTGGCATAAGACGACTACAAGCTGTAGAATTTTACGCCGAAAGTGCATCTAACATCACAAGTGAATGAAAGAGCTTTACCATATGAGTGATCTAACAATGTAATAGGTGTAATTAATTCCTTAGACATGTCGCGAACTATGGTTCTAGCATTAATTACTGTCAGGCATGGGTCTTCGTATTCAACGGTAGTTCGAGTTACAGTTCCTCGCTTACCTCTCTGAGCTCCGCTCTGCATTCTCTAAAGCTTCATATTTTTACAATCTTTTCTAAGCCTCTAATCTAAAATTATTCAAAGACTTGTCCGCATTTGTACCTGGCGAGTACAAAGTCCAAGGTAATAAGCCGCTCATAATTAATAATTTATGGCTAACATCCCAGTCGGTCGGTACGAATTTCAAATGAATATGTTACAGATAATTACACAAATAGTATCAGTTGCATATGCAAGTCAATGTTCGGATATATGCCTGTAACTATATACTTACATGCAGAAGGCATATACCGTTTTCCTCAAAGTAAATTGAACCAAATGCCCATCGCCTTTATAACTAGTATAAAACATTTGCTCAACTAGTCAGTCAACAGTCTCTTTGGAATTCGGACAGCTTATAATTTTCAAGACGAAGCCATATGAAGTGTCTGCTGTAGAAATTTCGGCTAAAGTTGGGTAGTTTCATAGGGTAGTTCACAATGAAGAAAAACAGAACTAGTTCTATTATTGACCAAGGACAAATTTTATAAAAAAGGTTTAAGTTCTATGATTCAAATTGTCTTTTGTAAAATAATTTTAATAAAATAATTTATATTTTTTTAATTTTAAACCTTAAAGAAATGAACAAATTAGTTAAGTACATCATAATTGGCACAAGTCTGATCCTTTTTGGACTAATTCATTTTGATTGTGTTAGTTTTATTGGAAATCAAATAATTTTCCAACAATTTTGTCTTCAGTCAATAATCTATGGTAGGAGTATACTCCTCAAAGCTCATATATAATACAAACTTAAGTAAATATGAATGTACATACATACATGTGTGTATTACATTAACATGTTGGGAAGCACCAACAAATGAATTGAAGTGCTTATCGGCCACATGCGGCCTACACAAAGGCATTTCGAACAGAATGTAAATATAAGTATGTACATATATATGTAAGTGTTTATACGTCTCTAGGTTCATCTACAAATTCCATTTGTATTTGTATGTATGTGTGCTTGCTACATATAAACGCCAATGAAACACAGCTGCATCGATGGCCTCCAACCATCGCCACCAGTCACTAAAAGCAGAACTTCAATCTGAACTGACAATCGGCCACATCATCGGTTAACAATTACATGCCTCTGAAGTGCACACGCACACATCAAGGTGTACTATATGAAACTGGTGTATGTGGTGCTGTTGTCATGTGTTGCATTAGCTTGGCCAGCACAGCGCCCAATAAGGCTGACCATCAGCGCCGCACACACATGCCACACATATAGTGCGGTTTCAATGTTGCACATTGTTTTGAGCCAACGCTGCCGCCACTCAGCAACAACCACAGCAGTAGCAGCAACAACAACAATCACTCATCTCATTGCGGCAAGTCAAGGATACGCACACACTTTGAAGCGCCGCTTCTCGCCTTTTCGCGCCCACCCAGGCAACACGCAAATTGCCGACTGCAAACACATAAAGGCAAATGTGCTTGTGTGCTGCGTGTGTGCGTTTAAGTGCACGCAAGCGTGAATCAAGCATACTAATGTTTGTTGTTATTTTCCGCTTTTGTGGCTGTCGATTGTCGTCGCTTCGTGCACACAATTGTGTTGTTGTTGTCGTATGGTGTGGTGTTTTTGGGTGGCAAGCTTCGTTGTCGACGTGTTGCGCCAGCGGTGGCAAGTGCCCATTCTAGTGGCATTGCTGGCACGCTGCGTTCTAGATCAGCATCTTATCTACGCATTTTTGGTGTCAGAAGTGAAGAGGTGCTTATTCACCAGAGCTGCTGGTGAGATTATCGATGTGCAATTGTGATTTATTGGAAAGTGCTTTTTCATGCCTTTATTGGGGTAAATTTTATATCTGGTGTTATAATTCCCGCTCTTATCGGATGGCTTAATCTTTAAATCTCATTGAAATTTTTAATTATCAGAGAAAAGGGTGCGCTTTAGTTATTGGAAATTATCAGTACTGAACTGTTCGTTTGTTATATTGCCAGATCGTTTCGTATTGATAACTGCATAGATTGATAGCTCTACCAAACGAATCTAATGATAGGATATTTCGTCAAATAAGGCCTATCGAACTTTTTTATGGTCAGAGGTGGTGGAAATAGAGCATAAAGAAATTATGAAAAAAGTAGATACTTCTCAGTAATCCGCGATTTCTTTGGTAAAATACGTTTGCCTTTCAAAAACTATCGCAAAGCAAGAAGCCTTTACTTTTGATCAGAAATGACCCGGACTGGTCAGTATAACTGCGAACAGAAGCAATTTTTTTCTACATCGGCACAACTTTTTTTATATTTGCGTGAAGTTTGACCTCCACGCTGTTTGTTTAATCATCGTGTTGGCATCAGAGAGGATAGCGAGGGATCTCAACATTTCATGAAGTTCGTATGAACACAGTGTATTTAATGTTTCTGGCTATGAAAAGTGTCGATGCTAGACTCGCACCAAAACATGGGAACATCTTTTGCAAAAACTACGTCGAGTGGTGGTCGAAAAGGAGATGAGAAGATGAAGGGCCATAAATTTATCAAACAGTTCATCACTTGTGACGAGACGTGGATTTATGGCGCTCCAATAATGAGCCCAAATCGAAAAAACTAAATTTCAGCTGCAGGCAATGAAGGATGGTGTCTGAAGACAATAATAAATATTTATATTAAAATACGTGAAAATTGTGGTTCTATTGATTCAGTCCAGGTCATATTTGATCAGATATTCATATTTGATATTACGTGACAAATGTAAAATGGAGTCCTGTTTGTTATATGCAAAACGGATATCTGATTGGATTTCAGTCCCGCTGGTAGATGTTTCCTTATATTTACTGAGCAATGCCCAGATATGACCATGGAGCGAAATGTTCCCAACTCTGTCGCCGCTACTTGATTATAATAGGTATAAACTCTGTTAGTCGGTCTCATCAGAATCGGTAAGTCGTCCTTCGAATAGAAAAAAAACAATATGCTTTTATGTTCTATTGCATTTTCTTTGGTAATTAGTGAAGTTCCAAGTAGCCGACGTCAAGACGTCTCATACCTAAGACCAACAGTACGTACATCAAAAGTCGACGCTGATATGTGTACAACAATGTCTGCGTTTGCATGATTTTTATGGCAAACTTCCTTCCACCAAATCACACGGAATGTGTGGTGCACCTTTGCTTCAGTTATTATTGTCGTTGTTGTGGTTTGATCGTTAATCTCTTTGTTGCACACTACATTTGCACTGTGTGTTTATACCAAATTTGCCGGGTAAGCCCATGGGAAGGAATTCATTTTCGCAAATTTATCGGCTTCACATGCGGCAGGGACACCGCACAGCAACGCCAGCAGCCGCAGTAGCTGTGTGATTGCAGCAACAACAACAACAACAGGGAGAACATCATGCGCAACATTGGCCATCATCTTTGCAACGCGCTGAGCGCTCACAAGCCGCCACCGTTGCGTCGCACGCATCCTGTTGCAGCCACCAGCGGGGGTAGAAGTGGCAACAGCGGCTGTGTTTTACCTTTATTTATGTTTCTTGTATTCCTGACGAAGTGCACCTTCTGTACCTTGCCCATTTAGCAACGAAAACCTTCGTCTTATTCACCTTTTGCTTACGCTTCCCGTTGAAGTCTTCTGCCTAGTAGCTGCCAGCTTCCTCCAACAACAACAACACACATATTACATACATGCATTTTTATTGTTGTTTATTAGGTTCGCATATTAAATGGAAATCTGCTTGATTTGTTGCGTGTGATCGCTGAGGATTTACCTACCCATACACACACACACACACACACACGCGCGCTTATAAATCTGAACTCAGCGCGATCTGTGGCCTTCCCGAGAGCTGGCAGCAGCGAGCGTCTCAACGACCGGTCGATTAACTGGTTTTGTATGCACCACAACAATAGTGATTGCTATTATTGTTGTTGTTGTTTTGTTGCTGCTTAGGTCGCTTGAGGTTGTTGCCGTGGACGTTTAGGGCCCTTCCATCACCACGCTCTTCCCCTCACTTCCTTCATCACTTCTTCTTCTTTTTCGTCTTTACGTCGCTGCTTCTTCTTCTTCACTTCGCCGCTTCTCCGCCGTTTTGTTTTGATCATATCTTTCTGTGGTGGCTGCTGCCGCTTTTGTTCCTCCAAGCGACTGTGGCTTTGATATTGCCAGTTGTTGTTGTTTTATTTTTGTATTTTTTCTTCTTTTCGTTATTGTTGTCGATTTTGTCGCTTATGTTGTCGCCGTTCGCGCCAACCCCGTATCGAGTATCGCGCATTTGTGGTAAATATCTGTGCGCGATCAATTTGTGTACCTCATTTGTGGCAACAACCATAACGTCAACACGATGAACTGCAGCGCGAATGCAACAACAACAAGCGCTATGCCCAAAAAACAAACGACAACAAAATGCTGAAGTAAAAGGAGGTAAAAAAAGTGTAACTACAACAACAACTGCAGCGGTTGAGTGCTGCGCGACATCATCCGGCAGCACCCGTTCGCTCGTTGCAGGCATTTTATGCTGACCTTATTGCCACGGATGATGTTGTTTTCATTATGCCCGTGCACATGAATGTTGATTGTTGCCCTGGCACATCATTCTTGCTGCCTCCTCGCCAGTTGTTGTTGTTGCTGTGTGCCTTTGTTCCCATCGCCCTGCAACAACTTCATTTTGTTGTTGCGCCGCTTTTGCGTTGTTGCTTTTTCTTGCTGTCGCACAATTTCTCAAGCAGCGCTGTGTCTTGCGAAGATTTATGGGTTCTGTTCTACAGCTTGTTTCATCCTCATCGGCTTCATCATCAGCACCATCGGCATCGGCAGCGTCTCGATTCCATTCAACTTGTCTCATGATTTTCAGTTGACGCTATTTTGACTCTGCTGTCGCTGCTGTTGTGCCTCAAACTTTGTATTTGTATTTGTATTGGTATGTGTGTGTGTTGATGCTGCTCATGTGTTCTTGCTGTTGCTTGGCTGCTCGTGTTGCTTGTCTGCGCTTGTTGTTGCGCGAGTCAACTGTTAATTGTGAAAATTACAGTGTTGAGAAATAAGTGAAGTGTTTGGAAATTGGATTTAAATTATGTTTTCACAAATAGTTAGAGAGTTCCACACTCTGATGCGTCATTTGTGGCATATAGGCGTGCATGTCTGCCACTGGTGTGTGGCAGGAGAGCGCAAGCGAGCAGTGGTGAGCGTAGAGCGCTGAGCATGCACCCACGGACAGCCGCCGCTGGAGCGAGCGTTGCTTCTGAAGACACACAAGACGTTTTCAAACATACTTACACATACATAAATACGTACACACACACCCATACCGCACATAAGCGACTTCTGCTGGGGTTGATATCTTTCTTGGCTCATCTTCTGGCTGTGTCGTTGTGTTTGTCGGCATGAGTATGGAATTTCAGCGTTTTTGTTGTTGTTGGTTTTGGTTATGTTGTTGCTGATTGTTCGTCAGCTCGAGTGGATGAATTGGTGTACCCACGCTGTGGGAAATCGACAAATTATAAATGTTCCTCGGCATTTGTGTGGATTTTGTTTATTAAGTAGTAGTTAATTGTACATAAGCGCTCGTTTGTACATATGTTTGTATGTATGGCGTTGTGGATACATATTTCTAGGCCTACTTATTGTGTGGGCGTGGAAAATTTCCTAAGAGGATTGAACAGTTTCATTACAATTAATTAATTTCATGAATGTTTTGAAGATTATTAATGATTGCCCTTGCAAAGAGGTGAATAAATGGCGAACAAAATAAAATAATTAATAGCTTATATACATACATATGTACGTATGTATGTAAATATGTATTTATGGTTTGCATTTATTTGTGTTTTTATGGATATAGGCTTCTTCTCCGTTACTTAATGTGGGAGCTTTCTTTTTGAAGTAACTTTAATTGCAATGAAGTATTAAATCACTTTCGCTTTGCTTCTGCTCCAATTTCGAATTAATGTTCTGAAGGTAGTCTAAGTCTCTTCAAAGGGCTATGTATACTTGTACTTGTCGGAAAAAAGCTTCACCGTTAATGTATTTTCTCCAGAAGTTATTGTGCTTTAATCTGCGGCGAGCAATTCTGAAAAAAATTTGGATTCCCTTGAATCTTTTGGAATCTTTTGGCAACTGATCTCCAAGAGGATCTCCGAAATGTTATCCCACAAACAGCCGGGTCTACTTAAATGGAATGGAACCGAATTTTTTTCTAGCCAAGGCCAATCAAAACATTATAAATGTAAGCTAAGGACGGAGTATGAGTAGAGGGTTTGTCCGAAAAGTAATAGGACTGATTTTCTTCCGCCGCGACTGTACTTCGGAGCGTGCGCGCACCGACTAGATTCGGTACAGGGCATTCCTAGCTAACGGCTGGTCTGTTTTCTCCGAGCACCTGGGCAGTCAGGACAAACATTTTGGTACGACGTGTTTCTGTTAGTGGTGCACTCTGCGACAGAGACGTTTGATATGATCAAGCAGGCTTACCCAGATGTTGCTTTAGCAAGCAGTGGTGTGCTTCGGTGGCACCAGGCTTTTTTGGAGGGCCGGGAAGAGGTCGCTGATGAAGACCGGAAGAATGAGCAAATCCAAAGTGAAAACGATGCTCATTGTCTTTTTTGACTTCAAAGGCATCGTCCATCATGAATTTGTTCCTCCTAGACAAACCGTCAACGCCAAGTCTTACGTGGAAGTTCTCAAGAGACTCAAACGAAGGGTCAATCGGGTCCGACAAGACTTCACAGCCGATTGGAAGTTGCACCACGACAACGCCCCGGCTCACACCGCCTTTCTTATGAACAGCTACCTAACCATGGCCGCCAACCCCTCGTTTCCGCAACTGCTCTACAGCCCAGATGTGCCCCCGGACTTTTTTTTGGTTTTCTTGCCGGAAAAGGCCTATTAAAGGGTAGCATTTTGAGACGACAGAGGGGATCCAAGCAGCATGCACATTGGCTCTCAAGGCTATTCCGGGGAAATGCCTTCCGTGACGCGTTCAATGCTTAGAAAACGCGCTGGCAGCGCTGCATCAACGCAGAAGGAGCATATTTTGAAAGATTTTAAAAATTTGTAATGAATGGTTTAATAAATTTTTCAAATCGACTCAGTCCTATTATTTTCCGGACAAACCCAGAAGTTTTTATATTAATCTCACTTCCGCTAAAATTATTTTAAAACAATATTTGCATGTAATTCTGGTGGTCTTGTGCCACTGTTCCAGCAAAATATGTCACTAAAATGTTTAATCTTAATAAACTTCAAATTTCATTGTTTCATCACCTTCCGGAACGCAGTGCCCTTCGCTACTTTCAAGGCAAATAATTACCAAAAGTTAAGCGCCAAAGCAGATTGTGAACATAAATCTTCGCCACTGGCAAAATCTTCTTGAGATCAGAGCCACGAGCTTACAACCCCACACACACACACGTAAAATTGACTAATTTGAAATACGCAAATGCCCGCACACACAGACACACACTTGACTGAGCAGCACTGAGCTGCACTCATGCCTGCCTAATATGCCAGTAATAATCTAAATCGAATGACTTCTTGTTAATTTGTTTAACAACATTAAATCACTTTAAAAGGTCACGCACAAAGTCTACAACGCTCACCTACGGAGCGCTGCGCACACATACACACGGACGCAGTGAATGATGGCCCAGCCGCATAAAGCGAGCGGAAGCAGCAGCAGAGGAAGGATGATGAATAAAAGCTGCAAGCGTGCGCACGAAATCAAGGACAAAGCGGAAAATACGCATTTAAAAACAAATCTAACCGAATTTAACTCCTCACACTCGCGCTCACATGCCTGGAGTTTACTTAACAAACGCACTCACACTCACACACACACACACACAGAAGCATTTGCATGTAGCCACATATTTGCTCAAGCTTATATTTGTATGAGTGTGTGTGTGCGTGTTGTAGCTGCTGGCGATTTGCTCATTGTAGGCAGGACATACAAATCAGCATGCTGTGTGCTAGCTTTATTAGCATAACCTTAGGCGCTCAGACCGTTGCTACAGCACTTTAAACTCGAATAAAGGCTACTGTGACAACAGCAGCAACAACAACAATAATAATAATCGTAATAGCAACGCAATGACAGCACAACAACTTGGAGCAATCAATTTGAGCAGGACACAAATACACATGTAAATATGCATGTTGATACACCCTTACGCACACGCACAGAATACCTTTGAGTGCGTATTTAAGACTGTGACGATGACATCCTTACAAACCGACAAACAGTGCGGCGACGCTGATGACGCAATGACGCATCGACTGTCGACGACAGCCAAGACAACAACAACAAGAGCGACAACAGCCAACGCTTGACTGACAGTCAGACGCCATAGAAGCGGCGCAGAAAGGGATGTGGGTATGAATGCCAAGTAAAAGGTTAGTTTAGTGAGGCCACACATGCGTTTTATATGATTGTGTGTGTGTGTGTTTGTATTTGACTGGTTGGCCGGTCGATTGGATTTTTGAGGACAAGATTCGGTTGCACACATGCACGCACATAGAATCACCATGTATGTAAGTATGTATGTAAGCAAGAATGTAAGTAAGTATGAAATATCTGTGTAGATATATGTGTGTATGTGCGTCTTCGCAAAATCTCAGCGACGCTTGATGAGTGAATGAAATTTGTTTAGATGTTGCGGGGTAGATTTTATCGCACAGACGCTGCCACACACACATACACACATACCGACGCAGGAGAAGAAAACGTAGAACTAGGTAAGATTAAAGTGAAATTTCTAGAAGTGTCGACGCACGTGTGAGCAGGACTCATTCACACAAATGAAGGGTATACGTGATGACGTAGAACGTTTGACAGTTTCGTGCGAAAACTGTGTCGCAGCAATGAACTATTTCATCGTTTGCTTTGATGTGTGAAATTCTTGTGATCCTTGCAACTGCTAAGAATTGGTCACTGTGGGAGCGTCAAATGGAAATTTTTTCTAAGTGTCTTGAAGCCTTCTCTATATACATACATACATATATACTTATATATGTATATATCTGTATGCATGTACATATGTCTCTTCTCTGAGATTCATGAGTATTCCTCTGCTGGGAGAACCATAAATTTTCTGACGGCTTTCTCAGAGGTTTTCAATTGTACGGAATTTCGTTTCACAAGTTCATATAATTAAACTTTAGTACAAGCTTAAGAGTGTTTTACTTCGGTTTACCGTTAGCAATAGTATGTTTGCTTTTGTGAAAAACGCGAAAAGCTAGATTTCCTTGGTAAAACGCATTTTCGTTTCTGATTGCTTTATAAATAATTGTAATTGAACTGATAAACGCTTTCTCCATCCACCGCAGATATTAATTTCGTTGTTAATTGTTGTGTTAATTGACAAATATTGTTTTTGCAGCCAACCTTTTTTAAATGGTTCAAAACCGTTAGATGATGAATGTTTAGTTCCTTAGCTTCCCTAGATGTCATTGTTGCTTATGTGATGGTTCTGGCCAATCTTTCCCATTATTTCATCGACTGTTTCAACGATAGATCGACCAGAGCAAGGTGTATCATTCACATCAAAATTTCCGAACTGATACAGCATCGTCTACCCCGCCTAGAGAAACGTTCCGGGAGATGAATGTTGTTTTGGGCGATGGTACTCTATCACTTCGAACTGCGGACGAATGGTTTTAACGATTCAGAGCGGGTGAAAACGACACCATGGATAAGCCACCCGGCGGAAGACCTGTGACGACGAATACCGATCAAATCATGGAAAACATCGTGTTAGACCGGCATCTGTCATCTCGTGACATCGCCCAGAAGATGGAAGTTAGTCACCAAACCATTTTAAACCATCTGCAGAAGGCTGGCTACACAAAAAAGCTTGCTGTTTGGATGC